>CM045744.1:32991475-33091475 GCA_024760905.1 Plotosus lineatus | reverse complement strand
AGACAAAAGTGACTGCTGGAGAAAGACGAAATATTGGAATATTGCAAAAAAGGTGGAATACAAATGGTTGTTTTGTCTGTCGTTTTGTGGATCAATTAGAGAACAAGATGATAATTAAAAACGTCAGCATGGTGCTCATTGTTCAAGTACAGTGCTCACAGGTATGAGAATGTTATTGACTTATTGACCATCACTTCTGCCTGTAGAGACACTTTTTATCATTCTTTGGGAACTGGGAAATATTTCCTACATCGTGAGCAGCTTGAGTCCGAAAGGAGAAAGCTTGAACCGAAGCATCCTCATTAGCTAACAGAAATGGCTTTACAACACTTCAGGCTGGTTTCTGTAAGCCCTTGGGTGTTCTCTGTCAAATTTATAAGCTGAAAGGTGAGCAGACTTCCAGTATAAGAGTTGAACAGTATAAGGTTTAAATTTGTTATCCCTTTTTTCCCCTACATGGGGAAGTATCATATCAACAGCATGTCCTCACAGTTAAATGCTTTTATCCTGGCTATCCGCCAGCAGTATCTGTTAAAGTAATAAAAGTGTGGTAGAAGTGAATGTTTTTAAAAAAGTATGAAGAATAATCGACAGTAGTGCTTCATGATAGTATATTTTAATTGGGCATTTAAATGATCTAAACATTGACAGCCTCAAAAAAGTCAAGAGATTATCACACTTGACTTACACCATGAGCTATTATCTCGTGAAATCTCTAGTGTAAGCCTGCAATAGGCGGTTAGAAGTCAACAATCTACGATCATCCAGCATACGTTCTAGCAGCTCATTTTCAGAGATTTTATCACTGTTTAATTCTATTTGATACAGCAGGTGTACCTCACAGCTTTCAGCTAAACTATAATCACAAAAAACGTGCAAAAGACCTGAAATTAGCCCAAGGAAGTACAGTAAAACCTCCGCTGACGAACGCTTAAGCTCACGAACTTTTCGCCTCAAGAACATTAAATTTGCGAGCATATAGTCTCTGCTGATGAACTAGTTTTTGGCGGACGAATCAAACCACGCGGTCGAACAGCGCCACGGTGGCGGCCACGAGAAGCTGACGCACACTCATGGCGTCACAGTTCGTCACCCCCTTTCTTTGAGTGCGGACGTGTTTTGTGTTTGCTCGACATTTTGGACCATATTGAGTGTACTTTTGCTATTATGGGACCGAAAAAGACCCCACCACAGGCGGAGATCATTGAAAAACACGAACGAGGTGTGCGTTTGTGTGACTCAGCGTCCCAGTACCAGTACGCTAAGTCTACCATTGCTCCCATCCTTAAGAACAAGGAAGCTATTAAGGGTGCGTGTGTGGCTAAGGGTGTTTCCAAACAGTAGGCGTTTCCAAACACTCCTTCCAAACAGTAAGTCCCTCCCTCCCTCCTCCTCCCACTCCATTCCATCAAGCCATCAACTACCATCACAAAGGTAAATAAAACGACTTTATTATACAGTACAGTTTATTTCTTTAATTACAATACAATAGCACATTTATTATACATAAAATAAGGTATATTTTTGTGTAGTTTTAAAGCTTATTTAGTAGAAAATTATGTTTTATGGGGACCTGGGAACGGATTATTCTCATTTTAATGGTTTCTTATGGAAAATAAATGTTCGGAAGACGAACTTTTCGCCTCACACACTCTTTCTGGGAACCAATTATGTTCGTGAGCTGAGGTATCACTGTATAGACACTGAAAACGTGAGACACATTTCGCTCAGCCTTTGATAAGATACCATGCATATATTTCAGACACATGTACATTATTCACTTCAGGGATCCCTCACTTTCCGTGGTTAATTGGGACCAAGACAACCACCCCCGCAACCGTCAAATTCCGTGAGATAGGAACGAAACCCCACCCCCTCCCCCAGATTGACGTATACATACATATATATCTGTATATAATATCAACAACTTCAATGTTATAAGATGAGATTTCCTTTCGGCTTTTTCCCTTTATCAGGGGTCGCCACAGCGAATGATTCGCACATTTGATTTGGCATAGGTTGTTACGTCGGATGCCCTTCCTGACACAACGCTTTAGCAAGGGACAGAAACACGCTGACGGCTATGCAGCTACTCTTGACGAAAGTCAGCAATGGTTCTTTTACATGAACCTCTCACCATAGACAGTGAGAGACATGGCCCGCCTTTGATAACCCAGTTAGCTGCACTGGGGGGGGGGACAGTGACAACCTTGTGGAGAGTAGGACTCAAACCGCCAACCATAGGATCAGCAATCCAGTGCCATATACCACTATACCACCACTGCAACCATATTCAATGCTATAAATGCTTATAATAACAATTAAACATTCAAAAATAATACATAAGATGCAAATAAAATATAAATACACACTCTCAGATGCGCACCTCACATAAAAATGTGAGTAGTTTTGATGGGGGGTTTGGGGTTGGGTTTTTTGTTTGTTTGTTTGTTTTTTTTTTTTGCATGCATAATTGGCCTTGTTTTGCAGCCTTTTTCTTTAACCTTTCCCCCCTATTCTTCCTTAATTTCCTTTTTTTTTTAATTTTTTAATGATTTTTTTTTTTTTTTTAACCGAATTTTTTTTTTTTTTAATAGAAGCGCGAAGTAGCAAGGGATCCCTGTATATCACAAAAAAGGTGCAAAAGACTTGAAATTAGCCCAAAGACGTATAGACACTGAAAACGTGAGACACATTTAGCTCAGCCTTTGAAAAGACACCATGCATATACATTATGCATTACATCCTTCTCTCCTTCCATCCTTTTCTTCTACAAGTGTTTAAACTGTACACTAAATAGCTAAATACCAGGGTCCGGTTGTTCAAAACACGATTATTTTTTAACCACTGGTTAAGTAGACTTAAATGACCGTTAAATTTAACGCTGCTGTTATCTTGTTGTTCAAAACTCGGTTAACTTTAACCGAGTGTTAACTTGACGTTAAAGTTCACACACCTAAGGACCGCCGTTAAATTTTTAACAGTGTGGTTTACTTGCAAGTTGGCGTTCATGGCTAATGTTGTATTCATGATGCCGCATCAGCGGGGTGGATTCTTATAAATATTATTAATATTATAGTTCAACCAAAAACATTCTCAAATATATTTCAAACTACATCTGCAAGTGCATGTGCTAAATACATTTACAAATTGAGCTAATGTTGTTTATCTATTCAAAGGCACAAACAAATATTAATACATATTTCAGCACAAAAACATACTATTAATTACTTCAATGCCCTGTTCACGAGACAACAACATCTAAATGGCAGCTTTCTAGGGAAGCTCTGCATCCATTAAAGTTTGAATTGGTGCTGTAGTTTATTTCCACTGGAACCGCAAATTTCCACGTCACATGAGGAAATAATTCACTTTTTCTCAAACCATTTATTGGCAATATTATTCAGCAGGGTTATGCAGTATATTACCTGTCAAGCACATATTGTATTATTTAAAAAAAAATAATAATAATAATAATCAGACTTGTCTTTCAGTAGTTTGCCCATGGAAATCTAGTATTTACACAACATGAATCCATTTTGCTTTCATTTTTACTGCTTCCTCGCTCATGGGATGGCTGTAAGGAATTGTGGAAGAAATACTCAGTGGTGTAATTATCTTTATTATTTGTTCAACATCCATGTAAATGAAAAATATATGAGTAATGAATACATGTCACAAAAATTATTTAAGCTGTGCTTTCAAATTTTGGGTCTTACAATAGACCAATATGTAAATTTACAGTCACATCCATATCTGCTTGTTGAACATCCAGGTCCTTATTTCATTATTACAAGCTCCACTCTTCTTCTTAGAACACTTTCCATTAGATTTTTTGAGTGAGGCTGTTGGGACGACTGAGGTTGGGCACGGAATAGAGGAGGTTTTGGTGTGTACGTACTTCAGCATTCCAGTTCATCCCAAAGAGTACAGTGGGAATGAAGGAAGAGCTCTGGACAGAACACGCAAGTTCTTCCAGACCAACTCTGGCAAACCATGTCTTCATAGATTTGTCTTTGTTCCCAAGAGCAAGTCAATACTGGAACAGGTTTGAACCCTTTATTTTCATTGATCTTGCAATGTCTATCCTATACTATACACTACCTGCTCTTACACATTCTGACTTGACAGCATTTTGTTCATTTTTCAAATAATTTTCTATAGAACGAGGTTTTGGCTGACACTGACCATTTCATCTCGTCCAATTTGGCATAAAAACCATCACAGTGGCAACCGTGTCATTAGTTTCCCCTGTCAACTCATTATCCCGTGTGTGTATACACACACACACACACACATACACACACACACACACACACACACACACACACACACACAGAGAGAGAGAGAGAGAGAGAGAGAATATGAATTCTGTTTGAACCTGCCTCTTTTAATGCTTGTTGCAATTCCCATTTCTGAGATAGTTGCAATAATACTTGTTATTACTGTATGCATAATTAATACAATAATCAAATCCTTGCGCATCATATAGTTGTTTACCCTGCTGTTGTTTTTCTCCATTGAAAATATTGTTTTCCTCATTTGACAGGCATAAGAATTCATGACTTGGTACAGAATCTGAATCTGAACATGTCAAATAGATGATAACTAGTTTCATTTACATGTTGTTCAATACGTAATATTTGTTCAAATTTGCGATGATGTTCCAGTTAGACTGGGTATTTAAAATGAATGAGACAGATGAGAAAAAGAAGCAGAATAAAGATTCTCTCTCTCTCTCTCTCTCTCTCTCTCTCTCTCTCTCTCAGCCACACACTAACACATCTATAAAGTGTTAACAGTATATATCTATTATATACAGAACCATTTCTTTTGTAATTTGCATTTCAAAGGTTGGGAAAGAAAAAGGGGGATTAGAGAATAGATAATGTTTACTCAAGGTGATGACACTGCAGACCTTGAATTTGTTTTCTGCACAAGGGCTGACAAAGTAAAGAAAATTTAGTTTAGTCACGTTTTACCCCTCAGCCCCATGGGCCTTCCAGCCGTCCATCCATCCATGAATCCACCCATCCATTCATCCATCCACAGTTGTGTTCCGTGCATTAATTCAAAAACGCCATCACTGACCATCATTATTTTTGGTGTGGAAATTTGTGCTGTGTAACTACACAAGCCTTTCGATTCTCCTGCCAATCTCATATCCAATACAGTCACCACAGCTGCTATCTTGAATTTGTATTCCGCTGACTATCTCAGAAAGCCCATCACTGATCGTCACCACTTTTTGGTCGGGATATTGGTGCTGTGTTGCTACACAAGCCTATTCATTTTCATTACATTTCAATTTCAATATGGCAGCTGCAAGCTAAAAAACATCATCTACATTTTTGGTATGAATGTTGGGACTATGTACATTCACAAGCCTATCGATTTTCATTGTGGTGTAATATCTAAAGTGGCCACCACAGTCAGGGGTATCACCCGTTTTGCAAAGCTTTTTTTTTTTAAGATGAAGCTAAGATGACTCTCTGATTAAGATTTGACTGCCTTTCTCTTCTCTGTCTGAAAATCATTAAACCCTTTTTCTCCTAGGAAAACTTGTAGTGGAATGTTTATTGACTGAATATTCATTACTAATTTCCAACAGCATTAGTGTTGTGTTATTCTCTTAAAAATTCATCATCTGCAGTGTACCATTATTTCTCACACGACACTTGCCAGCTGCTCTGCCAGGTTGCCCAACTTTGCATGCTTATTTGGAAACTGGCTATTTTATTGACCATTAAACAATTAATCAGGTTAACTGTGTGTATGGGGATAGCATGGGATAGGAATGCTACAGAAACTGGAAAAAAAAAAAAAAACAACAATGCAAAGGAAAAAAAATAATAAATTTAATGATCAGTAGAAATACAGGGATCCCTCTCTACTTCATTCTTCAATTCATGCGGCTTCAGTGCATCACGTTTCTTTTTTTTTTTTTTTTAATATTCAACAAATTAAAAAATAAGGAAATTAAGGGAGAATAGGGGAAAAAAGTTAAGGAAAATGCCTCAAAACAAGGCCAATTATGCAAAAAAAAAAAAAAAAAAAAAAACCTAAACAATCACAAAACAAAAAAGCAACCCTAAACCTCCCATCAAAACCAGGTACATTTTTGTGAGGTGTGCATCAGCGTGCGTGCATACATTTATATTTTTTTTACATCTTATGTATTATTTTTTTAATGTTTAATTGTTATTATAAGCATTGATAGCATTGAATATGTATTTATTGATATTATATACACATATACATGTACATATACGTCAGATGGGGGGGTTGGGGGGTGATCCTACGATCCCGACCCTACGTGAAATTCAGTGGTCGCGGGGGGGATCTCGGTCCAAATTAACCACGAAAAGTGAGGAATCCCTGTACTGACAGCCATAAGACGAAATACTCATGTTTTCTAAATCAATGCATTATACTGTAGAGGCCTTGGTGAACTGTTGCTACAGAAAAAATATCAGAGAATACACACATGCAAACCTATCAATAATGTGCATTATAAACTTCAAGAACCATCCTGTTGTGGAAAATGTATCAATACCATCTGAACTGGAACCCTTTTACGCAGTGTGAGATATATACTGTAGTTAATACTGTATACACAATAACACTGTTGACAAATGCATTTCTGGATAGTTGTGGTGAGGTGTAAGACGCTTAAGATTCATTAGCCTACCCATATTCCCCTGTTACAACGTTATAATGCCACTATAATCTGTTACATCAAGTCGTTTACAAGAAGTAGCTGATCATGCCTGTGCCTGATTCATCATACAGCTTCCATGACCTTTAAGTCGATGGCATAAGACTATGTTGAATACAAAGAGAACGTAGTCTTTATTTATTCTTAAATGGAGGAACTGTGTGTATGTTTATGTATATGTGTTTCTGACAATAAAATTATCACAATAAAGTGTTGTTTCACAGAGCTAGCTAGATTTGGTTAGTATGACAAATTTTATTTTAGATATACCATATTCGATATGATAAGCGCCCAAGGACGCTTCAGAAATTGGAGTGGGTGGGCACTTATTAAAATGTTACCAGTGGAGAGGAACGGTAAGTGCTTATTACCATCGAGGTGGAAAATATGAATAATAACAGAACAGTAAAAGAGTTTTACTGGTATTTGTGTTATTCATTTTTTGTTATCAACCAAACTACTTACATGAAAGCTGAAAACAAACAGAAAAGAGCATAAATTTATTCATAAATAACCCCTTACTTTTCTCTCCCAGTGCTGTTCCTTGAAACATTTTCCTGGAAGTAAAATTGAGCCAGTCAACACGAATGTCAACTTTAGCACATGGCACGTTGAGCCAATCAACACAAACATAAACAAAAGCACATGTCCAGGAAAGTCCTTAAATGTATGAAGTTAGTGAGCAGGAGAATCAGGTGAAAAATCCTTGTCATCACTTTCTGATAGGTCCATATTTGGCTCATCGCTCCATTCATTCAGAGCATCCCATAGTTTTGCGGTAGCAGTTTCTAATGGTTCATCGGTTGTTGGACATTTACCAAGAGAACACAGCAAAATATTTCCTGTTTTTTAAAGCACAGCAGAACAATCAAATGTGTTGTTCCTGATGAATATTATAGACATTCTCCAGTGGCAGGGGGTCTTGAAACACCATGTAAACTCACTTTTACATACATTGAACACCTCATTTTACTGTAATAGAAACTGATCGAATAAAATTAGCAAGTTTGATCTACGATTTTGCTCCCAGTACACATGGGCAGTTATTAAACATTAGATCAAAACATTGGACGTGGGCCCTTATTGGAGCAGGGCACTTATTATGCCAAATACGGTACTTTATTATTTATTTTTTTTATTTAAAATAATAAGGGTTTGTATTCAATCAAAATTAAAATATTTTAAAATGAGTTACAGTCATTGTTAGTAGTGATATTTGAGATAAAAGCAAATTGCTTTATCTGAATAAGCAACTACTACATTGAGTATAGCATTAGCTAAACAACCTCATACAGTAATCCAGCTGGAGTTACTGTTTTTCATGGCCTGTCCCAAGCTGGAACTTTCCTGGAAAGTCGCAGTTTTTTATTGTGAATTGTACATAAAATTGCAAAAAAGACCAGGAAGGGCAGTGGTGGCCTAGTGGTAGCGGTGCTGGATCACTGATCCTAAGGTTGGGAGTTCAAGCCCCACTGACCACAGGTTGTCACTGCCCCCTGCATTGCATCTGAAATTCTGATGTCTATTGTAACGCAACTATGATGTCATAGAGCTTGGCACAACAGACCTAGGAAAATTGACTTGATGTTGAGAATTTCCTATAATATGGAGCAAAAAATTGCAAGTTCAAAAGTCCATGACAATGATTTAAAATGTCACTTTTTGTTGCACAATTCATAGGTTCCCTATGTCACATTCACAGCTGTTCTCAGAAGTTGCCCAATTTTCTATTGGACCTGTTGTATATTTGTTGTGCAATCTATGAGACAGGGTCTTAAACGGGGGATAAATAAGGTAGTTTGACTGAAGGCGTTAAATGAGCCAGTCAGCTACCTTTCAGCAGGTAATATGATGACCACCCCACACCCCACCCCCGTTTCTAACACTGGGTAACCATCTGGCTTAGAAAAATATTTGTGGTGATGCTTAGGATTTGCTTGATACTTACTACTTTATGGTCCTATTTTATAAAGCAGTTTTCTAAGAAAAATAGGTCAGATAATAGTACAGGAAGAGTGACATAACGCTGCTGTATATACAGTTCTCTGTTGGCCAGACCAAGCACAGTGCAAGATATCTGCATATCTGTTTTACTCCCTGGTCTTTTTTCATTGCATTTCAACCAATTAATCCCAAGTAGGGTCCCGGGGAGGCTGGCGACCATCCCAGCCGACTCCAGGTGAGGGCAGAGTACACCCTGGACAGCTTGCCAACATGCTGACGGCTATGCAGCTACTCTTGACGAAAGTCAGCAATGGTTCTTTTACATGAACCTCTCACCATAGACAGTGAGAGACATGGCCGGCCTTTGATAACCCAGTTAGCTGCACTGGGGGGGGTTCATATACACGAACTAGCACATTTAATGCAATATTATCTGAATTAACATACTGACGATTCACATTGTTTATGACTCAACGACCTTATTTAACTTAAATGTTTGTCAAATGAGTTTGTTTAACCATATAAATACATCGATGATAATATTTTGTTATCTGTGTACAGCTGTTGGTGAGATAAAAAATAATAAACTGACTTTTTAGGGATTTTTAGGCTTTGGAAATTGGTCGCAAAAAATCTCCATTTCTCCAAAATGATTACTGGTGTCAGTTTTAATTAAAAATATGTCTGTGCAAACGAGACAATGCCTGGTAATGAGCTGAAAGCTTGACTGATGGCCTAGTGGATAGCAACGGTTCCTAAGCAGTGACAATGATTGAGGCAGGGTTTGGGACCGGGCACCTCTATGGATGTGTGTATTAAAGCACAGCTTTGTTCAACCCTGTGTCTGCATGTGACCATGTGTCTCTTTGTGTTACCTTTTGTGTGAGATCGCTAGCGTCATTGATGTAGCGGTCCCGCTCCTTTTCCATCTGAAAAATGATCTTTTGCTGCTTGTGTGCCTCATCCCGGTAGTTGAGAATTTCCATCTCTAATGTCTTCTTCGTTTGCTCATGCAGCTTCACCAAATTTAACTGCTTCTCAGTGGCACTTGCTGCCTTGATCATATTCTAAACACACACACACACACACACACACACACACCTCGTCTATAAGAAAGATGCTATTTTAGAACAAAAAAAAAAAAAAACCCACTAGATTTGTGAGTTGTTTGCTTTTAAAAGATCAGCTTTATAATTGGCCACTTGATTGAAATGAAGGACATTCAGTGGATCCATTGCTGATGCATTAGCGTATAGGAGATGAAAGGAAGCACCGATCTACAGTCAATTTCAAGAGCCAAGTCTGCATAACAATGTGTGTATATTGTCTGTATGTGCATGTGGGAGAAGGCATAGTATTTTGAATCCAATTAAATATGAATGGCCACTCATCTCCATATCCACAATAATGTCGCAATATTCTGAAGATCAGCGGTGCAAGAAGCGACACGGTTGTGAATTGCACTTCATTTTCATAACGATGTTAATCGAGTCAATTGCAGCTCAGGGATGAAAGGGTAGCAAGAATTCCTATCATGATGACTTGCCATCATTGTTCCTGAGAGTGTTATGCTTTCTTCTTACATAGCAGCAGGGTTATTTGTGCTAAATTACTGTACTTAGTTAAATATTTTGGATTTTAGCCTTTAGCGGTTTTAACAAAACTGTAAAAATATTTTTTTATTGAAGCAATATTATCAATAATATAAATATGTACAGCACTGTTTAACCCAGAGATCGCAAGTTTGAATCCAGGTTAACGCCACCGCCGTCCATAGCCGGGAGTCCATGGGATTAAAATTGGCCGAGCTCTCACAGGAGGGAGCGACAGCATACACTCACTTCCCTGTCACTCATAGTGATTGCCTGTCAATCATGGGCGTCTGTTAGCTCATCCGTACGAGGGGGCCAATAACACTTTCCCCATGAATGTGTTATGTGCGGCGCCGCATTTTGAAAAGAGGCGGGTGGCTTGCATTGCATGTGACAGAGCGTGCATGCTTTCTCCTTTCCCTGGGTGGTGGTGATCATATTAGAATTTAAATAATTAAGGCCTACATTTCATTGTTGATCATCAAATCACATGACCGAAACGGTAGGATGCTGAGAGCTTCTAGGATTTTTCCTGACCATGAGGACACAAATGTAAAAATCACTAGGTTCGTCCTGATCAATAGCAAGTTTGTGGATATTTATAAGTTTATATGGGGTAAATCTTAGCAAATCCCCCAGTGCAGCTAACTGGGTTATCAAAGGCCGGCCATGTCTCTCACTGTCGATGGTGTGAGGTCCATGTAAAAGAACCATTGCTGATTCTCGACAAGAGTAGCTGCAAAGCCGTTAGCGTGTTTCCGCTCTGCGATTGCCTGGGAAGCTGTCCAGGGTGTACTCTGCCCTCGCCCAGAGTCGGCTGGGATGGGTGCCAGCCTCCCCGCGACCCTAATTAGGATTAAGCGGTTAGAGAAAATGAACTGAACTGAACATAGCAAATCTAAGCATGGTTTTTAACTTCATTTTGACTTTTTTAATTTTTGACTTACTAGAGTCCCCCAGTGCAGCCAACTGGGTTATCAAAGGCCGGCCATGTCTCTCACTGTCTATGATGTGAGGCATGAAAAAGAACCATTGCTGACTTTCGACAAGAGTTGGCTGAAAAGCTGTCAGCGTGTTTCCGCCCTGCGATGGCCTGGCGAGCTGTCCTGGGTGTACTCTGCCCTCGCCCTGAGTTGGCTGGGATGGGCACCAGCCTCCCCACGACCCTAATTAGGATGAAGCGGTTACAGAAAATGAATTGAACTGAACTTACTAGAGTTTTCCAGGCAAGGACAGAGTTGAATATGTGGTAGTAGTAGTAGTAGTCTGTCTTCCTTTCGGCTTTTTTCCCTTTTACTCGGGAGTCGCCACAGCGAATCATCTGATTCGCAAGTTTAATTTGGCAGAGGTTTTTACTTCGGATGCCCTTCCTGTCACAACCCTTTTAGCAAGGGACAGAAACACGCTGACGACTTTGCAGCTACTCTTTACGAATGTCAGCAATGGTTATTTTACATGCCTCTCACCATAGACAGTGAGAGACATGGCCCGCCTTTGATAACCCAGTTAGCCGCACTGGGGGGGACAGTGACAACCTTGTGCAGAGTGGGACTAGAACCCCCAACCTTTGGATCAGCGATCCAGCGCCCTATACCACTAGACCACCAGTAGTAGTAGTCGCGGTAAATTGGAAGTAAAGGCAAATGTTTGTGTTACAGCTTGGACCTTGAAATCATACCTCCATGAAATCTTTTCATGTCTACAGATATCTTGTATGAGATGCAAATGTGCAATAAAATGCTAACATTATGCTTCAGTATGCTGACCTTAAAAACTTATTAGTGCACAGCAGTACAGTGAAGCACGAAGGTAAAAGAGCCACCTATATGCAGTCAATGATATTCTTAGAATCACACTTCAAATCCATTATTACAAATCCACTGTTACAGCATAATATGCACACACACACACACACACACACACACACACACACACACACGCGCGCACATACACACACCTACCTTACTCGTTATGTCTTTCTCCCGGATCAGTTCCTCTATTTTCTTCTTGTCACTCTCTGTCTTTTTTTGTGCCATCTCCATTTCTGAAAAAGAAAAAGGTAAGCCTTTAAGCCGACCTTTCTTTCCAGGCGGTATTTATCATCCATCATTGTGTTAATAATAATACAAACAAGCCTGGTGTTTACACCAGCAGAGTAGGTTTTAACAGTGAATGGGGAAGTGGCATGAAGACGGCATGTTCTAGAAAGCAACATTACATCTGTTCGATCGTTCTCCTCTGACAATTTCCTTGCATGTCACAGTCCATGAAAATCCCATCCATCACTGCATGAACTACATTGACAAACTATACAGATCATCTCCATGCTTTTTTATTATTATTATGATTATTATTATTATTATTATTCTATAAGTGTACAGGGATCCCTCACTACTTCGTGCTTCAGTAACTGCAGCTTGAGTGCATCCCGTTTTTTTTTGTTTGTTTGTTTGTTTTGTATGTTTTTTAAATAGTCATCAAATTAAAAAATCAGGAAATTAAGGAAGAATAGAGGAAAAAGTTAAGGAAAATGCCACAAAAACAAGGCCAATTATACATAAAAACCCCTAATCAAACACAAAACAAAAAACAACCCAAAACCTCCCATCAAAACTAGTTACATTTTTGTGAGGTGCGCATCTGAGTGCGTGCACGTGTATCTGGGTACGTGTGCACGTGCATCTACATGTGTGTGTATTTATATTTCATTTACATCTTATGCGTTATTTTTTAATGTTTGTTATTATAAGCATTTATAGCATTAAATATGTATTTATTGATGTTATATAGACATATACATGTACGTATACGTCAGTCAGCGGGGGGTTGGGGGGGGTCGATCCTACTTTGCAGAATTTGGTGGTCGCGGGGGGGGGGGGGGGGGGGGGATCTTGGTCCCAATTAACCGCGGAAAGTGAGGGATCCCTGTATTTCCATTTACAGTAAAACCTCCGCTGACGAACGCTTAAGCTCACAAACTTTTCGCCTCAAGAACAATAAATTTGCGAGCATATAGTCTCTGCTGACGAACTAGTTTTCGGCGGACGAACACAAACCACGCGGTCAAACAGCGCCACGGTGGCGGCCACGAGAAGCTGACGCACGCTCACGGCGTCCCAGTTCGTCACCCCCTTTCTTTGAGTGCGGACGTGGTTTGTGTTTGAGAGACATTATGGGACCGAAAAAGACCCACCACAGGTTGAGTTACCTACAGTCCTTATGGAAGGTGACTCTCCTTCCAAACAGTAAGTCCCTCCCTCCCTCCTCCTCCCACTCCATTCCATCAAGCCATCAACTACCATCACAAAGGTAAATAAAACCACTTTATTATACAGTACAGTTTATTTCTTTAATTACAATACAATAGCACATTTATTATACATAAAATAAGGTATATTTTTGTGTAGTTTTAAGGCTTATTTAGTAGAAAATTATGTTTTATGGGGACCTGGGAACGGATTATTCTCATTTTAATGGTTTCTTATGGGAAATAAGTGTTCGGAAGACGAACTTTTTACCTTACACACACTTTCTGGGAACCAATTATGTTCGTGAGCAGAGGTATCACTGTAATTTATTTCATCCACAAAGTTTTATGTCATGCGTACAAGATTCAGTCATATCATGTCTGTTTTCTTTTTTTTTTACCTAATACACTCTGCTGACGCTAATAAAATAATGTATATCTGTTCCATTAATAATAGTGCTACTCTACTAATACTGTATCTCCTTTCCACTATAACGGAGTAACTCCGTTCCACTAATAATAGCGCAACTCCATTCATTCATTCATTTTCTGAAGCTTTTAATCCTAATTATGATCGCGGGGAGGCTGGCGCCCATCTCAGTTGACTCGGGCAGAGGGTAGCGTATACCCTGGAAAGCTCACTAGGCCATTGCAGGGCAGAAACACGCTGACAGCTTTGCAGCCTACTCTTGACGAAGGTCAGCAAGAGTTCTTTTACATGCCACCATAGACAGTGAAAAACATGTCTGGACTTTGATAACACAGTTAGCTGCACTGGGGGACAGCAGTGACGACCCATGATAGTGATGCTTGAACCCCCGACCTTGGGATCAGTAATCCAGGACCATACCACCAGGCCAACCCTGCCCCCAGTATAACTCCATTCCCCTAATAACAGTATAACTCTGTGCCAATAATGATTTTGTTCCACGAATATAGGTCAAGGCCAACCCTTTCAGCATTTGCACTTTCGCCTAAAAGATCTGAAAATGTAAAGGGCAAGTGCTGAAGGGGTTTGGGCTTGACACATAACGGTGGACCAGCAACATGATATGATGTGATATTAAAGCAAGAACTCATTAAAGCTTTCTACAAGAATGTTTCACATAAGTGTTTATTGATTGGCTGAACAGCTGCCCTGAGGAATCTGTTAACAGGTTTTCTGTGCTTTATTCTGTTCTTTTCTGTACCAGGGAACCATTTCAAAAATCTTTTCAGGAGTACTCAATTATTTGGTATGTAAGTGCACACTTCAGCTTAAATATGAGTTTCTGACATTCAAACCTAAAGGAAGAACAGACATGAAACATACAGGTTCAGTTTCTGTGGCTTCAGTGCATCGTAGGCTTTTTAAAAATATTAATAGAAAAATTCAAACATATGGAAATTATAGGGGAAAATAATGGAAAAGTTCAGGAAAATGCCACATAACAAGGCCAATTATGCAAAAAAAACAAAAAAACAACCCAAACAAACAAAAACAAAAAAACAACCCAACAAAACTACTTACATTTTTATGTGAGGTGCGAATCTGAGCGTGTACGTGGGTTTCTATTGTTATGGGCATGTAAACAAATGTATAAATGCAAATATAAATATAATGAATGTATAAACGTTGAGTGCTGTAAATGGTGGCACATGGTATTATTCAGCTGTTTTGGGGCTTGAATTTTCCATTCGGGAACCTTCGAGATGGACCTCGTTGCACATGCGCCCTGGTGGCGGGTCAGGTGATTTAGAAAAGTCTAGACTGGAATTTTCATGAACTTTGGGGAGGTTATATAAGGACCTGTTGCTGACTGGCTCCAGTCTCTTCGGAAGCAGATCATCTAAGGAAACTCATCGCGGCGGATCATCTCATCCACCCAAGTTTCGTCGTTCAAGACTTCATCACCAAAGTCCATCATCCACGTTCATCCACAGCCCTCACAAGGATTTTAATCCTTTGTTTCTTTTGATACGCGGGACTCCAAGTCTTTTGATACGCGGGACTCCAAGCCTTTTTTTCCGTCGGCCCGCACGCTGCCTCTAAATTTGCCATGCTGCAGCTGCTTGGGTCGTATCATTGTTTTGGGATCCTTGTTCAATGTGTATTGTGTTTAGGTCTAAGCTGTAAGTTATTATTTTGCCTTACTTTGTTGAAATTATTAAATTGTATATAGTTTATGTCGTGGTTTGTCATGCTTTGCAGGTTTCACCGGGCAATTTCCATATTCTAAATTCCATACGTAACAATATGTGTGTGTGTATATTTATATTTTATTTACATCTTATACATTATTTTTGAATGGTTAATTGTTATTATAAGCATTTATAGAAGTTGAATATGTATTTATTGATATTATGTACAGTAGGCCCTTGGCATTCGTGGGGGTTCGGTTCCGGGCCCTCCGGAGATAATCCGCGAGTTCTGTACCCGGAAGTAAAACCCCATGCATGACGTCACATGCACAAATGAGCAGCTGTCAGTAAAATACTATGTGTCTATTGCATGCCTAAAATATGCTTCTTAAACACATTCTATAGACAGTCTTACTCATTAATACAGTATTAATGTAGTAAAATGTAGTCATGATTAAGAAAAACTTTTCAATTTTTACTGTTATATTTATTGATGCTAAAATATAAAACATTATACAGCATACACATAAAACACCTTTCAATGCATTCTCTTTATAAACATACAGCAGTGTAGTTTTCAAAAATGTCCACTAGAGGAACGTACTGTATTGCATTAGGCGTGACATGACTGAATTCAGGTATTAACTGCATAAAGTCCGAGCAGCTCGGCCACGCCCCCCAGCCGGAGCCGGAGTACAAAACAGAATTTTAGACTGAAAGAGTAAGAGGCGTTACAAACCAAAGAAGTGGTGATGTTGATGTAAGTTAATCCTCTGGAGCAGAGGTGAGCATGCTTTGTTTATTGGGAGTAAATGAGAAGAGTGAATTCAGGTGTGTGCTCCCGAGCAGCTCAGCCACGCCCCTCAGGAAGTAAACAGTTATTGAGAGGCACAGCGCCAAAATCAAAGTCCCCCAAAACAGACCAAAACAAAAAGGACATCAGAGACATTTCAGAGCAACATTGGTAAGCGACACTGGTGGGGATTGAAATAACATTGGATAAAATATCAGAATAACATCAGGTAGCAATCAGATCAAAAACAAAAAACATTCAAGAACATATCAGACCAAAATTATCTAAAATATTTGGGCTAACATCAGAATAACACTCATTTGATCAGCTCATATTGGGATCATGATCAGTATCGTGGGAGGACACCTTACGAAGTACATTTTACATCGCCAGCCAATCAAAAACAGCACTCACTCACTCATTTGCTGAACCACTTGATCTTGTGGGGTACACCCTGAACAGCTTGCCAGATCATCATAGGTCCAACTCACACACAATCATTCACACTCATCCAGACCTAGGGGCATTTGGAACAGCCAATTAGTCCGCTGTGCATGGTCTTGGACTATGGGAGGAAACCCAATCAAGCACAGGATGAACATTCAAATTCAAAAAAGAGAAATATCCCAGTCTGGAAGTCCTTCCTGCATTGAGGTGCATATGCTATCCACTTTGCCAATAAAAAATAGCATAAAACATTTTACATATATGTTCACGTTTTGTCAGCCTGCAGAGAAATGGTTAATATTTTTTTAAAGTGTAACAATTTTCCAGCAAGACCCTTAAAACTGCAAGTTAGTTCCTTTACATCAAAAACAATATAAAAACAAAACCAATGCAATAAAGTAGTGACTTATCCATCTCTTCTATACATTTATTGTATTTTGTGCTTAGCCTCACTTCCAGAAACTTTAGCGACATTTGAGTAACTAACCACGACAATGAAAAATAACTAACGTCTGCAAAAAAAGTTTGCATTTGAATATGCTGAACATCAGCAGAATATTTTGTAATATAGAGCTAAATATTGTCTGGTATATACTGTCAAAATCTTAGGTTGAGACCTGAATTCTTTAATAAATGGGATAAAAATTAGGCTGTTTTTGGTTTATAATTTCTCTCATTGACAGCATTTTGACATAGTGGTTAGCATGTCCACCACACAGCAAGAAGCTCCTGGGATCAAGCCCCAGACTTGGGCATCTCTATGTGGAGTCTGCATGCTCTGCGTAGGTTTTCTCCGGGTGCTCCGATTTCCTACCATCGTCCAAAGACGTGCACACTGCTCTAATTGGTTGTTCAAAATTGCCCCTAGGTGTGAGTGTAAATAGTTGTGTGCATTGGCACTGTGGTGGACTATACAGCTGTTCAGGGTGTACAGCACCCAAAACCGTTAGCGGAGATGGACTTTAACCTGCCCAGAACCTTAGTAGGATTCAATTTCACAAATGTAAGTGTGAAGAACCATTTCCATGTATTATATACAATTCCCAGGTAGTGTATACAAAAAGTTCATACCTTAACATAGCATGTTTTTGTGTATGAATCCAAGGACCCAACAGGAATGGTGAGATTACAGGGAGCACAGACAAGGAAGGTGGAGGATTTTAAGTACTTTGGCTCAACAATCCAGAGCAATGGAGAGTGTGGAAAAGAGGTGAAGAAGCGAGTGCAGGCAGGTTGGAATGGTTGGAGAAAAGTGTCCGGTGTGATGTGTGATAGGAAGGTATCGGCAAAAATGAAAGGAAAAGTGTACAAGACGGTGATGAGGCCAGCGATGTTGTATGGTTTAGAGACAGTGTCCCTGGGGAAAAGACAGGAGGCAGAGCTGGAGGCAGCAGAGATGAAAATGTTGAGGTTCTCTTTGGGAGTAACGAGGATGGATAGCATCAGGAATGAGTACATCAGAGGGACAGCACATGTAAGACGTTTTGGAGACAAAGTCAGAGAGGCTAGATTAAGATGGTTTGGACATGGACAGAGGAGGGATAGTGAGTATATTGGTAGTAGGATGTTGAGGTTAGAACTACCAGGCAGAAGGCCTAGAGGAAGACCAAAGAGACGATTCATGGACGTGGTGAAGGAGGTTGGTGTAAGAGAAAAAGATGCAGAGGATAATGTGAGATGGAGGCAGATGATTCGCTGTGGTGACCCCTGAAGGGAAAAAGCCGAAAGGACAAGAAGAAGTTTTACTAATATGTTACTAAAGTATACTAAAACTTTGAATGGCGAGCACACGACCACCGTCTTGCTTTCAAACTGTAAAAATAAACCATTCAACAATAGCCAGATGCCAGCCTTCAATCAATCTATGAATTATAATAATTGGCAAACATTCACCAAATGCCACGCACATGCAAGGCAGGTAAATCTAAAAGCTACTCCTGAAACTAAACAGCCAAATAAATAAGTTCGTATTGGGAGTAGAATTTCACAGTGATGTGCCCTCAGGGAAGATCAGCATACAGGCTCTAAAATACCCACATAAAATAACAATATTAATCAGTTAACTCCTACCTTACATCATCATCCTAAATGAGGTTTTGTGTGGCGTGTGTGTGTGCGCGTGTTTATGTATGTGAGATCTCGTCAGGATGAGAATGATACTGGGAAACATGAAGAAAATGTACTATTATGACCATTTCATCTCTCTCATTATCTTTATTATTGCTGTTGTTCTCCTACCGACTTTCTTGGCACTGTAGTCATTGTAATAAAGCAATCACTGAACTGAGGAAGGGCACAGAGAGAGAGAGAGAGAGAGAGAGAGAGAGAGAGAATAAAGATAAGAAAGACGAAGCAAGAGGGAGATTAAGTGAGACTGCTACTGCAAGAGGACTGAGAAAGGACAGCGAGAGAGAGAGAGAGAGAGAGAGAGAGAGAGAGATATTATAGTTCTTTCCTGTCATTATCACTCCAAAGTGTAAAATAAAGTCATAAACAGTAGCATAAACAGGCCATTTTTATTTTTTTTCAGATAGTAACCTGGTAGGTAAGGTAAGTCTGTGGGGCTTTTACACTCGAGCCTAGTGAGTCATCACAGTGGAGCCGGTGGTGTAGTGGTTCGGGTGCTGCGCTCATGAACGGGAGGTTGTGAGTTCGAATCCCACTGAGACCCCTGGGCAAGATCTCAACCACAAGTGTGCCTCTGTTCACCCAGCAGTATAAATGTGTACCAGTAAAAATATACTGGGAAGGTAACCTGCGATGGTCCCATCCAGGAGGAGTTGAACTCCTGGTCGCTTCACGCCTGATGAGCCACGAGACTCGGGTGTAAAAAATTTACCTGACTAGTGCTTCATCAGGCCAGTGCTTCTCCCTGGTTTCTGTGGCACGAAGCAACTAGGAGTCCAACTCCTCCTGGATGGGACACTAGTTCATCGCAAGTTACCTTCCATGTGTTTTTTTCTGGTACCCATTTATAATGTGGGCTGAACAGAGGCCTATTTGTGGTGAAGACCTTGCCCAGGGGCTTAACACGATGGGAGTCTCACTGGGATTCAAACACACAACCTCCTGATTTTGAGCCCAGTGTTCTAACCACAGGGGCAGTGGTGGTCTAGTGGTATAGGGCACTGGATCACTGATCCAAAGGTGGATCAGTGTTCATGGAGGTTCAAGTCCCACTCTCCACAAGGTTGTCACTGTCCTCCCTAGTGCAGCTAACTGGGTTATCAAAGGCCGGCCATGTCTCTCACTGTCTACGGTGTGAGACATGGAAAAGAACCATTGCTGACTTTCGACAAGAGTAGGCTGTAAAGCCGTCAGCGTGCTTCCGCCCTGCGATGGCCTGGCGAGCTGTCCAGGGTGTACTCTGCCCTTGCCCAAAGTTGGCTGGGATGGACGCCAGCCTCCCCGCGACCCTAATTAGGATTAAGCGGTTACAGAAATGTTCTAACCACTAAGCCACTGGTCCCACAACCTGGTAGACAGCAATGTAACTGGAACTAAGTATCCTATTAAATGAGATATTTTCTTTCAGCTCATTGCAGTGACATTTTCATAATGATATATAATTATATTTCAGCTTGTTGTTAGAAATGCATGTCTGCCTGGCAAAAACAAACAAATGTAGTTATGTTTTTAACCCTGTAGCACCCCATGTTGCATATGTGAAACAAATTCTCATTGGAAATTTTCCTATGTTGCTTTCTATGACTGGGCTCTACGGGGTTAATGTGTATTTGTGGTCGTATGAAGACACACCTTTATATCATCTCGATGGCATTTAGTAGATTTATAATTAGAATTGCTCCTTTAAGTCATAGATATAGAAAATAGTTTTCCTTCAATGTCATTGCATTAGATTTACTGAATAATTTAACAGTCCAAAGAAAATATTAGTAGCTTTCATGTGAGCTACACGGAAGGTACTGTGACACACCGATTGTCATTCCACAGGAAATTATGTGTTTGTCTGCCAACAGTCTACATTCGATCCTAGTAAATTTTGAGATTTTTGCATGAGCAGTATTTACTTCATATTATTATTATTATTACTATACATTTGAGATCCTGCGTAAATTGTACTAAGGTAATATTTGATAGTGATTACATTACCAACACTTCAGTTGGTGACCTAAGCCAAAAATTTGCATTAGTATTTCTGATTATGATATAATAATGCAAACCACTGAGCAATAAAAATTATTTGTAAAAATGCTGAAGTGTCCAACAAGCATTTCTCAACATTGTGTGAAAAAGATCACATGCTATTTCAAAGGTTTCTTACCAATACAAGTAAACTGAAAACACCTGATTCAAGTTTTTCCTTCTTTCCTGTTATGCAAAATATCTATTTTTACCCCTAAAGCTCTCTCAACAACTCCACCCAGTGCTCCATTTCCTTACCAATCAGACTGCTAGTTTAAGTGCCACAGCCTGTTGCATTGATCACTTACAGCAACTCTGATTAAAATGACAACATGCATCATGATGAAAAGCCCTGATTACAATGAGAATCTAGCTTTAGCTTCATCCATCATTCCATAAAAATGCCTCCGGTTCAAAGTAGCAAATCAAAACCAAGCCTGAAATTAACATCACTGTTCACAAAAACAAGAAAAAATTAGACATAAATAATTATATAATTAAAAAAAAAAAAAAAAAAAAAAAAAAAAACAGGCTAACTTGCCATGCATGATGACAACTCTCAAGAGAATGAGGAAATTAATATGTTTGTGACATCGACAATTTAAGTGTGCATATTTAGAATAGCTTTGATCCTACCGTAACTCTTTATGTTTACAACATCTTACATGGCATGTTTTGTCCTGCTTCAGTGCATTTATTAAACAGTTCTACAGTTGAGTCAGCCGTGCGTGTCAGTGACTTTGGATGGATTTCGTGTATTGGTGACCATAAATCTAAAAACATCAAAAGTTGCCATGTCAAACTTAATCCAAATTCATGAAGTATCCACGTCTTGGTGTTTGTATAACAGTCCTATTAAGGTTATGAACTTGCGTCATTTTTTTTTTTTTTTACATTTTGCTGGGAGGTAGCACAGTGATGTGACATTTTGTATTATGGTTTGAAACTCATGGCCAACTTTGGGGGTGGCGGTGTTGTTCGGGTTTGCAAGTTCTTCCGGTGTTTCTGCTGGTTTTCTCCCACAGTCCAAAGCCATGCAGATGAGATAATCAAGGTACAGTACTCTAAATAACCCATACGTGTGAAAATGACTGTGGGTGTTTGTTTCTCTCTGGGTTGACTTGCAATCACTTGGTAACCCGTTTAGTTTGTACCCCATGACAGAGACAAATAGGAATGGCTCGAGCTTCTATTCTGACCTTGATGGATAAGGATTATAGATAATGAAAAATCATGTTAGTGTTACGAAACACTTATCATTGAAGAAATCTGATTTTTCACAACATTTAGCTTTGCGCAGGTTCAGCTTACCTTGATGAACTTAAAGTTATTTTTATTGTACTGTGTGTAATCAGACAGTACAGAAGACTGGCTTGACGAAAGTACATAGTATTGAAGGATGATTGGTTTATCCCTTAGATTACAAATACTAAATAGAATAGGACAATATATTGTGCTGTATGAATGCTTGTAATTTGACCCTGTTTTAGGATGTTAATAATACAGAAAATGACTAGTTAGCTACAGGTTGTTGTTTTTTTTCAAAATTCTGTAACAAGATTCTATCAATCAATGGATAATGGATTACATGTGTCTCAACCCATATGTCTATATGCAGCATGGCAAGAATGGCATCAATAAATCCTCCTGGGCACGCCAATATACTATGGGTGGGTCAGGCGGCGATACACATTGAAAATGAAAAATACAGTACAGGCTTGGGGGTTCATTATTACTACAATTCATTATCATTACCATAAACCATTTTGAGACATGCAGTAAATTTAATAACTTTTCTACACATTGTCCAAAAGGGCTGTATAGTATGTGTAAACACCAATGTCCAAGTCACCCAGCCTGGACATTACATAGACTTTATCCAGTCTCCTCTCTAGAATAGGCTGTCTAATGTCCAAGTGAGCTCAACCAATAATAAACACAGGTGACTGTCCAGGGATTTCACAGCAAGCAGCCAATTGTAGCCTCTTGGAAACTACTGGCTGTATCACCTGCATAATAAACGCAATATGTTCATTTACATTTTTTTATTACCACGCACAAGATATTGATTGAAAGGCATAAAGTGACTTGCAAAAGTATTCATACCCCTTGACCTGTTTCACATTGTCACGGAACAACCACAAATGTAAATACATTTTAATGTGATTTTATGTGATGGACCAATCCAAAGTGGTGCGTAATTGCCTCATGTCGTTTGACTTCAAGGGGGGAACCAGGCTATCCGGCTCAGGGAAAAGTGGCAAACTTCAAACAGAAATGCCCAAGCCTGGGACTCAAACCCAAAACCTTGTTCCTGAGTGACAACATGCTAGCCATTATGCCACCATGCTGCCAAATAATGCCAAAACCAAAAATAGTTATAAGTTATGGATGCCACTTAGTGGGGAAAAAACTTATACCAGGAATCATACCAGGACATCGGACAAACCTTTGAACCAACCACTGCGGTATATACACCCTCAACTAAATGAAAGGGAATGTTTACATTTTACCCAAAAACATTGAGTAAATGAGAATGCAGCTATCTGGACCACATCTGTGCCTGCACCATTCTCTGGAACTGTACTGAACTGTAGTCAGGCGTTTCATCACCACTGCAATTTGCAGCCACTACCTTTTTAAAAAATGTAACCACTGTGATTGATTGCACTTACAAGGTCATACAGAGACTATTTAAGAATGAATTTGCTTATATCATCAGAAAGCATCTTAAACTACCAATGCCCAAATTATCTGTAATGTAAAAATGTGCTTCGGTTATCTTTTGGGAAGATGGTCTTGATCAAGTCAAGCTTGGTTGGTTTTCTTGGATGAGCTTTTGGCAAGATGGCAGGCTTTGAAGAAAAGATAAGACATTTACTGTTGCGCTTATATCTGTGTGAATAAATAAATAACTAAGACTGTATAAATCATAATAACATAGCTATAATGACTCTAATATTGCATATTTCTAATATACAGTCAGCCCTCTACTTACGAAACCCTCTGGGTATGAAAACTCCAGGTTATGAAAAACACTTTCCTAAATTTCCATTCTCTTTTTACGAAAACACCCTCTTTTTACAAAAAGCGCCACATGCGGCATTGAAAAAATTCAAACGCGCCATTCAAAATTGAAACCATACGTGAGTTGCTCTCTCATTGGCTGTCTCCCAACATCCCACTGCGCTGGCCTCCCATTGGCCAGGAGGCAGCTGAACTGTACTCATACTTCCTGTACCCATACTTCCTGTTTGTCACACGCGTGAAGGAGAGTTGAACAGAACTGTTGGCTTGTTTTGAGATCATTGCAGCATTATATTTCATTATTGCTGAAACCCCTCTACAATCGGGACGATATTGAAGCAGAAGGAGACCTTAAATCGAAAATACAGTGACGGAGCAATTATTTTGGCACGATATTGAAGCAGAAGGAGCATGAGCAGAGTACTCCGTGGGACAAGACCTCCAATCTCGCAAGGAAGCAAGATAATATTGAATCAGGACCTCTGATCTTTCAAACAGGTACTGTAATTCTGCTTTAAATACAACATCCTGTCCATTTAAACATTTAAATAGAATTGTTCTGTCAGCTGCGCGTTGTGTGTGTGGGCAGAACCCCCATTCGGCAAAACACACCATACAGACAGAGTTTTGTGTGTGTGTGTATGTGAGAGAGAGGGAGAGAGAGAGAGAGAGAGAGAGAGAGAGAGAGAGAGAGAGAGCGAGAGAGAGAGAGAGAGAGAGCAAGAGAGAGAGAGAGAAAGCAAGAGAGAGAGAGAGAGAGAGAGAGAGAGAAAGAGCAAGAGAGAGAAATAGCGACAGAGAGAGAAAGTGTGTGTGTGTGAGAGAGAGATAGAGAGAGACTGCCTGCAGAGTCAGTCAGATATGAAAGGAGGCTTAACTCTCTTTCAAGAGAGCACATTGAAGCTTATTTTTCAGTTTTTAAGTTGTTTAATTCAGTAAATGTTTAATAAATGTGGTGCGCTCCGCAGAATGTGAGGAAAACGCGGCTCATCTGAACCTCTGGTCCCTCAAGGAATCAATTTAAAGTTGAGTTTGGACCTCCGATCTGTCAAGCAGGAATGCGCTTTAAATTCCCCGTCTTAAAATGCTCCGGTGTCCTGCGTGTGGGCGGAGCTCGCATTCAGCGAAGCGCGCCATGTGTATTGTGTGCGTATGTGTGTGTGTGTGTGTGTGTGTGTGTGTGTGTGTGTGTGTTCTTGTGTGTCTGTGTGTGTGAGAGAGACAGAGAGAGAGAGAGATAGAGAGAGACAGTGTTGTGTGTGTATGTACGTTAATAAAAATGTTTAATAATGGTTTAATTAATAAATAGGTTAATTAAATGGGTTAATGTTTAAATAATTTAATAAATAGTTTTCTTTTACTTTTAACACACATTGCATACAAAATTGTTGTACTTTTATCATTTTTAAAGGATTTATGGGGTAGTCTTGGGAGACTTGGAACGAATTACGCGTTTTACATGTACATCTACTTACGAAAACTCCAAGTTACGAAAAAGGCTCTGGAATGGATTAATTTCGTAAGTAGAGGGCTGACTGTATTGCTGTATGGATAGTCCAAGTTGTAATCATCGCATTAATAAAATACAGTAACCTTTGGTTTTGACACGTACAATATGGAAACATAAAATAGTACTTTACCTCACACCCCCCCAAAGTTTGAAATGAAATTCAGATTTTTAGCTTTTGTGTAATCCCGCAAACAGGAAAAATGTTTAAAAAGACTTTAATAAATTCCTGGATCCGACTTAGAATCTGGATCTGCTCTAAAATGTTATGGGTCCTTGTCAGGACCATATCCTGTCTGTCTGTCTTTCGGCTTTTTCCCTTTTACTCGGGAGTTGCCACAGCGAATCATCTGATTCGCATGTTTGATTTGGCAGAGGTTTTTACGTCGGATGCCCTTCCTGTCACAACCCTTTTTTTAGCAAGGGACAGAAACACGCTGACGACTTTGCAGTCTACTCTTTACGAAAGTCAGCAATGGTTCATGGTTCTTTTACATGCCTCTCACCATAGACAGTGAGAGACATGGCCCGCCTTTGATAACCCAGTTAGCTGCACTGGGGGGGGGACAGTGACAATCTTGTGGAGAGTGGGACTCGAACCCCCAACCTTTGGATCAGCGATCCAGCGCCCTATACCACTAGACCACCACTGCCCCTGTCAAAATGTTTGGAAAAAATCTCCCCCCATGCTTGCATGGGTATCCTCCAGGTACTCCAGATTCCTCCTAAAGTCCAAAGACATGCACATCAGTCAAACTGGCTGTTCCAAACTGAATTGTTCAAGCTATGTATTTTATACTGACACATACTCCTTTCTCCCCATAGTACATTTCAGGTATGAATTCTACACTTGTGTGCAGGTATCAGACCAAAATGTTTTATGCACAAAGCCTTGGGCTGCAATTCGTGCAAGTATAGAACCACATCTTAAATCCAGGATTGTTAAATGATAGTCTGAGGGCGGAAGTATTTTTTTTTTTCAAGTCTCAGATATTTTTCAATTCCTTTCAAATTATGAGAATGGAGTGCCTTAAAAAAAGAATAAAGCTGCTTCAAATTGTCCTAATACAAAGGTCTGCTGAAATGTATAATTACAATATACTCAATAAATAATATATATGAATATAATATACAGTATACTCAACAGGCATAGCATAACAGATAATAATATAGAACAGAATTTAAAAATGTCCACCGAAGGTTGGAATTAATTATTAATACAATATTAATGTTGACAATTAAGATTAGCGTTGTCAGTATGTGGCGTGAAGCAGCAAGTAACTGCATAAGAGTGTCCAAAGGATAAATGGAGGCTTGAGCACCGTGGTCACATAATTTCATTATTATTATTATTATTATTATTATTATTATTTAGTTGATAGAGCTTGGCGGTACAATGGCGTAGTGGTTAGCATGCCCATTTCACAACAAGCAGGCTATAAGTTCAAATCCTGGGCTTGTTTCCTCCAAGCATTCCGGTTTCCTTCTACAGTCCAAAGATATCCACAATAAGCAAATTTAATGAACCAAATTCAGTGAGTGTAAATGTTCGTGTAGAAATGTTGGCCTTATAACGGTCTGTTAAGTGGTATAGGATCGAACCTGCCTTCGCCCCGTGTCAGCTAAGAAAGGCTCCACCTTCCCACAACCCCACCAGGACGAATCAGTTCACCAAAAGTGTGAGATGAGTAAATGCAGTACAGTGATCCCTCGCTACTCCGTGCTTCAGTTTCTGTGGCTTTAGTTCATCGCGAGTTTTTCAAAAATGCTCATCGAAAAATTTAAAAAAAAAGTGAAATTAAGGAAAAATGGGGGGAAAGTTAAGGAAAATGCTGCAAAACAAGGCCAATTATGGAAAAAACCCAAACAAACTAAAAACAAATCAAACAACCCACAAAACTACTTACATGTTTATGTGAGGTGTGCATCTGTGTGTGTATTTATAATTTATTTCCAGCCTATGCATTAGTATTGAATGTTTAATTGTTATTATAAGCAGTTATAGCGTTGAATATGTATTTATTTATTTTATATACACGTATATGTATGTATACGTCAGTCGGGGGTCGATTGTACTTTGAGGAAATGGGCGGTTACATGTGTGTGGGGGGGTCTCGTTCCCCATTAATTGTGGAAAGTGAGGGATCCGTGTATATAGTCTTTTAACATTGCAAATCTCTGCAACTGCACATTCTTACCAATGGCACTACCTAAACTTCCTCCTATTGATATGAAATCCCTTGTAATTTTTTTTTTGTTGTTGTTATTGTTGATACTATTATGGATATAGAGGACAGATGATTACATTAATTTCCATTTGAAAGTCATGAGGTTCAGAGCCACTAGGGCTCTTCCACTCTAACCCTGTCAATTCATGTCTGCATGCTAGTCAGCCTATGTACTGGGGTATTGTCAAGCTGTCACAGATTTTGGCCGTTTAGTTCCAGTGAAAGGAAACTGTAATGCTCCAATATGTAAAAATATTTGTTTTTAGCAAGATTTGTGTGTTTCCAGTTACTGCTAGTCATAAATACTGTCTTCATGTTCGACTCCATCTCATCTAAAGGAAAAACGAGTGTTGGCTTTGACTCCAGGCTTTCACGCCATTCAGTCCATAGTGGCCACTCGAATTTCCTTCTCAGTTATTCAGATGTCATTAAATACAAGACAAACAATAAGCTACAGGTAGGTGTAGGGGGACTTCTATCGCTCTAGTCTTCTGCATTTGTGAGCGTGTGTGTACACTACATATTTTTGTCCGGTGTCATCTGCACTTCGTCTATAGTTATTGTAGAACTAGCTTTAACCCCAAAATGTCATCTAACAAAACTGGATGAATAAAACTAAAGTATCAATGATGAAATGCTCCAGTTTCCAGTCTTTGGAGAAATTTTATTGTGGTTTCATACTGAGAACAGAAAGGTGTTCGAGAATGAGCTAGAGGGGTAATAACTGATCTGCACACCTAAATCTTGTCCGACATGTATTTATGTGATATACGAGTCTCTCTCTCTCTCTCTCTCTCTCTCTCTCTCTCTCTCTCTCTCTCTCTCTCTCTCAGAGAGATGCAATGTTATATGTTTTATGTTACTGTCTGGGTGCCATGCCAAGGGCACAAGCACAAATAAAAGTAATTGACACTTCTAATCTACCCACTTCTGTCCAAAGTTGATTTGTTTTGCAGTGGTTTGTGTCTATGGCCAATATTTTAATAATTGCTTTTGTTTAAGGTGATGGAAAATTAGCTTATTTATTTCCTCTTTTTTTTTTCTTTCTTTCTTTCTCAGGAGTGCATGCAACTCTTATAGCATTGATGAGTCCCTCGAGGGGACCATTTACTGGAGTGTACGAGAGCGTACACACCACAGAATTACAATATATCTCAAAGTCCGCCTGAACATCAAATGAAAATAGAGGAGGTTCAAGGGAGGACAAACAAGAGCAACCAAGCAAAACAAACAAGTGGGAGTGGTGGCAGAGGGGTGAAGGCTGAGAGAAGAACAACAGACTTCCATCGCACCAATTCTAGAGCTTCGAGATGAGACAGAACAGAAAGAAAGTCAAAATGAAAAAGAGCTGGTGATGATTCATATGGAGTGAAGCGATGGCAGGTGAGAGTTCAAAAGAATAAAAGACTGTATATAGGAAGAAATGATAAACACGCTTACTTTTTATCTCGCTATAGTCACTGCATTTAAAAATTACATGCTGAGACAGAAAACAGGTGGAGACATTGGGAGAACATTAAAGATGATCGAGGAAAAGGGGAGCAAAGAGAAAAAGAGTGTTCAGGGAAAATATTTTTCGAAAAACCACCCATCACTTATTCATCTGCCAGCCCATCTCACACTGGATAAAGGTGGGGTACACCACACCCTGAACAGCTCACTATTTGCAGGGTAAAACATACAAACAGCCATTCACACCTATACTCACACCTAGGGGCAAATGAGAACATGAAAAATCCACACAGAAACACCCGAGACAAACTCGGTACCTTCTTGCTGTGAGGCTGACATGATGACCACGAAGCCACTGCGCCACTAGGACAAAAATGTTCCAGAATAATAGTAAAAATACTGAGGAAAGATAAATGAGGAGAAAAAAATGGCTTTCTTGTTTTCTTACGATGACCAAAAAACTGAAGAATGGTATGAAGTAAGAGAGAAACAGAGAGAAGAAATATAAACAGTGAGAAAAGGAGAGAAAAATACAGTGAAGGAAAATGCCATTGCACAAATGTCCAAGGTTCTGTTTCCATGGAGTGATGTTATCCCATTAAAGATGTGTTCTTCTCTTGCTTCTCATGGTGATGTCTTCATTTAACGTTTTCTACACATGCACACTCGCTGCGTTGGTAAAAGACTAACACGGCAAAGGAACACAGCGGTGGAATCTCACGAAAAAAATCTGACAGCAAATGCAAAACCGATCACAAACCTGGATCAAGTTGGGAAGTCGGAAAATTTTCATGATAAACGAGTCGTTGCTGAATAGAAGCGTCCTGATCCATACAGCAAAACAGTATAAAATTAATTAATTAATTAATTAATTTCAATAAAAAAAAGTTAGTAGGCTAAGCAAACAAAGGTGAAATTTCTCGGCATTTAAAACTTACAACCCAAATTTCGGAAAAGTTGGGATGTTCTTTAAATTTGAAGAAAATGAAAACTAAAAGACTTTCATATTACATGAGTCAATATTTTACTCACAACAGAACACGGATAATATACATGCTTAAGCTCATTTCAAATTGTGCTAAAACCCCTGGGCAAAATCTCAACCACAAGTGTGCCTCTGTTCACCCAGCAGGATAAATTGGTACCAGTAAAAATATACTGGGAAGGTAACCTGGGATGGACTAGCGTCCCATCCAGGAGGAGTTGAACTCCTAGTTGCTTCACGCTATGGAAACCGGGGATGAGCACCGGCCTGATGAGCCGCTATGGGTTGGGTGGAAAAAGCCCACGGACTTTACCTAACCTTTACAGGTCTCATCAATAATTGGGACAGAGGTACGTTCACCTTGATGTAGCACAGTGCTTCTCAAATAGTGGGGCGCGCCCCCCTGGGGGGGCGCGATGGGATGCTGAGGGGGGCGCGTGTGACCCAGGAGAACATGCTTTTTTTCCGCCGTACTACAAGAAAGTGTAATTGCACATCCACTCCAGTAGTTGGCAGTGGCGCCCTCATTGCCCATTGTGCGCAGCGAGTATTAACTCTTCAACTGCTTCAAACCTCGCTTTGAGAAGCTGTGCACTGCAAAACGTGCTCATTGTAGCCATTAATCTTGGCTTCCTCATTTTTGAGAAAAAAAAAAATCAGCACAAATTGTTCTATTTGTTCTTGTTTTGTAGGTTAAAGTGTTTATATATTGTGCTCCTGAGTTAATGTTTCTGAAGTCAATTTGAATTAATTATTTATTGATTTTATTTTCAGCAGCAAATGGTGTGGTAAGTTTGTCAAAAATGTAACAAGGATATTATTATTTTTAAATTTAAGGCAAATTGATGCACTTTCTTTTACAGACTAATAAAAATGTTAAAAAAGTTATTCTTGTAAGTTGAACTATATCTCTTTCTTTTTGTTTTATTTATGTTAACAAGGATACGATATAATGAAGAGATATACCTGTAACTATATTATAGAAAAAAGTTATAATTTATAGTTGCGGCGGAAAGTGGGTGGTGGGGGGCGAATTGTTTTCTTCTTGCTAGGGGGGGCGTAACAGAAAATAATTGAGAAGCACTGATGTAGCATCACCTCATTCATTTTCCGAATCCTAATTAGAGTTGCAGGAAGACTGGTGCCCATCTCAGCCAACTCTGTGCATGGGCAGAGTACACCCTGGACAGCTCGCCAGGCCATCGCAGTGTAGCATCACCTCCTCTTTTGAAAACAGTTCGAAGATGTCTGGACATCAAGGTACAAGTTTCTTGCGTTTTTTTTTTGGTGTTGGAATTTGGTCCCATTCTTGCCTGATATACTCGTAGCTTTCCAGCTCCTGAAAAGTTCATGGTCGTCTTTGAGGTGTTTTTTTTTTGTTTTGTTTTTTTTTAACTGATGCACCAAATGTTCTTTATAGGTGAAATATCTGGACTGCAGGCAGGCCAATTCAGCACTCTGACTCTTTTGTGAAAAAAGAAGCCATGCTGTTGTAATAGCTGCAGTATGTGGTTTTGCATTGTCCTGCTGAAATACACAAAGCCTTCCCTGAAATAGGCATCATCTGGAGGGGAGCATATGTTGCTCTAAAACCTTTATATACCTTTCAGTATTTATAATTCCTTCCAAAAGACAAAGCTGCCTATACCAAATGCACTTGTGCGTCCCCATACTAGCAGAGATGCTGCTGGCTTTTGAACTGAATGCTGATAACACGCTATGAGGTCTCCTTCCTCTTTCGCCCGGAGGATATGGCATCCATGATTACCAACAAGAATGTCAAGTTTGGACTCATCTCAACATACAACAATTTCCCACTTTAAAACAGTCCATTTCAAATGAGTGTTGGGCCACAGGACCAAGATGGAGCTTTAGTTGGCATCTGCAGATGGCCCAGCGGATTGGGTTTACCAACAGTGGCTTCTGGAAGTATTCCGGGAACCATTTCATAATGTCATCGGCACAATCATGTCAATGAGTGATGCAATGTCGTCTGAGGGTCCGAAGGCCATAAGCATTTGCTTTTTATTTCCATTTCTCAGCCATTGCAATTTGACGTCGAGCAACATTATTATTATTTTTTCTTTTTTACTATTCCACAATCTTCTTCTGCACTTTCATAGATTGGATCTACCCATCTTGACTTCTGAGAGCCTTTGCCTCTCTAGGACATTCCTTTTATAGCTAATCATGTTATAGACCCGATAGCAATCAACTTAGTTAATTGCTAAATGTTCTCCCAGCTGAATCTTTTTAAACTTTCTTGCTTTTTCAGCCATTTGTGGCCCCCATGCCAGCTGTTTGGGGATCTGTAGCAAGCAGCAAATCTGATGAAAATGAGCTCATTTTGTGCATAAAATTGTAAAAATCTCTCAGTTATACATTCATCATGTTAGCTATGTTCTGTTGTGAATAAAATATTGCCTCATGTCATATGAAAGTCTATCATTTTTTATTTTATTAAAATTTAAAGACTGTGCCAAATTTTGCGGACTTCAGATAGTAGCTTATCATTACTTTACACATACATTTAAAAATAAAAATAAATAAATAAAAATCGATAAGAAAAATAATACAATGCTCCAAGTGCTGGAACTCTGTTTATACGTCTATACACCTCTTCTTTCTTCTTTTCCTTTCGGCTGTTCCCTTCAGGGGTCGCCACAGCAAATGATCTGCCTCCATCTCTCCCTATCCTCTGCATCTTCTACTCTTACTCCAACGACCTTCATGTCCGCCTTCACCGCATCCATAAATCTTCTCTTTGGTCTTCCTCTGGGCCTTTTGCCTGGTAGTTCCAACCTCAGCATCCTACGACCAATATACTCACTATCCCTCCTCTGTACATGTCCAAACCATCTCAATCTAGCCTCTCTGACTTTGTCTCCAAAACGTCTTACATGTGCTGTCCCTCTGATGTACTCGTTTCTGATCCTACCCATCCTCGTTACTCCCAAAGAGAACCTCAACATTTTCATCTCTGCTACCTCCAACTCTGACTCCTGTCTTTTCCCCAGTGCCACTGTCTCTAAACCATACAACATCGCTGGCCTCAACACCGTCTTGTACACTTTTTCTTTCATTCTTGCCGATACTCTCCTATCACACATCACACCGGACACTTTTCTCCATCCATTCCAACCTGCCTGCACGCGCTTCTTCACCTCTTTTCCACACTCTCCATTGCTCTGGATTGTTGAGCCTAAGCCCTTATCCACGTCTATACACCAATTACTCTTTTTTTTTTCCTTAACTCCATAAAATTAAAGAAAGAAAGTAGCCGTGATAAAAATTCAGCTATCTTTTTCCTCAGTCAATTTAACTGGTTCCTCATGCTGTTGTCCCGTCATCCTGTTCCTGTTCTATTTCTCATTAGATTCCATTTCATTGACCTTTGTATTGTGCAATTTGAAAATGCAGACGGAAAGAAAAAACTGAATCGTGGAAATATGAAAAAAAAAACTTCATAAGTTGACATTACATATAAATATAAGTCATTTGGCAGATGCTCGTATCCAGAGAAACGTATGGTTACCATTTTACATACAACCAAGCTATTGAGGGTAAAGAGCATTGCTCAAGGGCCTAATGGTTATGGTACTTGGATTGAATCCTCAACTATCAGATTACTAGCCCACTACTTTAACCACTGGGTCACTACTGTCCTATATAGGATGCCTAAAATGAAAACATAGTCTATAAGTCAATGGAAATGAAACTCTGATAAAAGGAGTGCTTTGTACGTGCCATAAACCCACTACAGGGATCTCTCGCTACTTCACACTTCAATTCATGCGGCTTCAGTGCATCGTAAGTTTTTTTTTAAATATTCATTGAATTAAAGAATAAGGAAATTAAGGAAGAATAAGGAGAGAATTAAGAAAAATGCCACAAAACAAGGCCAATTATGCAAAAAACAAAAAACAACCCAAAACCCCCCATCAAAACTATTTACATTTTTACTGAATGCGTGCACACACATCTGGTGTACGCGCACGTCTGTATGTGTGTATTTATATTTTATTTACATCTTATGCATTATTTTTGAATGTGTAATTGTTATTATAAGCATTTATAGCATTGAATATGTATTTATTGATATTATATACACATATACATGTACATATACGTCCGTCGTGGGGGGGTGGGGGGTGTTGATCCTACTTCGCGGAACTTGGCAGTCACGTGAGGATCTCGGTCCCAATTAACCACGGAAAGTGAAGAATCCCTGTATCTGACTTCACGGGTCAGCTGATCCAGCAAAGCTGATTCTTAAAGTTGGATATCCATGAAATAAACCTTCCTGACTGATGCTGGAGTGATGGGAATTATAGCCACCCAATGATTTGTAGACGATAAAAGACGTCTGCGAATGGTCTGCGCCTGTCTGTGTTTGGTGGACCTCCGTTTTCTCTTCATGTTATGTCATGTGACGATGTGGAAAACCTATTTCTATTTCACTGTCCAGTGAAAAAATTTAATCGAATACTTTAACAAATCATCTGAAAAAATACTACATGCAAATTAACGATGTTTCTTTTTTAACATAAAATGTATTTTTTTATTCCGCAATTGCAATTTACCAAGATTTAACTGACTATAGTTTAAAAATAATCGAGAAATATTATGAAAGAATCATAAGTGAAGGGAAAGAAAAGGGTAGAGATAAATGGTAAAAATCAGAAAACAACAGGGTGACTTAAAATAAACAGTGAGAACTATCAGTGTAGGAGAGAAAATTCGGTGAGAAATGAAAAACAAGGCGAGAAACCATATTACAGAGAAGTAGAAACCATGACAAGAGAACAGGGCTATGGAAGAAGAATAGAGCAAAATAAAAGCATGTGGACTAAGAAAAGAGAAAAATGACCATGAATGAAAAGTAGCGAGGAAAAGCGACATCGAGAGGGAGGGATGAAAAATAAAGCAGAGAAAGACAGAAAAAAGAAAGCAGAGGGAGAAAAGAGAAAGTGAATGGCAAGGAGAGAGGGATAAAACAGAAGAAAATAAGAACATGGAAAGAGGACATAAGGAGAAACACAAAGCGTAGAGAAAAGAAATACAGGGATCCCTCACTTTCAGCGGTTAATTGGGACCGAGATCCCCCCCGAGACCATCGAATTTCTTGAAGTAGGATCACCCCCCACCCCCACCCCACCCAGCTGACGTATACGTACATGTATACGCACTGAGATGCACACCTCATAAAAATGTAACTAGGTTTGATGGGAGGTTTTGGGTTGTTTTTTGTTTTTTGCGTAATTGGTCTTGTTTTTGCTGCATTTTCCTTAAAATTTTGCCCCTTTATTCCTTATTTTCCTTCTTTTTTTAATTCAAATATATATATATTTTTAAACGCAATGCACTGAAGCCACATGAATTAAAGCTCGAAGTAGCGAGGGATTGCTGTTTTAACTCAGGAAAAAAAAAAAAATACAAATTCGGAAGAGTAAGGAAAGAAAGGAAAAGAAAAATCAAGAAATGTCTGTCTGTCTTCCTTTCGGCTTTTTCCCTTTTACTCGGGAGTCGCCACAGCGAATCATCTGATTTGCACGTTTTGATTTGGCAGAGGTTTTTACGTCGGATGCCCTTCCCATCACAACCCTTTTAGCAAGGGACAGAAACACGCTGATGACTTTGCAGCTCCTCTCTTTTATGAAAATCAGCAATGGTTCTTTTACATGCCTTTCACCATAGACAGTGACAGACATGGCCCGCCTTTGATAACCCAGTTAGCTGTACTGGGAGGGACAGTGACAACCTTGTGGAGAGTGGGACTCGAACCCCCAACCTTTGGATCAGCGATCCAGCGCCCTATACCACTAGACCACCACTGCCCCCTGAAAAGAAAAATGAAGAAAGAAGAAGAGGTCAAGAAATTGGTAGGAAATGTAAACAAGAAAGGGAACACAGAATAAAGAAAGAAAGTCTAGACTCAGCCCAAGAGAGACAGCACGACTCTGAGGTCGGAGTTAGAGTCACAAAGATGTCCAGAAATTCTGACCAGGAGAATAAGACAAAAAAAAAGCAATGTATGTGTGTGCATGTAGAGAGAGAGAGAGAGAGAGAGAGAGAGAGAGACATCCAGATATTCATCACACTGTAAATCTGTCTACAGTCACATTGTGGGCACTTGTCTTTCTTATGGGGACAAGACACAACTCCTCATAAACATAAATCATTAACCTGAAAGGTGAAGACATGTTTCAATGTTAGAAATTTACAGCATTTGGCAGAAATATTTATCCAGAGCGAGGCACGTTTTTTATACAACTGAGCAATTAAGGGTTAAGGGCCTTGTTCAAGGGCCAAACAATGGCAACTTGATGGGGCTAGAGCTTGAACCACCAACTCTTACATCAGAAACTCAGAGTCCCAACCACTGAGCCACACCACTGCCCTGGTCGTTAGGGTGTTAGGCTCAGGGTTATAGTTGTTAGGTAAGTATGATTATGGTGGTTGGTGATTGGACAATCAGCTCACAGCAAGAAAGCCCTGGGTTTGCGTCCCAGGCTTGGTGAGGACGTTTGAGTTTGCATGTTCTCCGAGTTCCTCATGTAGTCCAAAGACATGCACATTAGGCTAATTGACTGTTCTAAATTTCCCCTAGGTGTGTGTTTGTGTGTGTGTGTGTGTGTGTGTGTGTGTGTGTGTGTGTGTGTGTGTGTGTGTGTGTGTTGACCCTGCGAACCATTAAGGATGTACCCCACCCTCACCCAAAGTCAACTTACTCTTCCTGCAACCCTAATACAATAAAGCAGTTCAGAGAATGAATGAATGAAAGTAGTGGGTATTCATTCATTCAATCGTTTTCTGAACCGCTTAATTCTAATTAGGGTCAGGGGAGACTGGCGCCCATCACAGCTGACTCTGAGCAAGGGTAAAGTACACCCTGGACAGCTCACCAGGCCATCCCAGAAAAGAAACATGCTGACAGCTATGCAGCCTACTATTGACGAAAGTCAGCAGTGGTTCTTTTACACCCTCTCACCATAGACACTGAGCGCCGTGGCCGGCCTTTGATAACCCAGTTAGCTGCACTGGGGGTGGGGGTGGGGTGGGGGGCAGTGACAACCGTTGACAGTGGGGTTTGGATTCCCTAACGCTGGGATCAGTAAGCCAGTACCTTACCACCAGGCCACCACTACCGCCCAGTGGTGGTCATTGTTAGCATAATTATTAAGGAAATTAAGTATACGTATTGTTCCCGTAATTCATGGAAATCAGACTGTGTGTGTGTGTGTGTGTGTGTGTGTGTGTGTGTGTGTGTGTGTGTGTGTGTGTGTCATGCCTTTCTCCAGGCCTGTGATCTGGTTCTTCAGCATTTCCCTCTGCTGTTCTACTTCCAGTTTCTGGTCCTCTATCAGTCGTAGCTTCTTGTGAGTGGCTTCTCTTATCTTTGTAAGCTTAGCAATCTCCTGCTTCATCTGACTCACCTCCTCTCTCTCCATCTACACACACACACACACACACACACACACACACACAGTATGCATATCAGTGTACAGTGTCCTTAGTAAGTTTTCCATCAAAGTAAGAGTTCTGTTGTCCTGACTTTCCTGAGTAAGACTTTCAAGGTTTCAAAACGTGTGTGTGTGTGTGTGTGTGTGTGTGTCCCACACATTCCCCAAGAGGATGTGATGCACAACTAACAGGAAATTTAAACATCCACTTAAGTCAAATCAATCAGGTCAAAGTCAAAGGGGGAGAAAAGACGGGAGACTGACGGACAATAAACTTCTTTGAATAAACTCTATAGTGATAAATTCCATGCATAACATTACTAATGCAGGGATCCCTCGCTACTTCGCACTGCAATTCATGCGGCTTCAGTGCATCAAGTTTGTTTGTTTTTTTAAATATTCATTAAATTAAAAAATAAGGAAATTAAGGAAGAATAGGAGAAGAAGTTAAGGAAAATGCCGCAAAACAAGGTCAATTATGCAAAAAAAAAAAAAAAAAAAAAAAAAAAACAACCCAAAACCTCCCATCAAAACTACTTACATTTTTATGTGAGGTGTGCGTCTGTGTGTGTGTGTGTGTGTGTGTGTGTGTGTGTGTGTGTGTGTGTGCGCGTGCATCTGTATCTGTGTGTGTGTTTATATTTCATTTGCATCTTATGCATTATTTTTGATTGTTTAATTGTTATTATAAGTATTTATAGTGTTGAATATGTATTTATTGATATTATATACACGTATACATGTACATATACGTCAGTATGGGGGGGTCGATCCTGCTTCATGGAAAGCGACAGTCGCAGAGGGATCTCGATCCCAATTAACCGCGGAAAGTGAGGGATCCCTGTACTTCATTGTTATTTATCCGAGTTTCAGCAGATGGGTTTTAGTTCTTCTCGTTATGAAATCACAGATGAGACGAAAATGATCTTAGTATGAATGATGAGCATCGATTTTAAGAAGTATACATTTGTTTAGTGTATAATTGCAAACTACTGTCTCTACATACTTAATTCTTTTTGGGTGAACTCTTGCGTTTAAGTAGTTTTCATCTTTCCCTCAAAACCACTCCACAATCCATGCTCCCTTTTCCTTTCTTTGCTTTCTGTCACATCAAGCCGTCTTTATTTTTACCCATCCAATCAGGCTCTTTTCTCATAGTACATTTTTTTCTTCTTTCATTTCATTGTATTTTCTAATGCAGCCATGAGGTGGGGGGGGGGGCACTAACCAGTGTCTCTCCCCCTCATGCCAGTCCCAAACCCGGAGAAATGCAGAGGGTTGTGTCAGGAAGGGCATCCGACGTAAAACCAATGCCAAATATTTATGATGCAAATCAGAAGTATTACCCCCCATACCGGATCGGTCGAGGCCCGGGTTAACAACAACCGCCATCAGTGCTGTCAATCAACAGGGTGCTGATGGAAATTGAACTACTGTTGGTCGAAGAAGGAGAGGTGGGAGGCGTGTCCGTAGGCAGAGAGAGAAGAGGAAAGGCATGAGTCTAGGACTGAGAGTGGGGACTTTGAATGTTGGAACTATGCAAAGAAAAGGTAGAGAGCTGGCTGACATGATGCAGAGGAGGAAAGTGGACATACTGTGTGTTCAGGAGACCAGGTGGAAAGGTAGCAAAGCTAAAAGCTTAGGAGCAGGGTTTAAGCTATTTTATCACGGTGTGGATGGGAAGAGAAATGGAGTAGGAGTCATCTTGAAGGAGGAGTTTGTCAGGAATGTTCTAAAAGTGAAAAGAGTGTCAGACAGAGTGATGAGTCTCAAGTTAGAAATTGAAGGTGTAATGCTCAATGTTGTTAGTGCTTATGCCCCACAGGCAGGATGTGAGCTAGAAGAGAAGGAGAGATTCTGGAGTGACTTAGATGAAGTGATGCAGAGTACCCCCAGAGGTGAAAGAGTGGTCATTGGTGCAGACTTCAATGGACATGTTGGTACAGGCAACAGAGGGGACGAGGAAGTGATGGGCAGGTTTGGTATCCAGGACAGGAACGCAGAAGGACAGATGTTGATAGATTTTGCAAAAAGGATGGAAATGGCTGTGGTGAATACTTTCTTCGAGAAGAAACAGGAGCATAGGGGGACTTATAAAAGCGGAGGTAGGAGCACACAGGTAGACTACATCTTGTGTAGGCGATGTAATTTGAAGGAAGTCAGTGACTGCAAATTCATAGTGGGTGAGAGTGTTGCCAAACAGCATAGGATAGTGGTGTGCAGGATGACTCTGATGGTGAGAAAGGTGAAAAAGGCAAAGGCAGAGCAGAAGACAAAGTGGTGGAAGCTGAAAAAGGAAGAGTGTCGTGTTGTCTTCAAGGAGGAGTTGAAACAGGCTTTGGGTGGCCAGGAAGTACTTCCAAATGACTGGACAACCACAGCAAATGTGATCAGGGACACAGGTAGGAGAGTACTTGGTGTGTCCTCTGGAAGGAAAGTAGATAAGGAGACTTGGTGGTGGAATGAGGAAGTGCAGGAGTGTGTACAAAGGAAGAGGTTAGCTAAGAAGAAGTGGGACATTGAGAGGACCGAAGAGAGTAAACAGGAGTACAGGGAGACACAGCGTAAGGTGAAAGTAGCAGTGGCTAAGGCCAAACAGAGGGCGTATGATGACTTGTATGATAGGTTGGATAGTAAAGAGGGAGAAAATGATCTATACAGGTTGGCACAGCAGAGAAATAGAGATGGGAAGGACGTGCAGCAAGTTAGATTGATAAAGGACAGACAGGGAAATATATTGACTGATGACAGAAGTGTGCTGGGAAGATGGAAAGAGTACTTTGAAGAGCTGATGAATGAGGAAAATGAGAGAGAAAAAAGAGTAGAAGAGGTGACCATTGAGGAGCAGGATGTAGCAAAGATCAGTAAGGGTGAAGTGAGAAGGGCATTGAAGAGGATGAAGAATGGAAAGGCAGTTGGTCCTGATGATATACCTGTGGAGGTATGGAAGTGTCTAGGAGAGGTAGCAGTAGATTTTCTGACAAGAACATTCAACAAGGTACTAGAGAGTGAGCAGATGCCGGAGGAGTGGAGGAGAAGTGTGCTGGTGCCCATTTTTAAGAACAAGGGAGACGTGCAGAGTTGCAGCAACTACAGAGGGATAAAGTTGATGAGCCATACGATGAAGTTATGGGAAAGAATAGTGGAAGCTAGACTAAGGGCAGAGGTCAGCATTTGTGAACAACAGTTTGGTTTCATGCCAAGAAAGAGCACCACAGATGCAATGTTTGCTTTGAGGATGTTAATAGAGAAGTACAGAGAAGGTCAGAGGGAGCTACATTGTGCCTTTGTGGATCTGGAAAAAGCATATGACAGGGTGCCAAGAGAAGAACTGTGGTATTGCATGAGGAAGTCTGGAGTGGCAGAGAAGTATGTTAGAGTGGTGCAGGACATGTATGAGAGATGTAAGACAGCGGTGAGGTGTGCTGTCGGTGTGACCGACGAATTCAAGGTGGAGGTGGGACTGCATCAAGGGTCAGCCCTGAGCCCCTTCTTGTTTGCTATGGTGATGGACAGGCTGACAGACGAGGTGAGACAAGAATCTCCATGGACTATGATGTTTGCAGATGACATTGTGATCTGTAGTGAGAGCAGAGAACAAGTGGAGGAAAATCTAGAGAGGTGGAGGTATGCCCTGGAAAGGAGAGGAATGAAGATTAGCCTCAGAAAATCAGAATACATGTGTGTGAATGAGAAGGACCCAGGAGGAACGGTGATGTTACAGGGAGCAGAGATAACGAAGGTGGAGGATTTTAAGTACTTAGGCTCAACAATCCAGAGCAATGGAGAGTGTGGAAAAGAGGTGAAGAAACGTGTGCAGGCAGGCTGGAATGGTTGGAGAAAAGTGTCCGGTGTGATGTGCGATAGGAGAGTGTCAGCAAGAATGAAGGGGAAAGTGTACAAGACGGTGGTGAGGCCAGCGATGTTGTATGGATTAGAAACAGTGGCGCTGAAGAAAAGGCAGGAGGCAGAGCTGGAGGTAGCGGAGATGAAAATGTTGAGGTTCTCTCTGGGAGTAACGAGGATGGATTGGATCAGAAATGAGTACATCAGAGGGACAGCCCACGTAAGATGTTTTGGAGACAAAGTCAGAGAGGCTAGATTGAGATGGTTTGGACATGTACAGAGGAGGGATAGTGAGTATATTGGCAGTAGGATGCTGAGGTTGGAACTACCAGGCAGAAGGCCTCAAGGAAGACCAAAGAAGAGATTTATGGATGTGGTGAAGGAAGACATGAAGGTCGTTGGAGTCAGAAAAGAAGATGCGGAGGACAGGGTGAGGTGGAGGCGGATGATTTGCTGTGGCGACCCCTGAAGGGAGCAGCCGAAAGTAAAAGAAGAAGATTTCATTGCATTTTCTGAACCACACAGAGACTGGAGCCCATTCCATCGGACTATGTAAAGTCAGGGCACACCCTGAACACCTCGCCAGACCATTGCAGGGCATTCTCGTAGTACATATAAATGATAATAATTTTTAAAAAGTAAAAAAGAGGAGGAATAATAAAACATTACATTCAATTGATCCTGAATGAACGGAAGAATGCTATGACTTTTAGTTTTCCAACAGTCTCCCAGCCCAGCGCTGAATAATTAATAAATCCCAAATTAATTAATTCCATTATTTGTTATTTTTGAAAAGTTTTTTTTTTTTTTTGCTTTTATTGTGCACAGAGGCTAGAACACACTACATGCTTAATTGAGTGACATTGTCCATAATTTCTATTTACTACGCAACCTTTTATCTTGTTGTGCTTTCAATATTAATACAATTCATATGAGATAATGGAAGCACTGCTACTTATTTCAGTTTTTATAATTCAAAATAGAAAATATGGTCTAGGGTAAATTGTTAACACAATTACTGTCAATGCATTCAATTGTGAAAAAAAAGTTGATTTTTACCCATAATCCACAATAAAATAAAAGACTCTGCCTGGTCTGTTGCATTTCCATACATAGCAAGCATTAGTGCTCAAGAATATTTACCATCAGTGCAATCATACTGCACAAAAGTAGATAAAAGTTGTAAAACATTGAATCAACCTTTATAGCAGAATACCGAGGTTTTCAGACTATAAGGCACACTTAAAATGCTTTGATTTTCCGAAAACAAATTGACAGTGTGCTTTATAATCCGGTGCATCTTATGTACTGACGAAGCCATATTGCTTGATGGATTGTCGGAGCATTATGGCTACCGTAGTCAAGTGACTCGCTGAGGTCTACGTGAGTGGCTGAAAGACGATTACGTCAAGAGACCGGAAGGCTTTTTCCACAAATCTCCGTCCCTATTGATCTGCAACTCCATGCAGTGCCCATCTCACTGATACCGTCAAAACCCAAGTGAAGCAAACTAATCCAGAGCTTGCCATCATTCCAAGTGGATTAACCAAAGAACTCCAACCGCTAGATACTAATGTCAACAGATCGTGAGTTAGAGGGATCCGGGCTTTATGTCGAAATCGTGCAACTGTTAAACTCAGACACTGAAGATGAAGAATTTGATGGATTTGTGGAAGAGGAATGAACTTAGTTTATTGTTTTATATTGTTATAACTGAACAATGTTGAGAGTTATTGTGAATGAGTTGAATCAAGTTTGACTTCGCTGACTTTTGTTTCGCTTGGTGCGCCTTATAATCCGGTGCACCTTATGCGTGGACGTCCAAAGGGCTGTTCAATATCATGTATTGATATTGCACCTTAGTGCACATCATAGCCCAGAAATTACGGTATCACGATTAAGACAACTCGGTAAAGTATCAATCTGATTTTTGTGTCCCAAATGTTGTGTCCATGCGTCTGTCCGTGTACACATTGGTGATATTTCTCATGCCAGAAAGTCTAACTGTCAAAAAAAGAAAAAATGCCGAAGTGATGGTATCTTCTTCAAGTTCTACCATTTTCCCCACCACACTGTTACTTGTCACAAGTCATAACATAAAATACACTTTTGTAATAAAAGAAAATACTTTTTTTAAATTAAATAAATTACACTTTTCTGACAACATAAAGACAATTCTGTGCCATGTGCAGTAGATATCATTTTTTTTAGCTGGAAAAATAAATTACCATGCATTGCATTACTCAATTGGATAGAAAGACTTTTAACCCAATCACACTGAGGAAGGATGTTTCTGGCACGTCCAACGTACTTGCAGAAGAAAGCCTATCCTGTAACCTGGCATCTCACTACCCTACGATGATAATGCATTTCCACTAAAGAAATCCATTCATTCATTTTCTGAATTGTTTAATCCTAATCAGGTCTTGGGGAGGCTGGTGCCCGTCTCAGCCGACTCTGGGCGAGGGCAGAATGCACCCAGGTCAGCTCACCAGGCCATCGCAGGGCAGAAACACGTTGATGGCAATTTCACATACTCTTGAAGGTTCAAAGGTTCCCAATGTCCTTTGCTAACCCAGTTAGCTGCACTGGTGGGGGAGCCATGGCGGTGACAATCCATTGATAGTGGAGCTTGAACCCCAGACCTTGGGATCAGTAATGCAATTCCCTACCAAAAGGCCATCCCTACATGCTATTAAAGAAATCTTAATAAAGTCTCAATAGTGTAGCACTTTCAGACAACATCAAAACTTTGGAGACAAGCAGTCATAATGTGATGATTACATGACATTAAGTCATCGATGGCATCATCAAAATGAATTCACATTGAAACCTTCTATCAGGAGGGCAGTGGTAGCCTAGTGGTATAGGGCACTGGATCACTGATCCTAGAGTTGGGGGTTCAAGTCCCACTCTCCACAAGATTGTCACTGTCCTCCCAGTGCAGCTGACTGGGTTATTAAAGGCTGGCCATGTCTCTTACTGTCTATGGTATGAGGGTCATGTAAAAGAACCATTGCTGACTTTCAACAAGAGTCACTGCAAAGCCGTCAGCGTGTTTCTGTCCTGTGATGGCCTGGCGAGACGTCCAGGGTGTACTCTGTGCTCACCTGGAGTCGACTGGGATGGTCTCCAGCCTCCCCGCAACCCTAATTAGGATTAAGCGGTTACAGAAAATGAACTGAACATTCTATCAAGAGAATTTTTTTTTTCTAAGCATCTCTTTTAGGCAGTTCCTAAATCTTCATATTAAAATGGTCAAATGATCACAAGGGGACATGGTTGTGTTGTGGTGAGCACGTGTAACTCATATCAAGAAGGTACTGGGTTTGAGTCTTGTACTGGACGAAGTATTTTTGAGTTGCACTAGAGTTTGCTCTCTTCGTTGTCCTCCACGTGTTGCATGGTTTTGCTCTGGGCACACTGGTTCCCTCCCACAGTCCAAAGACATGCACAGTAGGCTAACTGCCAGTCAAGCATGAATGGTTGTGTGTTTTGGCTTTGTGATGGACTGGCGAGCTGTTTATGGTGTATTCCGACTTCACCTAGAGCCGGCTGAGATAACCTCCAGCCGGCACTTGTAAGATTAAACAGTTCATCAAATGAATGAAAATCATCAATAGCACAAAATATATGATATTGTCGAAATGTAAATAATTTATTCAGTTTAACGTGTAACAAAATTATTCCCATTGAGTTGGTGAGAGATATTTCATGTTATTGAATACTTCTGGTTTTACAACTTGTTCAGTGATCTTTTCTCGCTACTAATACATTCAGAACATCAGTAAGGTATGAACATATTAGAGCAGAGCATGATATTACAGGAAAGTAATCAAGGAAGTAGAGCCAAGTTACTGTTACGACCGCAAAGTTAATCATTTTTATATTACAGTGCAATGTGTTCAGTTTCAGAACACAAGTTTCTTAACCAGTGAGATAGTTGCTTAATAACACAAGTAATTACCAAGAATTACTTTTTTTAAATTAGTTTAATAATGAAATGTCCTTTCTTTATCCATGTTTAGTTCTATTTCACCTTGTAAAGAGAAGACTTATGGATGTGGTGAAGGAGGACATGAAGGTAGTTGGAGGAAGAGTAAAAGATACAGAGGACAGAGTGAGATGGAGGCGGATGGTTTGCTGTGGCAAACCCTGAAGGGAAAAGCCGAAAGGAAAAGAAGAAGAAGAAGTTCTATTTTATCTTGTAAAGTGTCTGCGAAACAAGTTATGCTCTCATAACATTTCGAGTATTGCAGCGATGTACAGAATAATAAACAACAGACCATCCTGTATTGCACAAATAATTTACACCAGGTTTAGCTAATTAGTATTAATTGATGTGATATATTTAAGATAAACATGGAACAATAAACATTTCACAATAATAACACATGTACAGTAACATTATTAATACTGTAATTAACAAATAAATAATAATAATAAAACAAGAAGAAATAATAAGTCAATAAACTGTTGGACCAGCTTTATTAGTGTGATTGCGTATCCTCTACACTAGATGGCAGTGGCGCTCTCACTGTGTGTTTCTATGGTGTAGGGGAAAAGCAACGAGCAAACCATACGAAGACTAGTCTGTCTGTCTTCCTTTCGGATTTTTTCCCTTTTACTCGGGAGTCGCCACAGCGAATCATCTGATTCGCACGTTTGAGTTGGCAGAGGTTTTTACGTCAGATCCCCTTCCTGACACAACCCTTATTAGCAAGGGACAGAAACACGCTGACGGCTTTGCAGCTACTCTTTACAAAAGTCAGCATTGGTTCTTTTACATGCCTCTCACCATGGACAGTGAGAGACATGGCCCGCCTTTGATAACCCAGTTAGCTGCACTGGGGGGGGACAGTGACAGCCTTGTGGAGAGTGGGACTCGACCCCCCAACCTTTTGGATCAGCGATCCAGCGCCCTATACCACTAGACCACCACTGCCCCCTAGTAAACACTATTTATAGTTATGAGCGAGGCGCTGGAGGCGGGGTGGTTCTTCCTATCGGGGGCATCACCAAAAAATAATTGAGACGCACTGCACAAGACGTTCTCAGAGCACAGAGGAATACAAATGGAAGTAATACAAGGCTAATCAACCCGGAAAAGCCATTTCTCCAGCAGAGCTCGTAAGTAGAAAATTTGCTCGTTGGTTGGGGCAGATTTTTGGTGGGATCGAAGCTCGTATTATGGAAAATTCATTGTTAGGGACACTCATAAGTCGAGGTACTATATACATATTTGATTTTTTTTAGCTTGTAAGCGACAAAAGGCTTCTCTCATATTGGCTTCTTTCATATTAATGTTCCTGAGTCCATCAGGAGAATACTGACCAAAAGTGGTATGCTTGACAGAGTTGCACAGTGAAATTCAAAGCCATTACTCTTCAAAAAGATCATTTCAACAGTTTGTTAAGCTCACACGGCCAAGCCAGAAGGCTCCTGGAATATTCTGTGGATGGATATGACTAAAATAGAACCTTTTAATTGAAATGAAAGCAGCTCTAACTCTATTCGTGTTCAACCTTAAGACTCCCTTTTCAGTCCTACTGGAGCAGCCTGGAGTGTGCAGCAGCATTCTTTTTATATGTTCGTAGCAAACTCTGGGAATATTCCCCATCCACTACTTGCATTCTTCGGATGACAGCATCCATTCAAGGTGATAAGAACTGCTTGTTCTGTTCATGCAGCCATCTTCTGACCGAGCCATAGTCAGACCATCAACTTACCCACCAAACAGTTTTGAATACATAGCCAGCAAAGCAGACACATTCAGCAACTTGGCCAACAGGGTAGACTACTCAGCCAAATGTCTACAACTGGTGAATGGGGAACAGAGGTGAAGGATCTGGGATTTGAATTAATGCTGGGAAATACAGTGTATGTATATAGGCCATCCAGAAAAGAAAAAAACTGGACAGTCTACATGTGGCTTCCCTATAGACCTGTGCAAGGAATATCTTCAAATCAAGTCCCAGGAGCTACTGATAGTCTGTTTCCACAGTTTGAAAACAATTAAATAACATCAAATCAAATACTTTAATCATGTATTTATAAATGAGTGGGGTTTATTTTCATTTATACATGTTTACATACAATTTTTTAATATATTTTAATGACTCTATAGAGGTGAGGGTGGGGTAGAGTCACAAGTCCATAATAGAAAACTGATCCATGGATTATTTTTTTCATGTGGGTCACTTTTCAATCTGACACCAGCTCAAGGTTTTGCACAACTCCAAGAGAAAACTCTTTGTTGCTGGAAACAGCTTTGAAGTTGGTCTTTGCGACTAAATCCATCTGGGCTTTAAAGAAGTGTTTTCTTCTAAATGTACGAGCTGAAATTTATTCTATTCGCAATAAAAATGCCATTATACCAGTATTAAAAGAATTGGTGTACAACCCCATTTAAATACTGTGACCAATTAGTATAATAGCTATCTTTACCAATGAACACATTAGATAGGTCATTAAGTGATATTTATTTGTCTGATACTTAGTACCATAATTAAAATACACTTTTAAAAGTTTCATATGGTAATAATAATTATTATTATCTGGCATATTAAGGACCAGTGAAGCTGAAGACAATTATAAAAAAGAAGGAAGATAGTATCAATTTCACAACATTGCCTTGGAACTAATAAGCCCTAGAAGTGCTGTTTTCCATAGTTTCTCACTAACTAATACAAGATTTTTATATATATATATATATATATATATATATATATATATATATATATATATATATATATATATATATATATATATATATATATATATATATATATATATATATATATATATATATATATATATATATATATATATACATATATATATATATATATATATATATATATATATATATATATATATATATATATATACATATATATATATATATATATATATATATATATATATATTTATATATTTATATATATATATATATATATACATACATACATACATACATATATATATATATATATATATATATATATATATATATATATTTATATATTTATATATTTATATATTTATATATATATATATATATATATATATATATATATATATATATATAGGGATCCCTTACTTTCTGTGGTTAATTGGGACCGAGATCCCCCACAACCTCCAAATTCCACGAAGTAGGATTAACCCCCCACCCCCACCCCTTGACTGATGTATATGTAAATGTATATGTGTATATAATATCAATAAATGCATATCCAATGCTATAAATGCTTATAATAACAATTACACATTCAAAAATAATGCATAAAATGTCAATAAAATATAAATACACACAAATACAGATGGTATTGCATGAGAAGAAGAAGACACACACACAGACGTGCACCTCACAACAATGTAACTAGTTTTGATGGGAGGTTTCGGGTTTTTTTTTTTTTTTTTTTGCATAATTGGTCTTGTGCGGCATTTTCCTGAATTTTTTTTCCCCTATTCTTCCTTAATTTTGTAATGTTATAATTTGATGAATATTTAAAAAAAAAAAAAAAAAACACGACGCACTGAAGCCGCATGAATTGAAGCACGAAGTAGCGAGAGAGTCATATATATATATATATATATATATATATATATATATATATATATATATATATATATATATATATATATATATATATATATATATATATATATATGCATATGTATAAATATAATGTTTGTACCTGCTATATAGGTCACTGCATTAGTTGTTGCTTTAAGAAGGAGCCCTCGTTACTTTGTGCTTCAGTTCATATGGAGTTATTTCAAAAATATTCATCAATTTTTTTTTAAAAAATAAGGAAATTAAGAAAAAATAGGGGGGAAGTTCAGGAAAATGCAGCAAAACAAGGCCAATTATGCAAAAAAAAAAAAATACAAACAAACAAAAAAACAACAACCCAACAAAACTACTTACATTTTTACGTGAGCCACGCATCTGTGTGTATGCGTGCCCATCTGTGTGTGTGTGTGCACGCATCTGTATGTGTGTGTATTTATATTTTATTTACATCTAATGCTTTATTTTTTAATGTTTAATTATTATTATAAGCATTTATAGTGTTGAATATGTATTTATTGATATTATATACACATATACATGTATGTATGTATACGTCAGTCGGGGGGGCTGATCTGACTTCGTGGAATTCAGTGATTGCGAAGGGATCTCGGTCCCAATTAACTGTGGAAAGTGAGGGATCACTGTACTACTGCAGTCTCTTCCTTTTAGACATGTGTTCTCTGCATTTGCCTCATTTCTCATTTAATGTTCCCATCACAACTGTGTAGCTAGATGTCATATGAGTGATAGCTAATAACAGGCTGTTGTGGGCAGGACATTAATCTCTGATTGGCTAGCTATCACACGAGTCTTGCTGTCACTCATATACAACAGGAGCAACCGTTGTATTACCAATAGTGACCAACTAAGACCAGTGTTATACAGTCGGCCCCCAGCTTACGAAATTAATCCGTTCCAGAGCCCTTTTCGTATCGCGGGGATTTCGTAAGTAGGGGTCGCATCTTACATGTTAAACGCCTAATTCGTTCCAAGGCGCCAGTCTTTGGACTGGATAAACCCCATAAACCCTTTAAAAATGAGAAAAGTTCACCAATTTTCTATGAAATATGTGTTAAAAGTAAAAGAAAATTATTTATTAAACCATTTAAACATTTTATTAACGTATTAAACCATTTTATGAACATATTTATTAATTAAACCATTATTAAACACTTTTTATTTACACACACACACACACACACACACACACACACACACACATACACACATACACACACACACACACACCTCTCTCTTATTCTCTCTCTCTCTCTCTCTCTCTCTCTAGCTCGCTCTCTTTTTTCTCTCTCTGTCTCTCTTTCGCATGCGCTGCGGGCCACGCCCACAAGACATGGAATTCAAAGCTCATTCCCTGCTTGACAAACTCAACTTTAATTTGATTCCTTGAGGGATCGGAATTCCAGATGACCTCAAATGCGCCCACATTTATTAAACATTTACTGAATTAAAACGACTTAAAAAACTAAACTAAAAACTAAAGAGTGAAGCTTCCTTCTGTCTCTATCTGGGAGGCCAGCGGGGCGGGATGTTGAGAAACAGCCAATGAGAGAGCAACTCGCGCGTCGAATTTTGATTGGCGTGTTTGAATTTTGAATTTCTTTTCATAAGAGGGGGTTGTTTCGTATCTCGGGGACATAAACTCAAGAAAAAGTTTTTCGTAACCCGGGGATTTCGCACACAGGGGTCTTCGTAAGTTGGGGGCCGACTGTACAGGGGTGACAGTGAATGTTGCAACAGGGACTTCGTTGAGCTTCCATGCTACTTATCTGATTTAACATTCATAATTATACATGATTGAGATTGAAGAGATGTTAATTACTGAGGCAAAAGGCTGAAGTAACGCTAGCTTTGGAATGCTATTCCCCTCTAACACCTTCCTTTACTCATTGTCAGAATCAGTTTTATTGGTAAAGTTTGTGAACACAAACAAGGAATTAACTTCACTCACTGTATAGAGAACATTGTAAATAAGCTGATTATACAAGACTTTAAACTAAATAGGCAAATAAGGATGAATAAAAAGTGAAGAAATTCATTCATTCATTCCGAACCGCTTAATGCTAATTAGGGTCTCGGGAAGACTGGCGCCCATCTCGGCTAACTCTGGGAAAGGGCAGAGTACCTCCTGGACACCTCACCAGGCCATCGAAGGGCAGAAACACGCCGACGGCTATGCAGCCGACTCTTGTCGAAAGTCAGCAATGGTTCTTTTCCAGCCTCACACCAGAGACAGTGAGAGACATGGCCGGACTTTGATAACCCAGTTAGCTGCACTGAGGGAGGTGAAGAAATGGACTGAAGGAAATATGTGCCAAAAATACGAAATGTGACTATAAAATTAACATTAAAAATAAAATCTAAAAAAATAGAAAATATGACAACGTAAGAAAACTCCTTTTGGACCTGTTTGCACATGTGCGTCATGATTAAAAAAAAAAAAAAAAAAGAAAGAAAGCAAAAACCATACAGGGATCCCTCACTTTCCGCAAATAATGGGAACCGAGATACACCCCCCCTGCAACCGCCGAATTCGGCGAAGTCGGATCAACCTCCCCAACTGACGTATACGTACATTTATATGTGTATATAATATCAATAAATACATATTCAATGCTATCAATGCTTATAATAACAATAAAAACATTCAAAAATAATCCATAAGATGTAAATAAAATACGAATACACACAGATCTCATAAAAATGTAAGTCGTTTTGATGGGGTGGGGGGTTGGGTTGTTTTTTGGTTTTGTTTGTTTGGGGTTTTTATGCATAATTGGCCTTGTTTTGCAGCATTTTCCTGACGTCTTCCCATATTCTTCCATAATTTTTTTAATTCGATTATGTATTATTTTTTTTAAGAAAACTGCGAAGTCGGAGTTAGCATGTCTGGTCCACAGTAAAAATGGTTCTGGGTTTGATGGAGACAGTCTCCCAAGTAGGACAAGGTGGCTCGGCAAATGGGTGAAGAATGAGTGAATAAGTGACGTCCACCTTGAGTTTGGCAAATTATGGTTAATCATCCTGAGTGGATAATGCTTCTATCTAAATGATGGACATTTGGCTCGTCTTGACAGCATCATGATTTTCAAGCTTTAAAAATAGCCAAAAAAAGCCATCACAAAAATCTTGTTTTCATTTTTTTTTTTCTTTTGAACTTTAAACGAATGTGAAAGTACGTATACCATCACGAACCAGTTTATCTTGCATTGTCATGTAATGTAGGTACATAATGTATAGTAAAACTCCGGATGACTTTTGAAACACATCTTTATATGGGGTGAACAAACCTCACCAGCCTTGGTGATAGTTAAAATATGTCAAAAGTGGCCTCGGATTCAGTAATAAAGCACCGTAGCACTGGACCCCCACTATTCCCTACAGTAAAATCAATCATTCATTCCTATTCGGACCTACTTAATCCTAATTGGAGTCAGACGGAAGTTGGCAGACTACACCCTGGACAGCTCACCAGGCCATCGCAGGGTAGAACCACGCTGACAACCATGCAGCCTGTTCTTGACAAAAGTCAGCAATGGTTCTTTTACAGCCTCTCACCATAGACCAGTGCTTCTCAATTATTTTCTGTTACGCCTCCCCTAGCAAGAAGAAAACAATTCGCGCCCCCCCACCACCCACTTTCCGCCGCAACTATAAATTATACATTTTTTCTATAATATAGTTACAGGTATATCTCTTCATTATATCGTATCCTTGTTAACATAAATAAAACAAAAAGAAAGAGATATAGTTCAACTTACAAGAATAACTTTTCGTTGAAAAAACTCAAGCGGCTTATCAGCGTGATTGGGGTGTAATGTTATCAAGTGGCGCCTTAATTTATTTGGCTTCATGCTGTCCGCTGCCAGCATTTTTAGACACAGCAAACATACCGGTCTTTGCTCGCCTCCCACTGTAGTCATGGTGAAGCCAAGCGCTACATATGCGTCATCATATTTGCGCGTCTTTGCTTTCGGGTGACTTTCTTTTGACTCGATATCTACGTTTCTCACCGCCTTTCTTTTCATCCCTGTTAAAAATTTCTTCATGTTGTGAGGGTGTGTGTACTGCACTACACATCGCCAGCTCGTAGCAAAACAAACCTACACCGTAGAGTTAATACTCGTTGCGCACAATGGGCAATGAGGGCGCCACTGCCAACGACTGGAGTGGATGTGCAATTACACTTTCTTGTAGTACGGCGGAAAAAAAGCATGTTCTCCTAAGTCACACGCGCCCCCCTCAGCATCCCATGGGATGGGCGCGCCCCACTATTTGAGAAGCACTGCCATAGACAGTGAGAGATATGGTCGGCCTTTGATAACCCAGTTCACTGCACTGTGGGGACAGCAGTGCCAATCCATTGATGGTGGGGCTTGAACCCCAGACCCTGTGATAAGTACAGTAATCTAGCACCCGACTATAAATGTATACTATAATTCTAGTTTGCTTTTCTCTATGTCTATGTGCAGTATATACTAAAAGAATTGTTTACCTCATATTTAAGGATGGTTTGACATCATCCAGTTCGCCTTCGGAGCATATTACTGTAAATTTATCAACGTTGTTTGACCAATCAAGTTTAGGAAGTTGTAATACCTTCTAACACATATGCTATGAGAAATGTTTTGTGGAAAACACTGTCATGTGTAAGTGACACCAAGTTTAATGCTTACTATAAACTGGAGGCTCGTATCATCTGCGCTTATACAACTCCACATGACTTTCCTCCTCTTATTATGTCATACAATTTTAACTGAATGTCTGGCCATCATATCTGAGCCAGACATAAATTTGAAAAGTTCATAATCGCATAGCATTTCCATAAATGAGGAGCTGCCTAGAAGAACAGGGCTTTCTCCTCTTTGAATGTTCTTGAATGCGTTTGTACAGTGCCCCCTTGTGGTACATTTCAGCTCTCACTGCATGAATAATCAAAGTGACTACAGTCAGATTTTCAAAAAGGAAGAGCTAACTACATTCCTGAGAATGAAATATTGATATCTGGTTGAGAGGTTTCTGTGCTGTGCGCCTTATGTTACTTTTTATTTTCCTTTTCTTCGACTAAGGCTAAAGGGGGTAACAGTCCAAAACACCGCACCATTAACTTATCGTATGATGCATACTCACTATTTTTCTCTCAGAAATAATTCATGAAATGTAAAGTTATAAGACATCACATTGGTACACACTGCACAAGCAATAGAACAAAAATAGAGGACTATGCATGTTTGTGCACGCGCGCGCACGTGTGTGTGTGTGTGTGTGTGTGTGTGTGTGTGTGTGTGTGTGTGTGTGTGTGTGTTATTTGTCTGTAAATCTTCCCAACAATAACAGATAAAGACTTTGAGGATACTGGTCCCTAAACGAAATAACTAACAATAAAAACGTAAACACACCCCGCCCTAAACTAATTATCCACTCTGGATATAATACATCAGACCACTGCCTGCACGCCAAAGCAAAGCTAATGGAAAACTGTGAATTCCCACTGTGTTATTTATACCAGTCTACAGCATACATTATGAGTTTTTATTCTTCATAAATATGCTGTATGAAGTATATAGCTGGATTCTGGATTTGATTTTTGTTTCTGTAATAATGTATTGTACAATATTCATGAATAAGTCCAGACTGAGTGTGTCCACAAATTTTGCGGTACACATAAAGGGCTATCTGGTTACCACAAGCAAGCTGGGCTTCACGCACAAACCACTTCACCCCAATAAAATCAAACCTCAAGTAGTTTCCTATCCATGTTATATCCATTCTCACCACATGCATCATATACAGCAGTAGTTCAATGGGAGTCGAACTTTGTGGTTGAAATCATTCCAGTTGTGGATATCAGGATGCACCCCTAGTGATATTTTCCTACGCTGGCCATCATTCATAATAGAGTTAGCTCAAGGTAGCTCATGGGATGTGATGCCTTTCTCTCACTCAGTCACTCACTTATTTCCAAAACTGCTTAATCCTATTACAGTCGCAGGGAGGCTAGCACCGAAATCAGCTGAGAATGATCAAAGGTATAATACACCCTGAATAAATAAATACTCACACTCACATCCGGCTGGGGGCAAAACTGTCTGTTAGCCTATAATTTGCATGTCTTCGGACTGTAGAAGGAAACCCGAGTACCTGGAGGAAACCCACACAAGCACAGGGAGAACCTAAAAACAAGTAAATTCCACATAAAAACACTCGAACCTGGGGACGCGATCTCAAACCCAACTTGTTTGTGAGGCAGACATGCTATCCACTACGCCACTGTGTCACCCTGTGCTAAACATCTGGAAACATGGATTACATCATTTATCCATTTTCTAAGCCACTTAATCCTAATATCTGTGGCGGGGAGGCTGACGGCCATCTCAGCCGACATCGGGCAAGAGTGGGATACACCCTTTACAGCTCGATAGGCCACTGCAGGGCAACACACACATAACTATTCAAACTTATACATATTCTGAGTAGCTAATTAGCCTACTGTCTGTGCTTTCGGACTGTGGGGGAGAGGGGGTCGTACCTGGAGGAAATCCATGCAAGCACGGGGAGAACATGCAAATTCCATACAGAAATACCCAAGTGTGGGAATTGAACCCAGGACCTTCTTGCTGTGAGGCAGATGTGATAACCAATGAGCCACGGTGTTGGCCCATGAAATGTTAACTCAAATGTAATTCACATGTTGATTAGTATATAAACCAAAGTATTAATTCTAGCAATTCCTGCTGTGTGTGCGCGTGTGTGAGAGAGAGAGACAGAGAGAAAGAGAGAGAGAGAGAGAGAGAGAGAGCATGAATACCTTCAGTTCAGAGGCTCGTTGGCTATTTTCGTATGTGAGCTGCTCTAAGCTGAGTGAGTTCTGTTCGTTCTCCTGCTGGAGTTTAGTGTTGCGCACTTGCAGCTGCTGCAGCTCCTTAGAGATTCTCTCATTCAGAATCTGTCGCACACACACACACACAAACACACACACACACACACACACACACACACACACCACCACGAATTAAATACAGGGCTCAGTGGGACAGGCCGTGTGTGTGTGTGTGTATGTGTGTGTGTGTTTGTGTGTGAAAGATGAAATGTATTTAACTTTTGTGAGGACCAAAAAAAAGTACACTATATTCTTCACCCCAATTAATTAAGAATAAATTCTCATTCACAATAAACACCCATCTTGGTTTGGAAATTGCAGGCACTATGCTAGCCATAAAAACCAGGGATTATAACCGAGGCTACACCTTTTGCTCGTGAAGCTGCTGCTCCATCCTCTGCTGCTCGTCATTGCCACGCTGGCACTGTATATTCAGAGTGTTAATTTCCAACTTCTGGGCTTCAATGTCTACACAAAGCTGTTTCAGTTCCTTCTCCAGCTTCTCTTTTTGACGACTCTCCCTTGAGTGCTCGTTCTGACGCACCTGGATGTCCTGCTGCAGCTGGAATAAAAGATATGCACAGCTGTTGGATGATAGCCTTGGTTAAAATGAACTAATTTTATTGGATCATAAATGATCCGATTCACAATCATCTAAAAAGGAAACCCAACGAACCCCTTCAGTAAATAACATTCATATCATTTTCCAAGTACCAATGACTTCCATTTTGTGTATTAGCCAACAATCAGACAAACATTTGATTAAAATTAAAGCAAACATTAAATGTACTGTCACCTTTGCATTAGAATTTTTTTCTTTTTTCTTTTTGATTATCTGGGTGTTCGCATGCATAATGTGGGTGGGGAAAAAAACTTTCTTACAATGTTTACATGGACCCCTCGCTACGTCGCGCTTCAAATCATGCATCTTCAGTGCATTGCGGGTTTTAAAAAAAAAATTCATCAAATTAAAAAATAAGCAAATTAAGGAAGAATAGGTGGAAATGTTGAGGAAAATGCAGCAAAAACAAGGCCAATTATGCAAAAAAAAAAAAAAAAAAAAAAAAAAAAAAAACCCTATAAACAAACACAAAACAAAAAAACAACCCAAAACCTCCCATCATAACTAGTTACATTGTTGTGAGGTGCGCATCTCAGAGCGTGCATGCGTTTATATCAGTGCTTCTCAAATAGTGGGGCTACCCCCTGGGGGGGCGCGATGGGATGCTGAGGGGGGCACGTGTGACCCAGGAGAACATGCTTTTTTTCCGCCGTACTACAAGAAAATGTAATTGCACATCCACTCCAGTAGTTGGCAGTGGCGCCCTCATTGCCCATTGAGCAGGAGCTGAGAGTTGCAGTGTCATGCTTCAAACCTCGCTTTGAGAAGCTGTGCGCTGCAAAACGTGCTCATTGTAGCCATTAATCTTGGCTTCCTCATTTTGAGAAAAAAAAATCAGCACAAATTGTTCTATTTGTTCTTGTTTTGTAGGTTAAAGTGTTTATATATTGTGCTCCTGAGTTAATGTTTCTGAAGTCAATTTGAATTAATTATTTATTGATTTTATTTTCAGCAGCAAATGGTGTGGTAAGTTTGTCAAAAATGTAACAAGGATATTATTATTTTTAAATTTAAGGCAAATTGATGCACTTTCTTTTACAGACTAATAAAAAATGTTAAAAGTTATTCTTGTAAGTTGAACTATATCTCTTTCTTTTTGTTTTATTTATGTTAACAAGGATACGATATAATGAAGAGATATACCTGTAACTATATTATAGAAAAAAGTTATAATTTATAGTTGCGGCGGAAAGTGGGTGGTGGGGGGGCGCGGATTGTTTTCTTCTTGCTAGGGGGGGCGTAACAGAAAATAATTGAGAAGCACTGGTTTATATGTACGTACAGTATATGTAAGTCGGGGGGGGTTCGATCCTTCTTCCCGGAATTCGGTGGTCGCGGAGGGATCTCAGTCCAAATTAACTACGGAAAGTGAGGGATCCCTGTATCGAGGTGGTCACATGCATAATATGGGTGGGAAAAAAACTGAAATATTTTGTCGGGTGTGGAATGACTGACAGACAAGACTCCTTTTTATGGCTTATTTTTCCATTTTCAAGTGTGATAATCCAAGTGACCTTGAAAACTGTGGGTTTGTTTTGATTCCCGGAGAATGTTTTTAAACATGAAATAGTGAACCAATCAGATTCTGCCGTTCCTCTGTGGTATATACGAATATCTATTCCTGGATCGCATGAACAAAACCATGTTATTCTCAAGCATTTGAATAAAAAGGCATCGCAAAACAGGAAGCTGAGATCAGCAGTTTCCCCCAAAAATGGAAGCATGTCACTGAAATCGAAATGAAAGAGCAAGTCTGAGTTTCAGCTTTGGGTGCCTGGAGCCTTTGTTTTCATGGATGTCATCTCCGCCTTCTTTGAAATTTAATACCGCTATCCTGTGACCAGCCATACCAAGCATCCAATCAATTCTCCTTCAATGTTGTGCTGGGTAAACAAAACAGAAAGTACTTTCTCTCCACCAGCCTACCAACAAGGGAGTCATATCTCTCCATGATGCCAAGGCCAAGTGTTTCATTTGCAAGCTTTTCAGTCTCGCTTTAACCAGAAAGAAATGATATGTGGCAAATAAAATGTACCTTTTGGAACTACTGTTTCGGATTCAAACAATTACTGAGCCATGCCCACTTCTGCTATTGATTTGCTGACTAAATAAGGATGGTACAGATGAAACACTAAATACTGCTGAACTGCAAAATGAGTCTTTCTAGTCATAAAGTGTGCTAATATTCCATGGAAAGCCAACGCGCCACAGAGTCATTGAAATGAAACTGCTGCATATTATCCAGAAGAACAGGGCCGTAAATAAAAAAGGTCCCGGTGAAATAAAATGCTAATTCAAACTAGAGTCACACAGTGGCTTTCTCTCCACATTCGTCAAATATCTCTGTGTTATTGTGAACACAAGTAGCATTTCTGTCTATTTACTGATTCACATATCAAACAGCCTGCGCTTTCATTAATATTTTGCTCCTACGATACAGAAGTGGAGGAATATAACATACATGTCTACATTTCAGAGCTTTGTTGTTGTTGTTGTTGTTCTGTTTGGAAGTCGGTTATATTTTACTTATACACATATCTTTTACATGTTCTCCTCAATGGGATTCTATTATGTGCTGCTTCTTTTCCTTTTGGCTTTTCCGTTTTTTCAAGGGTCGCCACAGCGAATCATCTGATTCGCATGTTTGATTTGGCATAGTTTTTTTTTGTTTGTTTTTTTGTTTTTTTTTTTAACGTCAGATGCCCTTCCTGACACAACCCTGAAGCAAGAGGCAGGAACACACTAACGGCTATGCAGCTACTTTTAACGAAAGTCACCAATGGTTCTTTTAGATGAACCTCACACCATAGATGTGGGGCTGGTGGTGTAGTGGTTAGGGTGCTGCGCTCATGATCGGGAGGTTGTGAGTTCGAATCCCACTGAGACCCTCACTGTGCTAAGACCCCTGGGCAAGGTCTCAACCACAAGTGTGCCTCTGTTCACCCAGCAGTATAAATGGGTACCAGTAAAAATATACTGGGAAGGTAACCTGCGATGGACTAGCGTCCCATCCAGGGGGAGTTGAACACCTGGTCGCTTCAAGCTACAGAAACCTGGGATAAGTACCGGCCTGATGAGCCACGAGGCTTAAAACAACTCGGGTGTAAAAACCCAACAGACTTACCTCACACCAGAGACAGTGAGAGACATGGCCGGCCTTAGATAACCCAGTTAGCTGTACTAGGGGGAACCCCCAACCTTAGGATGAGCGATGTAGTGCCTTTTACCACCAGGCCACCACTGTAACCAATCATGTTACGAGGAACATCTGCACCACAGGTTATGCATGCATTTATTCAATCATATGGCAGCAGCACAGGAGATAATAACACCCAGATACACTTTATTTTCACTCACAATTCATCAATCATTTATTTTCCGAATCACATAAATCCTAATTAGGGTTGCAGGGAGGCTGGCGCCCATCTCAGCCGACTCTGGGCGAGAGCGTGGTAAACCCTGGATAGCTCGTCAAGCCATCTCAGGGGTTCACACACAACTTTCTCTAAATTTAAAAAAATATTAAAACTTTTTCAGTAAGTGGCAGTTTTACAGATGAATATACCTTTTAAATGATAAAGATCTCTCTTAATAACTCACAAATACACAAATATTTAAGCGACACAAAATATATCAATTGAGGCACTGCCTAAAAGTGGAGCTCCTGATTGATGTCTTTATTGATAGGTGTTCAAGTCTCGGGCTTGATCTCAGTGCCTTCACTAACTGGATTCTACTTTCATTTGTCTCATGTTCTGTCAAGCTTCTGATTTTATCATTTGCTCCATGAACATTTATTTATCCCAAAGGCATTCTGCCTAAATTAATTATATGGTGTGTTTGTTTTTATTCTGTATGAGTCTGAGTGATGATGTATGAGCCAGTTCTTTGGGATTCATTTTCATTATTAATCATAAATCATTTTTTTTTAATTGTACCCATCAGCATGCTAGCCAGTGACATATATGGCAGCCTTATTTCTTCCTCTGGTGGACACGCAGAGACACTGCATAGACATGAGACAATCATCTAGGACATAATCCATGAGTATGATGCTTCGCTGGAAAGTTCCACTTTTACACATTAAGGCAATCAGTTATGTTAACTTTGGACAAATGCTAAACACAGCAAAAATAATGCCTCAGTCAACTGCAGCGCACACTTTCGGGAGCCAAGTACCTATGTGGACTTCCCTGAGTCCTGCAGAAATCACGCATTGCACTGCATATCGCCCCATGTGACACCACCTACCCACCTGAGGTAAGGTCTCTTTCCATACATGCCAAGATTCTGCCATGCATTTTCAATTTGGCCTGATGGAGAATCACTCATTTACTTAATTGAAAATATTATTGACATGGATGTGTTCAAGCACTCATATCTTAGGACAACTGGCTCATACACCTTTATATAGCATTAAAATACCTGTAAGATTGTTTCCTCTGCTTTCATGTTCGCCTCCTCAACCTCACGCTGCTTAGCCATTGCCTTTTCAAAATCGTCTCGGAGAGTCACCAGTTCTGAAAGCAGTTTGTCTCTTTCAGCAGTCAACTGCTCCTTGATTTTCAACAGCTCACCCACACTGCAAAACAAAAGCCAATTCAGAGCACTTAGCTGTGGCTTTTTAGCCCAGGCCTCAGTTAGCCCTTGGATGACATCCTACACTAGGTTCTAAGAAACATGCAAACAAACTGCGTGCATGACTAGGACTGTACAACGCCCATTACCAGCTGGTTCCATTCAAATTTGAACTGTTCGCATGTCCTGCAATTCAAAGTTAATTCCTTAAAATAAAACGGATATTAATCTTTCAGGGTAACATCAATTTACACTTCAGATTTTAATTTATTTAGTAGCATAACCAATCAAATGGAAAAGTACAATTATATAAAGTAGCAGGCAAAATATTTTGAATCCAATATAAATACAGCGATCCCTCACTTTCCACGATTAATTGGGACCGAGATCCCCCGCAACCGTCGAATTCTGCGAAGTAGGATCAAACACACACACACACACACACACACACACACACACAACACACACACACACCCTGAATGACTTATGTCATGTACATGTATATGTGTATATAATAGCAATAAATACACATTCAATGCTACAAATGCTCATAATAAACATTCAAAAATAATGCATAAGATGTAAATGAAATATAAATACACACACATACAGATGTGCACACGCACACACTCACATGCACACCTCACATAAAAATGTAAGCAGTTTTGATGGTGGGGTTGTTTTTTTGTTTGTTTTCTTTTTGTTTGTTTGGGTGGTTTTTTTTTTTGCATAATTAGCCTTGTTTTTGTAGCATTTTCCTTAATCCCCCCCCCCCCATTCTTCCTTAATTTCCTTATTTTTTTTTATTCAATGAAGATTTTTTTTTTTAAACGCGATGCACTGAAGCCGCATGAATTGAAGTGCAAAGTGGCGAGGGATCCATGTATTATTTAATAACTTGTGTGCTATCCTTTGCATTTCTATCGTGAACAATTTTTGACACTCTAAGACACAGGTGTCAGACTCATTTTATGTGGCCCGCAGAGCTTTCGATAAATATGATTATCATACATTCTTGGCTTCAACCATTAACATGAAACCAAAATCATCATCTTTCCACTAGGTGGCAGCAGCCTATTTCAAGTAAGCAGCTCGTCATTCATGACTGAAGAAAAATTGCATGTTAGCTTGTCGCTGTTAAGCGTTATCAGAAAATCCAAGTGAATAAAATAAAAGAGGGCAAATGCCAAAAAAAACAATTTTGTTCTGTAGATTTCATGGTAATCACTCACTATTTACTTTAAAGTGCACTATGTACTGAGTTCATCATTTAGTAGTGGTGTCTGAATGTATAGTAGGAACTATACGTAGTCTTTTGTTCCTTTCGGCTGTTCCCTTTTTTGAGGGGTCACCACAGCGAATCTATGATTCGCATATTCGCATATTTATTGAAAGCGAATCTACGATTCGTATGTTTGATTTGGCATAGGTTTTTACATCGGATGCCCTTCCTGAAACAACCCTTTAGCAAGGGGTGGAAACACGCTGACGGCTTTGCAGCGACTCTTCCCGAAAGTCAGCAATGCTTCTTTTACAGCCTCTCACCATAGACAGTGAGAGATATGGCCGGCCTTTGATAACCCAGGTAGCTGCACTGGGGGGATAGTGACAACCCTGTGGAGAGTGGGACTCGAACCCCCAAACTTAGGATCAGCGATCCAGCACCCTTTACCACCAGGCTACCACTGCCCTAGTGGGAACCATACGTAGTACATGTAGTTATTCTGTATGTAGTATTCAAGTAATGGTCACTAACCAAGCAATACAGACCATAATATATTGCGTTGGGACTGCTGAAATTAAAAGCCTGTCAGACAAAGGAGAAAGAAGAGGGGAAACATTAGCCTATAGATGTAAGTAATTTTGATTTAATTGAAAATAAAATTTAAAAAGCATTAAGTCAAAGTGAAGAAATAAAAAGAAATGACAAAGTAAGACAAAATGGAGTGAAACATAACCTCAATATTTCTTAATAAATGTCCTGATAAAATATATTACAGTTACCGTAAAGGGAAGCCAATTAATCCAAAGCCTTACAAATTTAATTTAGTAAAAGGCAGCAGCAAACTATCATCTCAGCTCACAACAGAGTCAAGGTGTAGTGTCCAAAAATCTTTTGACACACCGAATGAAGCTCACTATGTAGTCCCCTAGAATAAATTCCCTACATAGTAAGTAGTGAATGAGCAAGTAATTCTGGACACGGGTTACATTACTGTTAATTTCAATGCATTGGCATATGCTGCCATAGAAGGAGTCAGAGCAAAAGGATTTTACTCCTTATACTTGTATAAGGGACGCAACAACAATAAAGTTTAATTTACATCAGACTTAATCTCCCAAGCCATAACTAAATGTGTTCAGAAAGCTGTTGTGCAGTTATTACTCTTCAGACTTGCAAAATACATTATATAAAACTAATAGTATATTTTATCATAAATGAAGAATAGCTGTAATTTCACAGCTATAGTGTGTGTGTGTGTGTGTGTGTGTGTGTGTGTGTGTGTGTGTGTGTGTGTGTATTGTGGGGTGTTCTGGGAAAACGGCCAACAAAGGTGAAAAATTTGTTTTGGGACAAAATCTCTTTTTCTGCCTTTAACATGATTTGACCCCTTAACTCTAAAAAAAATAGGCTTGATTTATGATATTCAATGATCAGACATTTGCTTTGCATGAAATAAATTTACTTTTTTATTTTTTTTAGATTAAGCGACAACATTTTTTTCTGCCTAATCGTTATTAAAGGGTGCCAATAATTGTGGAGGTGTATGATGAATGGACTTACCGTGCAAATTTGATTCCACCCATCAGGATTCTTGAGTAAAATATTATTTATGCTATTCCATTCATTCATTCATGTTCTGAACTGCATTAATCCTAATTAAGGTCGCAGGGAGGCTGGTACCCATTTCAGCCGACTGGGCGAGGCCGGCGTACACCCTGGTCAACTTTTTTCCATTATCAGATAAACCCATTTCAGTCACACTTGTGTGATTGGTTCCAGCACTTGAATGCCCTTTTGTCTTTCTCATGGACAAAAACACGAGATCAGCACTACTATGTATATCAAGTGTATTTGGAATGTGCTGAAATTGCTGCCATCGTACCAGGAGCTGGTTACAGTTAACAAATAGGTTTTATGCACCTAGAAAAGAAAAGAAATAAGAAATGCAATTATTCTATAGATCCAGTACTTACAAGTGAAATGTACGTTACACAAATTAGAATACCTGAGCCACCTCAACCGGCTCCTCTCAGTGCGAAGCCATCCGGAGGACGGCTGAGCTTCTCACCATATCTCTAAAGCAGAGCCTTGCCACCCAGCGAAGGAAGCTAATTTCAACTGCTTGTATCCGCAGTCTTGTTCTTTCGGTAACTACCCAAAGATCATGGCCACAGGTGAGGGTTGGAATGTAGATCAACTGGTAAATTGAGAGCTTTGCCTTGTGGTTCGGTTCCCTCTTCACCATGACGGACCGGTAGTGACTCTGCTTTACAGCAGAGGCTGCAGCAATCCACCTGTCAATCGTCGATCTACCGTTTCATCCTTCCCTCACTCAGGAACAAGACCCAGAGATACGTGAACTCCTCCACTTGGGCCAGGATCTCATTCCAGACCTGGCGGGTCCATTCCATCCTTTTCTGGTGGAGAACCCTGGTCTTGGACTTGGACTTGGAGGTGCTGATTCTCATCCCGGTCACTTCGCACTCAACGGCGACTCTGTCCAATGAAAGCTGGAGGTCCAACCAAGCTCTGGCTCCGGTGATCCAGTGATCGAATGGCCCTTAGCAAAAGGTCTAGAACACCGTACTCCCAAAGCATGCCCTACAAGATAGCCTGAGGGACACGGTCAAAAGCCTTCTCTAAATCCTCAAAACACATGTGGATATATTTGGCAAACTCCCATTGCCCCCTCCAGGACCCTGTAGAGCAGTGGTCGGGAACCTATGGCTTGCGAGCCAGATGTGGCTATTTTGATGACTGTATCTGGCTCTCAGATAAATCAGGAGGCCTTTCTTAACAGAATAACGAATACATAATTTCACTGTCATTTGAATAAAAGTATAAAAAAAGCCATCAAATAAAACAAAAACAGATGAATAAATCTCGCGCATTTAAATCTATACATCTATTTTCAATGCCCCGTCACTGTGGCGCACAGTGGAGAGCCAATCCTTTCTGTACGCCAGTATGTGGGTGGGTCCGATACCTTGAAACTCTAATTTTATTGGATTATAACAACAGCCACAACCTGCACATTTTGTTTTTGAGCAAAGAGGTAAATTTCCTCGTTTTTGATCGGCTCATTTGCATGAAGCAAAGCACAGCTGGCAAGCAAACACAAATGCACAGACATGGAAAAACTTCAACTCGCAGACCTGATGATTGCCAAAACTTGGGACGCGCTTCCTGTCACATGAACACTGTAGCATGTGAGACCTGTCGTATTGCCTACATATGCATGCGAGCAGTCCTTCTCACCTGAAAAACAGACCAACCTGCAGTCACGTTTAACAGATGGAAGCTTAAACGCGTGCATGAAGCTGAACCTCAGCACGTATCAACCAGACTACAAAGCCACCAGCAAAACCATGCAGCACCAGATGTCGCATTAATAGTAAAAAGTACTTTTCTTTTTAATAAATAACTTCGTTATGACAATGTCGTTTAAAATAAATTCAGAGTCGTATCATACTCTCAAATTGTTGGTCTTCTTTTTCAATTTATTCAATATTAATATAGGGGCAGTGGTGGTCTAGTGGTAAAGGGCACTGGATTGCTGATCCTAAGGTTGGGGGTTTGAGTCCCCACAAGGTTGTCACTGCCCCCCCAGTGTAGCTAACTGGGTTATCAAAGGCGGCCATGTCGCTCACTGTCTATGGTGAGAAGCATGTCAAAGAACCATTGCTGACTTTTGTAAAAAGTAGCTGCAAAGCCGTCAGCGTGTTTCTGTCCCTTGAAAAAAGGGTTGTGTCAGGAAGGGCATCCGTATAGAGTTGGTCAAGAGTGCCACGGTCAGCACAAAAACCACATTGTTCCTCCTGAGTCCGAGGTTCAACTATTGATCAGATCCTCCTCTCCAGCACCCCTGAATAGATTTCCCAGTTAGGCCAAAGAATGTGTTCCACAATAATTAGAACACAGCCTCCTATCCCCCTTTCTCAAAAGGAGGAACCACCACCCTGGTTTGCCAATCCAGAGGTAAAGCCCCCGATGACCACAGGATGTTGCAGAGATGAGCGTTGTTTATAATACGTTGACTATTTGAACCCGGTAAAGGTATTTTCTGTCATGAATATCTTTATTCAACTTACATCAATAAAAGCATAACATCACAATATACAGTCTGCAATCCGTAAGTACTGGGACAGTGTCACAAGTTTTGACATTGTATCTGTGTATGCCACATCTTTGGATTTGAAATAAAGCTTTTTGTCATTTGTTCAGTTCATTTTCTGTAACCGCTTAATCCTAATTAGGGTCGCGGGGAGGCTGGCGCCCATCCCAGCCAACTTCGGGCGAGGGCAGAGTACACCCTGGACAGCTCGCCAGGCCATCGCAGGGCGGAAACACGCCAACGGCTTTGCAGCCTACTCTTGTCAAAAGTCAGCAATGGTTCTTTTACATGCCTCACACCATAGACAGTGAGAGACATGGCTGGCCTTTGATAACCCAGTTAGCTGCACTGGGGGGGACAGTGACAACCTTGTGGAGAGTAGGAATCAAACCCCCAACCTTTGGATCAGCGACCCAGCGCCCTATACCACTAGACCACCACTGACCTTTTTTTGTCATTTGGTTTCAGAATTTTAAAAAAAGTACATTCTGTCCAAACTTCATTGAGACTTGGCTTTTGTCTTGCAATCCTTTCAAATCAGCCATATTTGTGATATTGCTGTCACGTGAAGACAATCAGAGGGGAAGAGGTAAAGATTGTGCAGACGTAGAAATACGTGTTCGTGCAGCTGAATGACAAACTGGACTGGACTGCCAACACTGATGCTCTGTGCAAGACAGGACAGAGCGGTCTGTACTTCCTCAGAAGATCAGCATCCTTCAACATCTGTAAAAAAAAAAAAATGCAGCAGATGTTCTACCAGTTTGTGGTGCCAAGTGCCCTCCTTTATGTGGTGCTCTGCTGGGGGAGGCATTAAGAAGAAGGACGCCTCATGACTGAACAAACTGGTGAGGAAGGTGGGCTCTGTAGTTGGGATGGAACTAAACAGTGTAACATCTGTGGCAGAGCAACGGGTGCTGAGTCGGCTCCTGTCAATTACAGACAATCCATTGCATTCACTGCACAATGTAATCACCGGACAGAGGAGCAGCATCAGGGGCAGGCTGCTGTCAGTGCACTGCTCCACTGACAGACTGAAGAGATCATTCCTCTCCTTTGCCATCAGACTTTTTAATTCGAGCAATGATGGGGGGGTACAAGCACAACACACACACACACGCACACACACACACACACACACACACACACTTGCCTTGCACTGCACCACTCACTGCACACCACACACCTTAAATTGCACAAACACAAACACTGGACTTTTTAAATGATTTGTTCTGGACAGCCAATTATCAGGTCAACAAAAGACTCTGCGCCACACTATCACCTCCCACAGCACACCATGCACCTTAATCTACACATGAATCTTTTCCCTGGACTTTTGTTAATCTCTGCACTAGACCACCAATTTGCAATATGATATACAGGGCAGTGGTGGCTTGGTGGATAAGATGATGAGTTACTCTTCCCAAAGCTTAGCAATTCAATCCCCACTATCACCACTGTTGGGCCTTTAACAAGGCCATTAACCCTCAATTGCTCAGTTGTATATAAAAAAAAAGATAATTCTAAGTCATTCTGGATAAGCTGGTCCACCCAATGCTGTAAATGTAATACAGACGCTCTCCGACTTACGTTCATCCGTTTTACATTTTTACATTTTTTTTTAATTGTCTAATTTTGAGTTTAAACGTACCTACGAAGTACGCTGACATAATGACGCAATGACCTGTGTCCATTGTTTACAAACGACAGACTGAACATGCCCCTCCTTCTTCCCAGTTCAGTTATATATATACATTGTTACATTGTTTTATATATATATATATATATATATATATAAATAATTTTCTGAGTATATAATACTAAATATCGGAGTGTATATATATATATATATATATATATATATATATATATATATATATATATATATATATATACACATAGAGTGTTACCCTTGTGTTAAGACGTCGTTTCTGTGATCTTTGTGTTTACACTGTTTTTGAGGACTTTTGTAACTCTAAGCAAATATGGTTGGTCAGAAGCGTAAGCCTACTTGCAAGTTTCATACCCAGTGATGAATTAACCATTTGCTCAGATCAGCGCAATCTACCATGCACACTCAGTTAAGCAAAGAGAGTTGTAAAATTAATGAAAACCCGAATCCAGAAAAGAAAGAGAACTCTCTGCTCTGCTGATGACTCACATCAGTGCAGGCAGAGTACTAAACCAGTATCAAACAGCGCCCTTGCTCACTTAAAAGACCGGAAGACCATATAACCCGTGTTTTGTCTCAAGCACAAAATAAGTAAACTACTTTCGGTTTTGAGTGCCTCACATATTGTTAGCGTTGATTGGCTGTTTTAAGCTTCATGTATAGTGACTCGGCTCAGTTTCATGTAATGTGACTCGGCTCAGCTTCATGTAAAGTGACCATTCGTCGACCATCGGAACTATTTACAAGCAGAAAGATCACATCATAGAGAATGTTAAAGGTTATATTTGATACAGTATTTGATATTTGATGAGTGAATTTGATTAAGATTTATCCATTTGAAATTATTTTGCTTGAATTTAATTTATTTGAAATTAATGTTGATATTATTTGATATACTGTATTTGATATTATTTTATAATATTATGTTTATAATAATTGATTTAGGGTTGTTTTATGATATACGGTAATGGTATGGATGTATAGTACAGTATGAGCATCATATGCCACTGTAACAATTTACATTCACTTTCAACTTACGTTCGGCCATCCAGAACCAATTAAAAACGTAAGTTGGGGAGCGTAAGTAATCATTTCTTATACTGTACTTTCAACAAGGTCTGTCTCAAGTTCTTAAAACATTTAATTTTCACTATAGATGTCTCTTCTTAGACATACAGTGGTACCTCACTTTACGAAAGTCTCACCAAACGAAAAATTCAGGTTACGAAATGTATTTTCCTCAAATTTTTGTCTCTGGATTCGAAACAAGTTCACGTTACGAAAGTTCTATCTCAAAAATTCAAATGCACCGTTCAAACATTGCGCAAGTTGCTTTCCCATTGGTTTTTCCCAACACCCCACGCTGCTGGCCTCCCATTTGCTAGGAGGGAGCTGAATCTCCATAATAAAGTACTGTACCCATAATGCTTTTTATGTGCCTTCAACCCATTGTGCGACACACACATGTGAAGGAGAGTTGTACTGTTGGTTCGTGAGTTTAGTGAGTTTTTTTGAGTGTGCTTATTATTGCAAAGTTATTTTTCGTTATTAATCATGAGCCCCAAGAAAGTGATTCTCGGTGAGACTGAAAGGAAAAAGCGGGCTCCGTAATCAATAAAAGTAAAACAAGAGATGATAAAAAATATATATGAAAAATATGAAAGTTGGATTCGGTTGAGTGAAATCGCAAAGGAGTATGGCCAAAACCCCTCTATAATCAGGACGATATTGAAGCTGAAGGAGGCCATAAAAGCGAAGTTACAGTGACGGAAGCGATTATTTCGGAAAAAGCAATCGCCATATTTGAGGACCTCGTGAAGGAGAGTGGGGGTGAGGATTCTTCGGACCAGCAACCACCCGAACTTTAAAGTATCGCATGGGTGGTTCGAGAGATTAAAAAAAGGTAAATAATTTTCTTTTGCTTTCAACAAATATTTCATACATATTTCATACAAAATTGGTGTACTTTTATCATTTTTAAAGGGTTTATGGGGTAGTGTTGCGAGTCTTGGAACGAATGATGCATTTTTCATGTAAAATGCAGTTCAACTTATTAAAAATGCAGTCTACGAAAAAGGTGCTGGAACGGATTCATTTCGTAAAGTGAGGTACCACTGTATTACTCTATCTACTAAATGCATGTCTTTCGTATATATGTATACTGCATACTGTATTTTGGGTGTAATATTAGTGAAATGTAGCCATCACACACACACACACACACCTTTGCCCTTCGGCTGCAGCTAGACCAGCTCCTTGCTCAACAAGTCCTGTAAGATTGTCTATTTCCTGCTGTAGAGTCTTAATGGTGTCTTTGGCCTTCTTCTCCTTTTCATCTGCAGCATTCATCATTTCCCAAGCCTTATCAATTTCCTAAGAAACAGAAACAAAATTTCATGCTAAAGCACGCTGTAGCATCGAATATAAGAATTCCCCAAACACACTCAGCTCAGCAAATGAACTGTGATTTAGTCATTTAGTGCTATTTCAAGCGGTAAGCAAGCCATACGTTTCGAACACATTCTGAATTAGCTTACACTTCTTGCACATTAGAAAACATTTTTTGAAAAAAAAAAATAATAATAATTATGTCATGCTTGTTCTAATTAATGTCACTTCTCAAGCAGAGAGAAAACTTCAGTCTTACATTGACTGGTCTGCTAAATTTACTTTCTCTTGACAAATATCACTATTCTGTTGAACCCCCCCCCCACCCCCCCACCCCCCCCCACACACACACACATAGTTTACGCCAACAGTTTCACTTTCTTTTCATTGTATTCATCCAAGCTAATGTTTTCTCATCATTATTTTCTGACTATTTAGTTTGCATATTCTCAAACATGAGTTAGTTATGAAAATCACTGGGAACACTTCCAGAAATCATTGTCTGTGAACACATTTTGCAGGGATGCAGGCTTTTGAACTAAGTGCTAACAAGCCAGATGGTCCCTCTCCTCCTCAGTCCAGAGGACATGGTGTCCTTGTTTTCCAAAAAGATGTTTAAATTCCAACTTGTCTGACCATAGAACAGTTTTTCACTTTGCCTCAATCCATTTCAAATGAGCTTTGGCCCAGAGAAGACACCACTGTTTCTTAATCATATTCACACATTTACATCTGCAGCATTTGACAGATGCTCTCATTCATCATTTTTCTACAGCTGAGCAATTGAGGGTTAAGGGCCTTGCTCTGAGCCCCCACCGTGGCAGCTTGGTTGCACAGGGAACTGAACCCCATCCTTTGGATCAGTAACCCAGAACCTTAATAACTGAGCATTCAACACCCATATGGATTCTTTGCACAATAGAAGTGTAAACCTGCAAATATGAATGTCACCGTGAACTTGATTCACAGACAAGAATTTCTGGAAGTGTTCCTGAATCAATGCCCCGATTTCCATCAGAGAATCATGCCTGTTTTTAATGAAGTGCGGCATCAGGGCCGGAAAATTACAAATATCCAATTTTGATTTTTGGCCTTTTCCCTGACCATCAGATTTCTCCAAGTCCACAGGATCTCATAATGATATGTAATGTAGAAGAGGAGATATTTAAAGCCATCACAATTATTATTCTGAAGTTGTTGATTCTGTTTTTTGCAGTCTGATAAATCTCTGCCAAGATATTCTTTATAAATTCAATCATGTTATTGACCTGTATCCAATCAACGAAATTATTTCCAAAATGTTCCTCCAGCTGTTTCTTTCTAGTACCACTTACTTCTCTACCAGTTTATTGTCCATCCAAACATTTTTAAGATGTACTGCTCTCATCAAATGCAAAATTAGCAAATATATTTTTGAATAAAATAGAAAAATGTCACACTCTAACATTGTGATTTTGATATACTGTATTAACACTGTAAGGGAAATTATTTCCTCTGCATTTAACCCACACACACACCACACACACACACACACACACACACACACACACACACACACTTGGAGCAGGGGGCTGCCACACACACATTGGACAGCCTGGACAGCAGTTGGAGGATAGGTGCCTTGCTCAAGGGCACTTCATCAATGTTCCCTCTAAGCTGCACGCGTGCACAATTGCGCACCGGTGTTATGATCTCGGCGCACAGACATTTTGTGCTGTGTACAAAAAATAGAAATCCCACCTGAAGTGAAAATCAAATAAACATGTAAGTATTCAGTCTGTGCTATTTTGGAATGTGATTCAATGAGTGAGGGCCGACTGCTTGCTCCAGCCAATGATGGGATTCATATACGTACTGGCGCACCGAATCGACGTGATGGACAATGACAACGTCCTTATGTGCCACCCGCCACCTGTGGTTTTAGCTAGCCAAACGGTAACTAATGTAAAGAGAAGAAGACACTCGAGATACGCTGCTTTTGTTTAACCCTGTATAATAATGGCAAAACGAACGGGTATTGACACATCCCCTCACGAAGCCAAAGTTAAAAAGAAATGCAGCTATTTTAAGATGGAATGACTGTCTGAGTTTGTGCAAACAGAAGAAAAAAAACGTGAAACTGGGTGATATTTTTTCACCCATAAACATTTGGATCAGCTGATACGCATAAAGTCAAAGCTGCAAGCAGATGAGGCCATCACCCTGGACAACGTGTACAAACACTGGAGAGATGAGAAAAACTGACGGGAATATTAAGGTGAACATTAATTTTTCAATCAGATTTGTGCTCATCTCGTGTCATTTATTTAGCATTTTCATTTCTGGATGTTGATCATTAAATACTGTAGTTTTTGAGTCGTAGCTAACAATTGAGTCATTGTTTACATTATTTTGCAGACAAATCTTTACAGGACTGTCTCCCACACCACAGTAGGACCCTTTGAATAGTGTTATCATAGTACACAGGTTAACGAGGTATGTTGTCCTTTTCATTGTAAGCTTGGTAAAGCACTTAATTAAAAGAATTCTAACGGAAATATAAATGCTGTGATTGGATTTTTTTAATAAATCGTGCTACTTGGATGGATGCGATACTGGCCTGACCACAGTGCACACATCTGATGTTGCTCACAGTAGTCCAACAGTGGAGTTGATGTGTTTGCCCAAACACATAGAAAATTAGAGGGAACGTTGCACTTGAGCCATTTGTGTGCAGCGAGGGATGTGATATCTTTTCTACTGTGAATAAAATATGGAAGTACGTGAAATTTTGCAAATCTTTGCACTTCATTTTATTTACATTTTACAGTTGCATTCCAACTTTTTTGGAACTGAGGTTGTATCTTCACCCATCTCTGGGTTCATCAGGAAAGATTCCACAAACGTTATGACAGATGTCTTAACTGCTCGAGTAGGAGGCACAAAATGAGCTTTGAACCATGACTGTCTTTTTTAATTGCATTTTAACTTTTTTAATCTAATAAATTCAGTAATGCAATGTTGTCGCTTGCTCAAAAAATATTAGCACATGTGCCTGGGTGTTTGTGAAGCCATTACACAGATCCATGATTACTAGTTGACCGTATAAAGGGACACACGAATCATTCATTTTCTGTAATCACTTAATTCTAATTAGGCTGGCTCCTATCCCAGCCGACTCCGGGCGAGGGCAGAGTACACCCTGGACAGCTTGCCAGGCCATCGCAGGGCAGAAACACACTGACGGCTATGCAGCTCATCTTGTCGAAAGTCAGCAATGGTTCTTTTATAGCCTCCCATCATAGACAGTGAGAGACATGGCCAGCCTTTGATAACCCAGTTACCTGCACTGGGGGACCATGACAACCTGTTGACAATGGGGCTTGTACCCCCAACCTGAGGATCAGTGATCCAGCACCTTTACCACTGGGCCACCACTGCCCATAGACACACGAATGTCAAATACTATTGTTAATAATACTGTATTACTTTTACATCATTTGTCACACAAAAAAAACTTTCAAAGCAATCTCTTGCATACACAAGATGGTATGAGGCATTGTACACAGAGGTATTTCCCAGCTTTGGACCATACTGGGTCATACAATTAAGTGTAAAAATGCTATAACAGGGTCTTGATCAAAACCTTAATTTCTCACCAGCAGCCACTCAGCCAATCAGACATTCTCACACAAACATAGACATTGATAGTGGGCATTACATGCCCCAGAATCCCTTGCAGAAATCCAGGTGACCTGGTTTCTGACATTCACATCTTATGCCACATTATACCTGTTGAGCATCTTGCTAATCACCCTGCTGACTGTCGAAGGACTTGATATCGCAATGCTTTCTTACAATGCTTCCAACATGGCATTGTCACATGGGTCATTTGGTTCAACTTGCCATGTGCTAAAGTTGACATTGGTGTTGATCGGCTCATTTTACTTGGGAAAATGTTTAAAGGCAATGTTTAAAGGAAAAGCACCAGCAGGGAAAAATAAGGGAAGGAAAAGTATTTTTTTATTTATTTATTTATGCTGTTTTCTGTTTATTTTCAGCTTTCATGTAAGTAGTTTGGTTGATACTACAAAATGAATAACACAAATACCAGTACAACTCTTTTATTGTTCTGTTATTATTCATGTTTTCCACCTCTACGGTAATAAGCACTCACAGTTCCATTCCGTCGGTAACATTTGAATAAGCCCCCTCTCCTCCACCCCAAATTTTTTAAACGCCCTGGGCGTTTATCATGTCAAATAAGATATATATATATATATATATATATATATATATATATATATATATATATATATATATATATATATATATATATATATATATAGCATTGAATATGTATTTACTGATTATTATATACATATATACACGTACGCATACGTAAGTCGGGGGGTTGGAGGGGGTAATCCTACTTCACGGAATTCGGTGGTCACAGGGGGATCTCGGTCCCAATTAACCGCGGAAAGTGAGGGATCCCTGTCTATAATTTTTCTTTATAATTCTTACTTGGCATGGAGCATCTGTGTGCACACAATTTCCTCTGGGATCAATAAAGTATTCTGATTCTGAGATTGATATTCTGTGTATGATTTCTCTGCCTGTTACTTCCACTTACATTTAGGCCTTGCTTATGCTTACATTTTTGACTACGAGTTTTAGCCTTGTCAGTATTATCCGTGCTAGCTCTGTATTTGATATGAACCCATTTACCTTGTCCTTACCTTTACACTAATTTTACTGTTTTCCAATGTTACGCTTGTCCATTGCTGTCAATTATCTTCATGTATATCAGTCTGTTTACACTTGAATAACTGTTGTCTGTGCATTCGTTCTCTGTGCATTCATTATCTGCTGCATTGTTTTTGGGACTCTACCTATTTATTTATTAAAGACATTAATCTTATAAATACATCCACATCTCTTCAATCTGTTTTTGACATATTTATTCATACAGAAGGTCACTACTGCATCTGGGAGTAAGGCGTTAACCAAATTGTGCCCTACATCACACAAACACTGCAAATTTAATATAACTTACTGCATTTAATGCTTTGATTTTATTGGGATTAATGGGGAGTAAATTAACAAACTAAAACAGAACACGCAGTTGCTCTGGATGAGTGATATATTTCAATTATTGTGACACGTTACAAACAGCATGTAATACACTGCTAGTCACACAAGATAGGGCAATCGAAGTATGAAATAAGTAAGGACATGGGTTTTTCACTATAGATGGGGAGAGGGGATTTGATTCAGTTATTTATCATAATTCGTTTGGGCAGTGATTTATGTATCACCATAATGGCTTCGAAAAACATTTTTTAAAATCAGTTTGAATTGATGTTTGTATTTGGACCTGAGCTCAGCAAGGGTGTTTCTGTTTGAAATTTGCATATTCTTCTTGTACGGCATGGGTTTCTTCCAAACAGTCTATATATACAGGTATCCATCGCTACTTCGCACTTCAATTCATGCGGCTTCAGTGGATCGCAGGGTTTTGTTTGTTTTTTAAATATTCATCGAATTAAAAAAAATAAGGAAAATGCCACAAAAACAAGGAAAACTATGCAAAAAAAAAAAAACCTAAACCAACACAAGACAAAAAACAACCCAAAACCTCCCGTCAAAACTAGTTACATTGTTGTGAGCTGTGCATCTGCGTGCGTGCGCGCACATCTGTATGTGTGTTGTTTTCTTCTTATGCAATACTATCTGTATGTGTGTGTATTTATATTTCATTTACATCTTATTCATTCTTTTTTAATGTTTGTTATTATAAGCATTTATTGCATTGAATATGTATTTATTGATATTATGTACACAGATAAATGTACGTATACATAAGTCGGGGGGTTGGGGGTTGTGATCCTACTTCGAGGATTTCGATGGTCGCGTTGGGATCTCGGTCCAAATTAACCACGGAAAGTGAGGGATCCCTGTCCACTAACATGAACTCTGACAGAGTGAATACAACACTGGGAATTTTACTGCAGGTCAGTAGCTTCTCTGAGTCAGACCCTGAAAAGCCACCTGGTATAACCTTTCTCCTTCCACGCTCGAATTAGACTTCTGCTTTCTTGAGGCATTACTTGTTTGTTTTTCAACCTTGCAATTGAATTTATTAATCTATGAGTACTCTTATTTGTGTTATACTTTATAAAATATCCATACAAGGTCTCCTCTTCATGTACCAAACAAGTCATATGGCAAAGATCATTCCAATCAGGTGCTTGCAGTGCAGAATATGATTTCCTTCCAAGTAATACTGTGATATGAAGGCCAGACAAACAAGAAATCATTTAGCTAAGTGTAGAGCTTCTCAACTATTGGGGGGGGGGGGTTGTAAAAGAAATAAAACAAATACAGTGGTACCTCACCTTACAATAGTCCCAGCAAATGGAAAAATCCAGGTTACGAAAACATTTTCCAAAATTTTTTGTCTCTGTATACGAAACAAGTTCTCCTTACGAAACGAGCCAAACGTGGCTTTCAAACATTCAAACAATGCACAAGCTGCTCTCCCATAACTATCTGCCAACGTACTACCCCGCTGACCTCCCATTGGCTAGGAGGGATGATGCAGCTCCCTCCCATTGGCTATCTCCCAACATCCCACCCCACTGGCCTCCCATTGGCTAGGAGGGATGACACAGCTCCCTCCCATTGGCTATTATGGAGCTGCATCTCCTATAATGCTTTTCGTGTAAAGGACAGAGATACTGTTGTTTCATGAGATTTTTGAGTGTGCTCATTGCTTTTAACCCTCCATAAACATTTGTAAGATGATAACTCTGCTCAGAAGTTTCACACACGTGTGATTTCCGGTGCGAGTGAAAAGAAGAGGCGAGCTCATGGCATGCACTTGAGTGATATCGCAAAGGAATATGACCAAACCCGTCTACCATCGGTACGATATTGAAGCAAAAGGTGGCCTTAAAATGTATGCTTTTATAAATTTTAAAGGGTTTAGGGGGTAGTATTGGGGGCCATGGAACGAATCACAAGTTTTACATGTAAAATGCGGTTCAAATTACGAAAAATCCAGGTTCAGAAAAAGGCTCTGGAACGGATTAATTTTGTAAGGTGAGGTACCACTGTACATCATTAAAATTTTGACCTCTAAACCACAATGTTTTGTTTTGTTTACTTTTTTCGAGGAAGAACAGCATTTTTATCCTTTTTTGCTCATGCCGTACCTGTTTTAGCATCATAATTGTGGTCTGGTCTTCATGAGACAGCTTCAGCGCCGCCTCCACTTTGACAGAGTTGGTCCTTATCTCTGCTTTCAGCTCTCTGCATTTTGTCATCAGTCTGTTCTCATTCTCATGAGACTTCTTCAGGGCTGTCAGGAGTTTTTCGTATTCCACACAAAACTTTTCCAGACTCTTCTCTCCAACCAATTCATTCAACACAGTCTGGAACTCCTGCTCCAGCGCTTTGAATGAGTTCTCTTCCACTGATGGCTGATCAGCTTTCTCCTATAACAAAATCATATAGGAGGAATTATGAGCAAATTTTCTATTTCTCTGGTCCTCTTCATGCCTGCGATGATTTCGCCATGCCATGTCAAGATCACATCAGTTCACTCAGATTAAACCAAACCTTGTGCATTCTGCATGGCCTTGAAATTTTAACCAATCGCTAAAAGTTTTCCAAAAAAATATCAGCCAATTACTGTATTATAAGACAAGTTTCAGCAATTATTAGCATTCCTCTATACCAGCATTAAACCATAAATCATAATCAGTTCCATGTATATGCTTTTGAAGACATCAGGATGCAGACAAGAGTATTTTTTAGCGATTTTCACATAAGCAATTTCACATTCAGCAATTTCAGTGAAATAAACACTTAAGAGACAAAAAGGTTTAAAGAAAAATTGCCACACAGTTTGTTATTTAAGACAAAAACAGTGATAAAAATGCCCACAGAATTCCATCAGAACTGATTTAGCATCCTGGATGAAGTCTTCTGCTCCACTCACTCATTACAGTCACAGAGAAGCTGGAGCCTATCTCAGCCAACACCGGCCGAAAGCAGGGTTTCTGATGTAAAATTTCTGATATAAAGGGGTGAAGAGTATCCCAAAGAAGCACTAGGATCTGAATATTCAGCCCACCCACATTCAGGCGCTGACTAGGACCCTGACTGCATGTAGTTTTAGCAGTATGTATACAGATGTACTGTATGCTGGACTCCAGTGATGTCAAGTGTATATGCAATGTGATGTTAAAGTGTAAAAATAAGTAAAAACAGTAGCACAAATATTTTAAATGTTTTATTAACTGCTTTAATTTCTTACAGCACCAGATGTTTTGTTCATACAGTATTTCAGAACTGTGGTGATATAGAACCTCCAGGCATGTTTTAGACAGGTAATGCCATAACCTACAACGATTAAAATAAAAAGTGCTCTGATCCATCAAATTCATAATGAATTAACACTTTCACACTTCTTTTAACCATACAACAATAAATATAAAATGCCCTTCGAACTGTTAATTACATAAAGATATTTGTTTTAACCTTAAACCAGTGCTTCTCAATTATTTTCTGTGGCGCCCCCTCGAGGAAGAAAAAAACATTCCTTGCACCAGCACCACCACCACCACCACCCCAAGAGCAATTATAAATAGTATTATTTGTCTATAAACTTGTTATTAGTACACCTCTGCCTAACATTGTATCTTTATTAACATTAAAAACAAAAAAGAAAGAAATATAGTTCCACTTCCAATAAAGAAACTATTCATTAACCTTTTTAATCTGTAACTGAAAATATTTAAAGCGCACCAATGTGAAAAAATACATTCTTATTTAGACTCATTTAACTTATTTATGTCTTAATATCCCCGTCTCTCTCCGCCTTTCTCTTCATTCCTGTTAGAAAATTTTCCGTGTTGTTTCTTGAGGGACTGTTGACTGCACTTCATATCGTTTGCTTGTGCAAAAAAAACCGCCATATATATACTCACGACAATGAGAGCGCCACTGCCAACTACTGGAGTGGAGGTGTAATTTCACTTAATTCTCGTACACTATTCCAGAAAAGTATCCCCAGGGTCATACACACACACACACACACACACACACACACACACACACACACTCACACACACACCCCCGGCCCCACTATTTGAGAAGCACTGCCTTAAACATATGTCACTTTAGGGATTTCTGTCTGTATATTTGTGGCTAATGAACCATTACATTTTTAACTTATTATTTTGCACAATGCTAACGTGAAGTCAAGCCAATGGGCAGGCAGCAGGAGTGTGCGCGCTATGCTACAGGTTTGTCATGTAACATAAGGCTAAGTCACATGACGACTCAGGGATTAAATGTGTTTTCTTTCACCTGTTGCTTACTGTGACTGACTCTGTGGTCCGCATGAGCCGTTGATCTCAGGCAGGGAGAAGTTGTAAGGCACAGCAGTCATGCTGGACAGTATCGCCTTCCTGCTGTAGATCGCAGATGACCTGCCTAATCGGAGCTCTCATGGATCTGTGTTTATTATTGTTGTGATTATTACAATAAATATGATACGATTAATCATTGAAATTTAATTACAAATAAATTATAATGTTAATTTAATAAAGCAATGTTGGACTAAGTTCACACAAATTCACTGATGACTGATTTCTGTGCAGAAATATAATCAATTAACAAAGAAATAAAATCGTTTCACTGGTATTGTTGCAGAAATCACACAGAAGATCCAATTTATAAAATGTATATAAATTCATCCATTGTTGCATGAGGAAACATCTCATGCTGGCATCTTAGATTCCAGCCAGCGAAGGTGATGATATGACATCATGAAGGAGTCTTCCGGCCTGCGTATCAGGTAACGAAAATTGCTGCCATCTTTCTCGTACAGGATTTCAGAATCATGTGTCATGAGAACATTGTGCAACCCCAGGGAAAGTTGGACAGATTTTTGAACAAGAATTAATTATTTTAAGATCATGTTAAATAAGTGATGCATGGTGCTGGAATGCTCCTGAGTTCTCAATGTCATGAAGGCTGAGGCAAAAACCTTTGGCGTAAAGATATATTTTTCAGTAGGTTTATGTTGTCATGGCAACAGATTTTATCGGCCACACAATCATAAATCTGTATAATATTCTATCACTGTATTTATCGCATTTTCTGTAACCGCTTAATACTAATTAGGGTCACGGGGAGGCTGGCGCCCATCCCAGCTGACTCCGGGTGAGGGTAGGGTACATCCTGGACAGCTTTCCAAGCCATCGCAGGGCAGAAACACGCGGACGGCTATGCAGCTACTCTTGACGAAAGTCAGCAATGTTTTTTTTTACAGCCTCACACCATAGACAGTGAGAGACATGGCCAGCCTTTGATAGCCTAGTTAGGTGCACTGGGGGGGGGGGGGGGCAATGACAACCTGTTAAGAGCGGGGCTTGAACCCCCAGCCTTAGGATCAGTGATCCAGCACTTTTACATCCAGGCCACCACTACTGAATTTGTATATCAGGCCTATTTCGAACCAAATATTTTGTCCATTGATATTTTCACCTGGACGTGACACAGTGGCATAGTAGTTTGATCTTCCACCTCATAGCAAGGAGGTCCTTTGTTTTGAGCCCTGGTGACAGCGTTTCTGTGTGGACTTGTATCTTCTCTCCATGCTTTTGTGCAGTTTCCTCACACAGTCCAAAGACATGCACACTGGGCGAGTTGGCCATTCAAAATCGCCTCTAAAGTGGGATGGTCGTATGTGTGTCGGCCCTGAGACACAATGACAAACTGTTCAGGGTGTACTCTACCCTTTGCTGGACTCAGCTGGGATGGACACCACCCTCTCCGCTACCCTAATAAAGGATAATGTGGTTTGGCAAATGAAATTTAAGAAAAAAATATTTAATATGCTGTAATGCTACATGTGATAATACAAGCTATAGGATGTGCCTTTTTTTTTTTTTTTTTTTTTTTTTTTTTAAACTACATCAGAATTTGATCCTTGCATAACTGACATACATGTTCATTTCCATATAAAGGGGGAAATGAAATAGGGTGACAAGTGGTTACTCGAGATGCAAGTGGAAAGGAGAAATGGGGGTGCAAATAAATATAGGCTCACTCCATCCACTCCATTGCACTCTTCCTTCTTTCCCATACCAGTGACGAGGTATTTTTCACAAAGGTGGTCTGTCTTTGCCTTGAGACCCCTTGCATAACATCTGGTAGTCCCACGTGGACCAGGAATGTCAGTGTGCCTATTTATACCCAAATATCCACGAAATGTAAATTTCAAATCATAATATATTGTTATTTGTTGTCTATTTCTATTAATTGAATACATAATCGAATCCATCGATACATACATCGAATACATTAGGGCAGGGCTGGCCTTGTGGTAAAGGGTGCTGGATCACCGATCCAATGATTAGGGGATCGAGTCCCACTCTCCAGAAGGTTGCCACTCCACCACCCCCCCCCCCCCCCCCCAGTGCAGCGAACTGGGTTATCAAAGGCGGGCCATGTCTCTCACTGTCTATGGTGAGAGGTTCATGTAAAAGAACCATCGCTGACTTTTGTAAAGAGTAGCTGCATTGCCATCAGCGTGTTTCTGCCCCTTGTTAAAGGGTTGTGTCAGGAAGGACATCCGATGTAAAAACCTACGCCATATCGAACATGCGAATCACATGATTCGCTGTGGCAACCCCTGGAAAAGGGGAAAAGCTGAAAAGCAGAAGAAGAAGAAGATACACAATTGATGTGTTCACTTACCTGTCATGTCAGTGGAGAATCTTTTAGTTAAACAAGGATAAAATCTCAGTATGCAGTTCAGAAGTGTCGATGACAATAAATATACGGATAAATTATGTATTTAAAGCTAATCACGCACGACACATGTTAATAGCAGATGTAAACTGAGCCTGTTAAACACATGCACACAGTCATTATCCGAATACAGTAAAACAGCAACTTCAAGAGTCTGTCTGTCTTCCTTTCGGCCTTTTCCCTTTTACTCGGGAGTCGCCACAGCGAATCATCTGATTCGCACGTTTGATTTGGCAGAGGTTTTTACGTCGGATGCCCTTCCTGTCACAACCCTTTTAGCAAGGGACAGAAACACGCTGACGACTTTGCAGCTACTCTTGTCGAAAGTCAGCAATGGTTCTTTTACATGTCTCACACCATAGACAGTGAGAGCCATGGCCCGCCTTTGATAACCCAGTTAGCCGCACTGGGGGGGGGGACAGTGACAACCTTGTGGAGAGTGGGACTCAAACCCCCAACCTTTGGATCAGCGATCCAGCACCCTATACCACTAGACCACCACTGCCCCCGAAAACAGCAACTTCAAGAGTATAGATCCATAATACTACTTAATAAACAGAATGAGAACAATCGGATTAATGGAGAGAATTCAGAACTGGATATATTAACACGATTCCTGGAGTAAAATCCACAGTAGTGGATGGCGGTATTAATATATTTAAAATAAATTTCAATTATTTCATGTAAATTATAAAAATGTAAACATCCCGACTGTTATTGTTGCTGCATAAAGTAATGTGTCATATCGTATTGCTCAGAAAAACATCTTGATGTGTTTTATTTGAGGGGCAGGTGCTCAACTATAAAGACGGCACATGGATCAAGATCTCAGAGAACCAACTACAACATAACCTTCCAAACCATAGCAACCAATATTCATCAAGAATAGTCACACTCACTCACTTATAGATTGAGATGGTTTGGACATGTACAGAGGAGGGATAGTGAGTATATTGGTAATAGGATGCTGAGGCTGGAACTACCAGGCAGAAGGCCTAGAGGAAGACCAAAGAGACGATTCATGGATGTGGTGAAGGAGGACATGAAGGTCGTTGGTGTAAGAGAAGAAGATGCAAAGGATAGGGTGAGATGGAGGCGGATGATTCACTGTGGCGACCCCTGAAGGGAAAAGCCGAAAGGAAAAGAAGAAGACTCACTCACTCATTCATTTGCCAAATTGGTTAATCCTCAAAGGCACGGCTGGACAAGTCATTTTCCCAAGGGGCCACATGAGAAACAGAAAATATTGTGGAGGGCCGGGCCAATAACCTGAACTCAATTCTGCATAATATTGATCAGACCCTTTAGTGGGAACAGTGTTGTTGGGCAGTCATTTTTGCCAGTGCATCAAAGTCTGGTGTTAATTCTGTTGTGGTTCTCAGAACAAATTTGAGGTGTTCATCACTTTGAGGTGTTCATCTGTCCGCTGCTTTGTTGGTGTTCATCACACTTAAAGTCTGTTCACACACATATGTCGAGCCAAACAACACCAGCATCCTCTGTGCCATCTTCTGGATGTTTGAAAACTTGTCTGCGCTTAATGAAGCATAAAACTAATCCAGTTTAAGGGAGTTTAACTTCTCCTTTAACATCATGTCACATTGGAGATCAATCAGCGCCAACTGCAACTCCTGTGGTACGTTTCAGTCTCTTGTGAGAAGGGACCTGACACCAGCTGAAGCACCTTGTAAATTTCTCCAAAATTATGAAACCGATGGAAGAATTCTTCATGCAGGCCATCCAGTGCTTTCCTAGAATTGTTCACATGTTGTGTTGCAGGGCCTCTTTTAACATGGCCAGTGTGGGGGAAATGAGCAAATGTCTTGTCTGACATTTGCTTTGAAAATAAAACTAGCCTGGTTTTGAAGGCTCTGACGTTTGCTTGCGTTTCATTCACAAATTGTTTTTCCCGTGTAGCTTCACATTCAGCTCGTTCATGTGGGTCAGTTTATCCACAGTAAAAAGCCAATTAGTGCTTTTCAGCTCAGGAACATTTTCAATGTTCTCAAGGAGCTCCAAAAATGAAAGAATCTCCTGTTTGAGCTGCACACTCGCTGACATACTTTCCCCAAACTGGACCAGCAAACATTAGAATGTAAAGCAAGTCCCCGTGATCAGCGTCAGTTTCATCAGGAAAATGAATAAACTGACTATGGTGACGTTCCGTTGCTCAGATAAACTTAGCAAGTTTCACAACCGGCTTCACCATGGATTTACACGGTGCTTCCTGCTAAATTATGCATATATCCTCTTGCTTGATTTTTGGATGGAAGTTGCCCGGATGAAGATGTTTTGCTGAGCCTGCAAGCCCTCAACCAACCTATCAGCAGCAGCCGGAAGTTCTTGAGGTGACAGGTTGTTAGTGTAAATAGCATGTTTGGTGGAAAGTGGTGGTCTAGTGGTATAGGGCGCTGGATCGCTGATCCAAAGGTTGGGGGTTTGAGTCCCACTCTCCACAAGGTTGTCATTGCCCCCCCAATGCGGCTAACTGGGTTATCAAAGGCGGGCCATGTCTCTCACTGTCTATGGTGAGAGGCATGTAAAAGAACCATTGCTGAGTTTCGTACAGAGTCGCTGCAAAGTCATCAGCGTGTTTCTGTCCCTTGCTAAAAGGGTTGTGACAGGAAGGGCATCCGACGTAAAAACCTCTGCCAAATCAAACGTGCAAATCAGATTATTCACTGTGGCGACTCCCGAGGAAAAGGGAAAAAGCTGAAAGGAAGACAGACAGACAGGTGGAAAAGTGGCGGCTGATGTTGTATTATTTTAAAACCGCAAAGGTTTCTTCGCAAATAAGACATACAGCCTTGGACCGGACTTCAGTAAAAAGGTATTTAGGTGTCCATTCCTTATGAACCACCAGGCAATCGGTGTCGACTTTTCTTTTCTTTGACATTGCAGCAGATGGGTTCTGTACAGTAGAAGAATGATAACCGGAAGTGGCGTGAGCTCCGCAAAATAAACTGACAGCGCTCAATGCGCCACTGGTGGTGAAATGCTGTCATTACAAGTCAAATCAATGCAGGACAATCAATCAATAATTCACATCAAACATGAATTCAGTACCAATCAATCTTCGGCAGGCTGGATTAAAAAGACCAACGATCCGGATGTGGCCCGCGGACCACAGTCTGCCCACCCCTAGGTCCAGAGGAGGCTTGAACCTCAGCCAACACTGGATGAACACAGAAGAGCTCACCAGACCAACTCAGAATAGAATTTAGGATACATAAGATTGCAATTATTTTAATGATATGGTCATTATATGTCTGTGATGCTATAGCATATTTAATTTTTTCTTACTGTATATAGATATAGATGATATAGATAATTTCAGGTTGATTTGTGTTTGTAAAAAAAAAAATCAACACAACATCCCTTTTGTAATGAGTTTAAGGCAGGGATGAGCTGTTTCACAAGCAGCTCATTTATATTCCTGTGGCAATCTCTGACAGGTGCAAGATCACACAAGCAAATATTATAATTATTAGATTATAAATTAAGTTATCCAGTTGTGTGTTGTAATAGTTGTGCATGACTGGGTCAGGAGTCAGAGGTTAAAGAGTTTACACGTTCGCTGTAAACACGTTCATTAGTGGGCCATTTCAGATAATATTTTATTCATGAGCTCATCATGCTGATTTTTGCCTTTATTCTAAAACACGTCACCAATACAAATCAAGCCCTGTAAAATGTAGAATAGAAACCAGTTGTTATGGATTGATCGTCTGGATCCCAAAGATTTCACCAACAACAGTCGAATTATTATCAACAGATTTTGACAGCAGGTTTTGATATAAATTACTATACAAGTTTTGATAAGACAGCAATCCTATAACTAGCCAGGTGGACATGCTAATCATTGAAAGTTTTTTAACTTACCTCCATTACACACTTTTTCATCATCTGATCCCAAACTTAGATGAAATAAGTTAAAACTCTAAAATAAGAGCGTTAACATTTTGTTCAGTTTTAAAGTTTAAACCACGAAATGCAACAGACAAGATTTTCCACTTGTCTGCTCAAGAAATGCGTCCCCTGTTGCTCGGCAACCGCATGAAGGCCCGCCCCCTACAGGCAGCGCCTCCGTCTCTTCCAGACACACTGTAAACACTTTCATTCAAACCCCGAGGCACTGAGACCACTGACTTCTAACAGCATCTTGTGGGAATTTAGGTGTGCAATAGATTATTGGATGTTTCTAATGACGATGATGATGATGATGATGATGATTATTATTATTATTTTTTTTTTTTTTTTTTTTTTTTTTTATTGTTATTATTATTGTGAGTGTTGTTTCAAGAAGATCTCATAGATCTCATCTCCCTCAAATATTTTTTTAAAATAAAAATAAAACATGCTATCTAAAGTACGTATTCAGATCACATGACAGGGTACCTCATTGAATCTTCTTTTGTTTTTGTTGTTGATCTTTACACTAGGTGGCAGCTTTACACAAATCATTGGTCAAATATGCCAAGCCCTCAGCCTCGTTCTGAATAATGGCTCACACATCCTGGATATTATGACTTGCAAGCTTTCAGTCATACACTCCTGCATCATGATGCACAGAGGAGTGAAGATAAAACCAGCAGCAAAAGGGTTGCTATTACCACCATTGTGTGAATTCCTTCAAGATTAAGTAAGTCATGAAATAAGTTCGAGAATGTTAAAAGTTTGCAAAGCTGTTATGAAGGCTCATTAAGTTATTCAGTGACCAGTATTACTACTCTGTGAAATACATTTGTATTGCAGTTTTGCAGGAAAATAATAATACGCAACTGGTGCAAATGTGCATTAAAACTATAAGCTATCACGAAAATATGTCATTCTTAAAAATTACATTAAATCTCTGATATTACAGCACAATAAAATCATATGAGCCATGTTTCTTATGATGGCAATATGGTGGTGTAGATGTTAGACCTGTCAGGTGTAGCCTCAGAATTGTAAAATAATAAGTTTGTTTGTTTGTTTGTTAGTATGATTATGCTGAAAGGTATGTGCAGATTTTTATGAAATTTCTACCATAAGTGGCATTCTACACAAATAAAATTTCAGCAGATAATGATGAAGACCCAGACCAAATTCTGTATCCTGGTTTTTAAAAATCTTTTTACACTGTGAGACAATATGATTTACTAGTACATGTGGGATAGAATGCAGCCGTGAGGGGGGGGCAAATGCAGCCGTGAGGGGGGGGCACAAACCAGTGTCTCTCCCTCACGCCGGTCCCAAGCCCGGATAAATGCAGAGGGTTGCGTCAGGAAGGGCATCCGGCGTAAAACAAATGCCAAATAAACTATGCGAATCACAAGAAAGAATGACATACCGGATCGGTCGAGGCCCGGGTTAACAACGACCGCCATCAGTGCCGTCAACCAACAGGGTGCTGATGGAAATTGGACTACTGTTGGTCGAAGACGTCGAAGAAGGAGAGGCGGGAGGCGTGTCCGTTGCCAGAGAGAGAAGAGGAAAGGCATGAGCCTAGGACTGAAAGTAGGGACTTTGAATGTTGGAACTATGACAGGAAAAGGTAGAGAGCTGGCTGACATGATGCAGAGGAGGAAGGTGGACATACTGTGTGTTCAGGAGACCAGGTGGAAAGGTAGCAAGGCTAGAAGCATAGGAGCAGGGTTTAAGCTGTTTTATCACGGTGTGGATGGGAAGAGAAATGGAGTCGGAGTCATCTTGAAGGAGGAGTTTGCCAGGAATGTTCTAGAAGTGAAAAGAGTGTCAGACAGAGTGATGAGTCTCAAGTTAGAAATTAAAGGTGTGATGGTCAATGTTGTTAGTGCTTATGCCCCACAGACAGGATGTGAGCGAGAAGAGAAGGAGAGATTCTGGAGGGAGTTAGATGAAGTGATGCAGAGTACCCCCAGAGGTGAAAGAGTGGTCATTGGGGCAGACTTCAATGGACATGTTGGTGCAGGAAACAGAGGGGACGAGGAAGTGATGGGTAGGTTTGGTATCCAGGACAGGAACGCAGAAGGACAGATGTTGGTAGATTTTGCAAAAAGGATGGAAATGGCTGTGGTGAATACTTTCTTCGAGAAGAAACAGGAGCATAGGGGGACTTATAAAAGCGGAGGTAGGAGCACACAGGTAGACTGACTACATTTTGTGTAGGCGATGTAATTTGAAGTAAGTCAGTGACTGCAGCAAGTTAGATTGATAAAGGACAGAGAGGGAAATGTATTGACTGATGACAGAAGTGTGCTGGGAAGATGGAAAGAGTACTTTGAAGATCTGATGAATGAGGAAAATGAGAGAGAAAAAAGAGGAGAAGAGGTGACTGTTGAGGACCAGGAAGTAGCAAAGATTAGTAAGGGTGAAGTGAGGAGGGCATTGAAGAGGATGAAGAATGGAAAGGCAGTTGGTCCTGATGACATACCGGTGGAGGTATGGAAGTGTCTAGGAGAGGTAGCAGTAGATTTTCTGACAAGAACATTTAACAAGGTCTTAGAGAGTGAGAGGATGCCGGAGGAGTGGAGGAGAAGTGTGCTGGTGCCCATTTTTAAGAACAAGGGAGGCGTGCAGAGTTGTGGCAACTACAGAGGGATAAAGTTGATGAGCCATACGATGAAGTTATGGGAAAGAATAGTGGAAGCTAGACTAAGGGCAGAAGTCAGCATTTGTGAACAACAGTTTGGTTTCATGCCCAGAAAGAGCACCACAGATGCAGTGTTTGCCTTGAGGATGTTAATGGAGAAGTACAGAGAAGGTCAGACGGAGCTGCATTGTGCCTTTGTGGATCTGGAGAAAGCATATGACAGGGTGCCGAGAGAAGAACTGTGGTATTGCATGAGGAAGTCTGGAGTGGCAGAGAAGTATGTTAGAGTGGTGCAGGACATGTATGAGAGATGTAAGACAGTGGTGAGGTGTGCTGTCGGTGTGACAGAAGAGTTCAAGGTGGAGGTGGGACTGCATCAAGGGTCAGCTCTCAGCCCCTTCTTGTTCGCTATGGTGATGGACAGGCTGACAGACGAGGTTAGACAAGATTCCCCATGGACTATGATGTTTGCAGATGACATTGTAATCTGTAGTGAGAGCAGAGAACAAGTGCAGGAAAATCTAGAGAGGTGGAGGTATGCCCTGGAAAGGAGGGGAATGAAGATTAGCCTCAGTAAGACAGAATACATGTGCATGAATGCCAAGGACCAAAGAGGAACGGTGAGATTACAGGGAGCAGAGATAAGAAAGGTGGAGGATTTTAAGTACTTAGGCTCAACAATCCAGAGCAATGGAGAGTGTGGAAAAGAGGTGAAGAAGCGTGTGCAGGCAGGTTGGAATGGTTGGAGAAAAGTGTCCGGTGTGATGTGTGATAGGAGGGTATCGGCAAAAATGAAAGGAAAAGTGTACAAGACGGTGTTGAGGCCAACGATGCTGTATGGGTTAGAAACAGTGGCCCTGGGGAAAAGACAGGAGGCAGAGTTGGAGGTAGCAGAGATGAAAATGTTGAGGTTCTCTTTGGGAGTAACGAGGGTGGATAGGATTAGGAATGAGCACATCAGAGGGACAGCACATGTAAGACGTTTTGGAGACAAAGTCAGAGAGGCTAGATTGAGATGGTTTGGACATGTACAGAGGAGGGATAGTGAGTATATTGGTAATAGGATGCTGAGGCTGGAACTACCAGGCAAAAGGCCTAGAGGAAGACCAAAGAGACGATTCATGGATGTGGTGAAGGAAGACATGAAGGTCGTTGGTGTAAGAGAAGAAGATGCAAAGGATAGGGTGAGATGGAGGCAGATGATTCGCTGTGGCGACCCCTGAAGGGAAAAGCCGAAAGGAAAAGAAGAAGTACATGTGGGATAGCTCAGCTTTGGTGAAGTTTATGCTCTTGTTGTTGATTATGTTTTGGTTCTTTTTGCTTCACTGCAAAACACGAGAAAATGTTGCACTGGCCACCTAATGCTCTTGACCTGGATCTAGATCTCTGCTGCCACAGGGTTGTGTGATCAGATATGAATTTGCATGAATACCCACTGTTGCAGGCTGTTGTTCCCAAGATGGCTTATAAGCATAAATAATGTTAATTTCAATATCATTGTAAGAACTCTCTCAGAAGAAGCTCTCATGTAAACCTGCACGATCTGGATTCCTGTATCTCAACGTCTGGGAGCACTCCGGGAACAGAGGACAACAAACCACACGAGTGAAATCAATCTGGTTTATTCATCTGCTGCTCAGTGTGTGTCACTGGGCATAAAGCTTTTATACAGTGGAGGTGTGTGCGTGAAAAAGTGGGTACAGAGTCACATGTTTCTTTGTTCACAGCCTAAAAGTTGTACCATAATCAAAGTGCATGATAAGAAACCATCCATCACATTCCTTTGCCTTAGGGGTGACATTTACTACTCTGTGAACTTTGACCTCAGAAAGGATGCTGCCTTGTAAAGCATCACAACAGCAATAAAAGTCCACGGTTAAAAGCACAGGAATGCTGCTAATTATACAATGGTTAAAGATAAGTCAGAATATGACCTTACAATCATGATAATGTTACACGCCTGAAAATAATGGTTGCTAAAAAGTTCAGAAATTAGAAAACTTCTAACAAATACCCAGCATAAAAATGCAGGCCACATTCTGTTCTTTAGTCCATTTCACTCTTTTTTTTTTTTGTTCAAAAGCAGTCACAGGATAACGACCAGGTCTTTGCTGCTTACCCAAGGAACACCTGCCAGAGAAAGGGTGTTTCATTTTCAGCCTTTACAGCGAGCCTTGTGTCAGGTTTTCCTTCCCAGATGTTTTTATTGTGACACATCATTAGAGGGGACTCAGCCAAGGCTAAAGAGTTCCTTCTACTGATGTGAGAGACCCGGCCGGACATTATCCTGGAATTTCGGAATCTCAGTGCGAGCCTAACCGTATAGATCTTGCTCAAGGGTGACCTGCAGGTAAGTGTGGCAAAGGGGACCACATCATCCCACGTCGAAACTCCACAACCAGATGCAGTACCCAAAACTGTATGATGATGATGATGATGATGATGATCATGATGATCATGATCATGATCATGATGATGATGATGATGATGATCATCATGATGATGATGATGATGATCATGATGATCATCATCATGATCATGATGATCATGATGATGATGATGATGATGATGATGATGATGATGATGATGATGATGATGATGATCATGATGATGATGATGATGATCATGATGATCATGATGATCATGATGATGATCATGATGATGATCATGATGATCATGATGATGATCATGATGATCATGATGATGATCATGATGATCATGATGATGATCATGATGATCATCATCATGATCATCATCATGATGATGATCATCATCATGATCATCATCATGATGATGATGATGATGATGATCATGATCATGATGATGATGATGATGATGATGATCATGATGATGATCATGATTATCATCATGATGATCATGATATTGATGATGATGATGATGATCATGATGATGATCATGATGAAGATGATGATTATATTAACAACAACAACAACATGTATGTAGGTATATATGTGTATATATAAAATATATATGATGTTATCCAGCCTATTAATTCTCCTGTGTGTAATGATGACAGATCGCTCCTCCTCCTCCTCCTCCTCCTGTAGGGGATTCTTCCCGACACGTGCCCAATCCCATTTACTGCAATCAGAAAAGCTCGGGAACGAACAAACAGGATAAGACCAAGAGGAAAAACATATACAGAGCTCAGAGCTTTTTTTTTTTTTACCCTTTTCCATTCCCTTGTCAGGTTGCTGTCGACTTCCTCCCCGTGTAGAGAGAGAGAGAGAGAGAGAGAGAGAGAGAGAGAGCGCCTCCGACATCCTGCTCATCGCGCACTTCCGGATCATCACTCACAGTCACATTTCTTTTGCAAAACTCCTAAAGAGTAACCGAGAGGGCGTAAAGGATAGCCAGGGCTTAATTTCTTCATGATCTGAATCTGAAAGCATCTCACAGGCATGGGGAACAGCGTGTCCAGGATCCCACCGCTCCAGAGAGGACATCACATCAGGTTCCACAGACTTCACAAGTCCCACAAAGGTCAGTGACTTCAGTCTTCATTTTCACGAGATGATTTAAACCTCCATAGATTGTCCACTTAGTGTCCAAATATCCATATGCACAGGGTAAAATTAGTTTTCTTACTCATTTTGGGGAGGGGGGACAAAACGGTGGCACAGTGATCACATCAAAAGGTTCTGGGTTCGAGTCCTGGCCTTCTGCGTTTCTGGATGTTCTACCATGTTCTACCTGAATTAGCGTGGGTTTCTTCTGGGTTCCTCCTGTTATAATCGTGCAGTCCAAGAGCATGCACATTAGGCTAATTGGCTGTTCCAAATTCCCATTATTATTATTATTATTATTATTATTAGATGTATGAGTGTGTGTGTGTGTGTGTGTGTGTGTGTGTGTTTGCCCTGCAATGGTCTTTCGAAGTGCCTGTGCTCACTGTTGGCTGAGATAGCCACTAACCTTCCCACAGCCCTAGTAGTATGACAAATAAGTGAGTGAGTATTAATTTGTTATAACTTTTGTATTATTTTGCTTGTTGCATGGATCCTGTGAGACTGTGCTGCTGAATAAGCTGCTATAATGTATTATCTGTTTCCCGTTCTTCATTTACATTCTAATCTTGACAACTAGTTGCATTCATTGGAAATTATGGGAACCTGGTGGTGCTGAAGGACAGCGCTCCCTCTGTGGGGTAAACAGGACAAAGGTTTCGCGTGCCCACGTTTTCAAGTGATTTCGAAGCACGACTCAGGACACTCCTTGCCTTGGGGATTTAAGTCATTTGTTGTGGAATAATATGGAAAAAAAATCACTTTTAAGAACGATCATGCTTCCCTGAATGCTCTGATGCATGCTAAAATGAAGGATTCAATGTAATCCCGCTGAGTCAATTCTGTAAAACATTGTTATGCCCTGGAGGAGAAATGGACAGTATTGGCATTATGTCCTTATAAAGTCGTGCTTCTTAAATAGTGGGGCGGTATGATGCGGGGGCGGGGCGGAGGGGGCGGGGCGATTCCCTGTGGAACAGACTTTTCTGGAATAATGTACGAGGATTAAGTGTAATTGCACCTCCACTCCAGTAGTTGGCAGTGACGCTCTCATTGTCGCACTATGGCATAACGGTTTTTCGCACGAGCAAACGATATGAAGTGCAGTAAACAAAACCGGAAAAATTTCTAACAGAAACGAAGAGAAAAGTGGAGAGAGACGGAGATATTAAGACATAAATAAGTTGAATGAGTTTAAATAAGGATGTATTTTTTTTTTTTTAATTCAGACACATTGGTGCAATTTAAATATTTTTCTGTTAAAGATTAAAAATGTTAATTACGTTTTTTTTTTTTTTTTGTAAGTTGAACGGTATTCATTTCTCATTTTTTTTTTGTTTTGTTTTAATGTTAAAAAATATACAATGTTATGCCGAGGTGTACTAATAACAATTTTGCAGGGTGGTGGGGGCATGAAATGTTTATTTTCTTCCTAGAGGGGGCGCCACAGAAAATAATTGAGAAGCACTAGATCAGTGATTCCCAACCTGGGTTCGATCGAACCCTAGGGGTTCGGTGAGTCTGTCTCAGGGGTTCGGCGGAGCCTCTGCCACGGAGGTCAGGACACACCCGACTCATCATGTCAATTAGTGATGACATGCCCCGCTTGGCCATCACTGGCTGCAGATGATCACATTACATTGCTTGGCCAATCAGTGCCGCGGGGAATTTAGCCTGCTCAGTAGTCAATGTGTGAAGTCGTGAGATTTTTTTTTCGGAATATTTTAATCCATACTAACTATGTCAAGCAAATAAAGAAAGTGGTCGGACGAATATGTACGACATGGATTCACATGCATCACAGAACGTGATGGGACTCAGCATCCTATCTGAATGATTTGCAATGCCAAGTTGAGCAACTCTAGTCTCGCACCGGCAAAACTAAAGGAATACTTCGTGAAACTGCACGGAGATGGGAATACAAGAACACAACAGTGCCTATGTCTTGAATTTGTAAAAAAATCATATTTTTATTTTTCACTGATGAAGGGTTCGGTGAATGTGCATATGAAACTGGTGGGGTTCGGTACCTCCAACAAGGTTAAGAACCACTGCACTAGATGATATGCTTTTCTTAGGGTGGCATGGTGAGGTCTAAAAAATATACTTTCCCCTCGCAGGTTAAAGAAAATCGGATGGAAAGTAGGAAATCTGCATTTTTTTTCACGCATACAGATGTAATACCCCAAATACCACCAACAGCATTCCAGCTAGGATTTTGTAAAGGGACGGGGCAGTATGGCAATAGAAGGCGCACCGCATGGTGTAATAACAGCACAGAATTGATTAGGTTTAGGGATTCTGAAATTTTCTAATAAATACCAACCGCCTGCAGCTGACTCCATAGCTTAATGTCACGGAAACCAAATAACCAGCTGTCAGGCGCCTCCACACACACACACACACACACACACACACACACATCCTATTGATCACAAGACTTGCAAGAGGTCGGTCGGGTTAGTTAATTTTTTTTTTCACACGCCAAAAACTTTTGAAGAGGTCGGTCAAGTTAGGGGAAACATATCACTTTTAAATACCTTGGTGAAGTGGCCAGCATTTCTGCTTCACAGCAAGAAGGTCCTGAGTTCGAGCCCCATGACTGTGGTCCTCTTTCTTGCTATATAGTCCAAAGACATGCACAAAATTGCCCCGAGGTGTGTGTAAATGTGAATGGTAGTGTGTTGGCCTGGCAATGGTTTGGTGAGCTGATTAATGTGTACCATGTCTTCGTCCAGACTCAGCTGGGACGGGCTTCCTGCAGCCCTAATAGAGGATAAAGCAGTTCTGAAAACATTACATCATATGTTCCTCTTGTGCTTGTGTGGGTTTCCTGAGTCCTTGAGGTTCAACCCACCTTTCAAAAACATGCATATAATCAAACTAGTTATTTTTTAAGGAAATCAATTATTTTAGTTATCGACAGCATGCACTTATCAGAGCAATGTACATACATGGACTTTTCAAGGTCTCTCAGAAATTGCTCATTTGCACATGCTTGGTGCCCCATCTAACACCACCGACCTTCCTGAGGTCAGACCCCCTTCCGAATATCTTAAAGGACTATCATCGTTCAATGTGGCCATATAGGAAAACGCTCATTTCATTAAAAAAAAAAAATCAATAATTAAAACTATTATTGATGAGGACATAATAAGGCACCCAAGACTTAGACAAACACTCAGGATTTCATTTTCATTCAATTCACCAACTGAATTGGAAAAAAAGTAATATTTGTATTTTTTAATTTAATGACAACTTTAATGAGCTTTGATGTAAATCAATATGTGCACAGTGTGCCCTGTACTAACATACCATAAGACATATCATCAGAGGTGCATTTCTGTCTCGTAACCATAACAACCCTGACCAGCAATACTAAAAATAATCAGTGCTCAGTTACATATACAGTATAATGCATGAGACAATATATTAATTTGATTTGACGCTGAGTGTTGAGTTATGCATAGACCCCAACCTACTGACTGGGTCGATCCTGAGCATGGGTTTCTGTCTATGCTGAGCTTCGGATGTTCTCTCCATGTTCACGTAGATTTTCTTCTACCTAAGGTGAATGCTGCCACTTAATGCCACGCGTTACTGTGCTTGACCTGATCCACCATGACTGTGATTGGGATGAAGCATTTTCTGAAGATTATTGCAGTGACAAGATTTTTTTTTTTTTTTCATTTTCTTTGAGATGAATTAAAAATGGTACAAAATGGCACCCAAGCCATGTACAGTTCATGACCATAACCTCTGTCAACAGTGCCTGGGTGATATAAATATCTCCGCATGTTCATTCATTTTCTGGTGCCTGTTTCAGCCGACTCAAGGTGATGGTAGAGTGCACTATCGCAGGGCAGAAACACGCTGATGGCTATGCAGCTACTCTTTACAAAAGTCAGCAATGGTTCATTTACATGCCTCTCACCACAGACAGTGAGAGAAATGGCCAGCCTTTGATAACTCAGTTAGCTGCACTGAGTGATACTGTATTCCTTTGACAATGGGGCTTGAACCCCTGACCTTGGGATTGGTAATCCAGCATCTTATCACCGGTCCACCACTGCTCTACCCTGCATATTTAAAGCTTATTATATCGGAGCAAAATCTCACTGGGAATTTTAACACATTTCTGCAACAGGATAAATTGTTTATTTTGCTGCTGCTATTGGATAACTGCTATTGGAACGATACAGCGAAGATCAGCATGGCCGCTGAACAAGGATGACACGCAAAATCATGAACCATTACCATATTTGGGGGCAGCCATAGCCTAAAGTTGAGAGAAGTGGCTTTGGGACTGAAAGGTTGCTGGTTTGATTCCTGAACTAGCAGGAAGAATGTGTGGGGAAGGGATCAGTATCTTCACTTCCTGAATATTGGTGTTGAAGTGCACTTGAACGAGACACCTAACCCTCAACTGCTCTCCGGGCAGCCCGCTGCTCCAATTGTGTGTGTGTGCTCTCTTTGGATGGGTTAAATGCAGAGGAAATAATGTTTTTCCTAAACCAGGAAGTAATATATTAAATATTAGCACCTTTTCTGGCTTACTATGTAGATGAAGAAAACATGTCAAGCATTAAAGAAAACATATCAAGGCAAAACAAGAATCCAGTTCTTTGAGTTAGATTAATGATAAATTAAAGCAACACTGATCCAAAGAAGCAATGTTCTGTATTTCATTCAAGAAAACCCTCCATGGTCACTTAAATAAGTCACTTATTTATACCGAGTCACTTTACATGAAGCTTAAAACAGCCAATCACGCTTACAATATGTGAGGCGCTCAATACCGAAAGTAGTCGACAGATGCTCCCTGACTTACGTTTTTAATTGGTTCGGGACGAACGTAAGTTGAAAGTGAACACAAGTTCTTACAGTGACGCATGACATATAACGTGTGATGTATGACGCTCATACTGTACTATACATCCATACATACCATTACATTATCTCATAAAACACCCCTAAATCAATTAATATAAACATAACATTGTAAAACAATATCAAATATATCAAATAATATCAACATTAATTTCAAATAAGTCACTTATTTATACCGAATCACTTTACATGAAGCTTAAAACAGTCAAACAACGCTTACAATATGTGAGGTGCTCAATACCGAAAGTAGTGTACTTGCAAAAGTAGTGTACTACTGTGGGTTATATGGACTTCCGGTCTTTCAAGTGCGCAAGAGTGCCGTTGAACTCGTTTAGAACACAGTCCGCACTGAAGTGAATCACCAGCAGAGCGGAGAGTTCTCTTTCCTGGATTCAGATTTTCATTCATTTTACAACTCTCTTTGCTTCACTGAGTATGCTTGGTAGATCGCGCCGATCCGAGCAGATAGTTAATTCATCTCTGTGTATGAGACTTGTGCCCATGCTAGTAGGCTTATGCTTCTGACCAACCATATTTGCTTACGGTTAGAAAAGTCCGCAAAACAGTGTAAACACAAAGATCACAGAGACGACGTCTTAACACAAAGGTAACACACACTATATATATATATACATATAAACATATATATATATATAGATATATATGTATAACTGAACTGGGAAGAAGGAGGGCCACGTTCAGTCTGTCGTTTGTCAACTATGGACGCAGCGCCATTGCGTCATCATTACGTTAGTGTACTATGTAGGTACGTCTCGTACTACAGAGAGCACGTCTAAACTTAAAATTTGATGACTGAATTTATTTTAAATGGCATTGTCATAATGAAGTTATTTATTAATGCGACTTCTTGTGCTGTATGGTTTCGCTGCAGTGTTTATGTGACAGGAAGCGCGTCCCAAGTTTTGGCAATCAGCTAGTCTGCGGGTTGAAGTTTTTCCATGTCTGTCCATTTGTGTTTGCTTGCCAGCTGTGCTTGGCTTCGTGCAAATGAGCCGATCAAAAACAAGGAAATTTACCTCTTTACTCAAAAACAATACGCGCAGCCTGTGGCTGTTGTTATAATCCAAATAAAATTAGAGTTTTAAGGTATCGGACCCGCCCACACACTGGCGTACAGAAAGGATTGGCTCTCCGCTGCGCGCCACAGTGACGTGGAATTGAAAATAGATGTATAGATTTAAATGCGCGAGATTTATTCATCTGTTTTTGTTTTATTTGATGGCTTTTTTTGTATTTTTATTTAAATGACATTGAAATTGTGTATTCGTTATTCTGTTAAGAAAGGCCAACTGATTTATTGGAGAGCCAGATATAGTCATCAAAACAGCCACATCTGGCTCGCGAGCCATAGGTTCCCGACCCCTGACCTAAGACATATCTCAAGAGAAATGATTAAGGGTATCCAAACACAGGTGTAGCACCCCTAGTGGCAGGCTACAGTACATTTTTTACAAGTTTTCCCTATGCTGATATCTGTACTTTTTTTCTCTTCCAGAAACAAGTTTTTGAACTGTTTTTTTTTTTTTTTAATGTTATATTTATGCATAAAGTAAGTAGATGCATACATACAGTCAACTGTCAGCCTTTCCCAAAGAAGACCAGTTAACTTCACATCATAGATTGCTTTCGTTAGTATTTTTAGTGGTACCCATTTCATGCTGCTGGATGGACAGAGGCACACTTGTAGCTAAGACCTTGCCCAGGTGTCAGCATGGTGTGTGTCTAATGGTGGGGGGTCTAATGGGGATTTAAACCTACAACCTCTCATTAGTGAGCCTAGCACCCTAACCACAACACCAAAGCATAGGAAAATCTTTGTGGAAAAGTTCAGTGTAATTGTGCTTGCCAGCTAGTTGTATCATCCCAATCCAGTCAGCGATTGAAATTTGTGCAAATGTGATTTACACACATCGGGACCAATTTAATAAGTAGTTAGCCAGTTTACAATGTACTTAAAAGAGCAGTGCATCCCAAATAATGAGTTTAAAATCACCCTCGTGAGCTCACTGCCAGCTTATTTCGTGTTAGTCACATACAAGAGTGGGTTTCCAGTTCATGTGATAAATGTTCTTCCTATGGGTGCAACCATACTAATGAAATCTCCTCCAGCTGAAACCATTTACACAACTACAGTATTTCCGAATAGATGTAATAAAGAGAATTTGAGGACGTGATCATATTCACGTCATCATTTCCCTCGCGGAAGGATGCAGCCCTAGCAATCTTTGCCTCTCATCTCGACTGTGCTCAGTAAAAAGGAGAAAGTCCTTACTGCTGAAATGTTGGCGAAGTCTGACCACATGGAGGACTCCCTCTGAATTATGTATGAAAAGTCGTCTGATTCTGAACATCATCTCTCTGGCAGACATGATGATAATTGCAGCCTTCATTAGCATGTAGTCATTATATTCAAATGAAGAGGTGACAGAGGGAGAACCGATGAGTAGAGGCTTTAACGAGGCATGCCGATATTTCACTTTATTAGCTTATGGAGTGATAGCCAAAAGAGGTCTCGCAGAGGTTAATAGTTTGGACGTTTCCATCAATCCAAAAGGGCATTAAGCTGCACTAAACAGTTTTTAAAGAAATGACCATACCTAAATTAT
>CM045744.1:32976475-32988975 GCA_024760905.1 Plotosus lineatus | reverse complement strand
TTGCCGCTTTTTCTGATTATCACTATCACTCGTAGGCTTACGTTTCTGACCAACCATATATGCTTAGGGTTACAAAAGTCCACAAAACAGTGTAAACACAAAGATCACAGAGACGACATCTTAACACAAGGGTAACACGCTGTGAACTGGGAAGAAGGAGGGGCACATTCAGTCTGTCGTTTGTAAACGATGGACGCAGAGTCATGCGTAACTAGCGTATTATGTAAGTGTACTACGTAGGTACGTCCTGTACTACAGAGAGCACGCTTAACTCAAAATTTGACATTTTTTTTAAACGTAAAATTGAAAAATACGTAAAACGAATGAATGTAAAGCGGGGAGTGTCTGTAATGCCAACTACACTTCCAGGGACATTACCCCTAGGGGCCACCTACTTAATGGCTTGAGATGTAACGCCATGTTTTTAAATCTCATCCTTTGATAACCCATGCATGGCATCAGTGGAGTTATGGGATTTAAGGTCCAGATCATAAATATAGTGTTCATGCTGAATAAAATACCTCATTCACTTAAAAGCACTTAAACACTCATACCATGCACATTAGATATTGTATTTGCAGCGCTACACGAATGTAGAGTTTCAGTTAAAAGCTTAAACTTGAACTTTCCCCCTAAAAAATCCTGAAATACCATACTTCCGAAACTCCAAATTCAACTTATCATCTTGGCGGACCATTCTTAAGTAACATTTTTTTTCCCTTCATTTGCCAGTTCATGCATGCCAGGAGTGGAGTTACCGCAAAATTTGAGCATCTGAGAAAGTGTATGTTGCAGATGCAAGAGATTTCAAAATTCACAGTGCAGCCTGGGAACTGTAGTCTGGCATCAAAAACCCAAAAACCCAGAAGCAGCAGCCCTCTAACACCACCACTCCCCCGACACCCCTCTGTCAAACATCACACAAAAAAGGGCATGTCACATACTTCTGTATGTTCATGTACACTGATGTCAATATTTCTACCTTTCACCCAAGTTGGTGTCAATAATCTTCTTCTTCTTTTCCTTTCGGCTGTTCCCTTCAGGGGTCGCCACAGCAAATGATCTGCCTCCATCTCTCCCTATCCTCTGCATCTTCTACTCTTACTCCAACGACTTTCATGTCCGCCTTCACTGCATCCATAAATCTTCTCTTTGGTCTTCCTCTGGGCCTTTTGCCTGGTAGTTCCAACCTCAGCATCCTACGACCAATATACTCACTATCCCTCCTCTGTACATGTCCAAACCATCTCAATCTAGCCTCTCTGACTTTGTCTCCAAAACATCTAACATGTGCTGTCCCTCTGATGTACTCATTTCTGATCCTATCCATCCTCGTTACTCCCAAAGAGAACCTCAACATTTTCATCTCTGCTACCTCCAACTCTGACTCTGTCTTTTTCCCCCAGGCCACTGTCTCTAAACCATACAACATTGCTGGCCTCATCACCGTCTTGTACACTTTTCCCTTCATTCTTACCCGATACTCTCCTATCACACATCACACCGGACACTTTTCTCCATCCATTCCAACCTGCCTGCACGCGCTTCTTCACCTCTTTTCCACACTCTCCATTGCTCTGGATTGTTGACCCTAAGTACTTAAAATCCTCCACCTTCTTTATCTCTGCCCCCTGTAACCTCAAAGTTCCTCTTGGGTCCTTGTCGTTCACACACATGTATTCTGTCTTACTAAGACTAACCTTCAATCCCTCCTTTCCAGGGCATACCTCCACCTCTCTAGATTTTCCTCCACTTGGTCTCTGCTCTCACTACAGATCACAATGTCATCTGCAAACATCATAGTCCATGGAGATTCTTGTCTAACCTCATCTGTTAGCCTGTCCATCACCATAGCAAACAAGAAGGGGCTGAGAGCTGACCCTTGATGTAGTCCCACCTCCACCTTGAACTCTTCTGTCACACCGACAGCACACCTCACCACTGTCTTACATCTATCATACATGTCCTGCACCACTCTAACATACTTCTCTGTCACTCCAGACTTCCTCATACAATACCACAGTTCTTCTCTCGGCACCCTGTCATATGCTTTCTCCAGATCCACAAAGGCACAATGCAGCTCCTTCTGACCTTCTCTGTACTTCTCTATTAACATCCTCAAAGCAAACACTGCATCTGTGGTGCTCTTTCTTGGCATGAAACCAAACTGTTGTTCACAAATGCTGACCTCTGCCCTTAGTCTTGCTTCCACTATTCTTTCCCATAGCTTCATTGTATGGCTCATCAACTTTATCCCTCTGTAGTTGCCACAACTCTGTACATCGCCCTTGTTCTTAAAAATGGGCACAAAGCCCCCTTCTCCTCCATTCCTCTGGCATCTGCTCACTTTCTAAGACCTTGTTGAATATTCTTGTCAGAAAATCTACTGCTACCTCCCCTAGACACTTCCATACCTCAACTGGTATGTCATCAGGGCCAACTGCCTTTCCACTCTTCATCCTCTTCAATGCCCTCCTCACTTCTCCCTTACTAATCTTTGCTACTTCCTGCTCCTCAACGGTCACCCTTCTACTTTTTTCTCTCCCATTTTTCCTCATTCATCAGCTCTTCAAAGTACTCTTTCCATCTTCCCACCACACTTCTGTCATCAGTCAATACATTTCCCTCTCTGTCCTTTATCACTCTAACTTGCTGCACGTCTTTCCCATCTCTATTTCTCTGCTGTGCTAACCTGTATAGATCATTTTCTCCCTCCTTACTGTTTAACCTATCATACAAGTCATCATCGCCCTCTGTTTGGCCTTTGACACTGCTACCTTCGCCTTTACGCTGTGTCTCCTGTACTCCTGTTTACTCTCTTCGGTCCTCTCAATGTCCCACTTCTTCTTGGCTAACCTCTTCTTTGTACACACTCCTGCACTTCCTCATTCCACCACCAAGTTTCCTTATCTACTTTCCTTCCAGAGGACACACCAAATACTCTCTCCTACCCGGTCTCCCTGATCACATTGGCTGTGGTTGTCCAGTCCTCTGGAAGCACTTCCTGACTACCCAAAGCCTGTTTCAACTCCTCCTTGAAGACAACCACGACACTCTTCCTTTTTCAGCTTCCACCACTTTGTCTTCTGCTCTACCTTTGCCTTTTTCACCTTTCTCACCATCAGTGTCATCCTGCACACCACCATCCTATGCTGTTTGGCAACACTCTCACCCACTACTACTTTGCAGTCACTGACTTCCTTCAAATTACATCGCCTACACAAGATGTAGTCTACCTGTGTGCTCTTACCTCCGCTTTCATAAGTCACCCTATGCTTCTGTTTCTTCTGGAAGAAAGTATTCACCACAGCCATTTCCATCCTTTTGCAAAATCGATCAACATCTGTCCTTCTGTGTTCCTGTCCTGGATACCAAACCTGCCCATCACTTCCTCGTCCCCTCTGTTGCCTGCACCAACATGTCCATTGAAGTCTGCTCCAATGACCACTCTTTCACCTCTGGGGTACTCTGCATCACTTCATCTAACTCACTCCAGAATCTCTCCTTCTCTTCTAGCTTACATCCTGCCTGTGGGGCATAAGCACTAACAACATTGACTATCACGCCTTCAATTTCTAACTTGAGACTCATCACTCTGTCTGACACTCTTTTCACTTCTAGAACATTCCTGACAAACCCCTCCTTCAAGATGACTCCTACTCCATTTCTCTTCCCATCCACACCATTATAAAACAGTTTAAACCCTGCTCCTGAGCTTTTAGCCTTTCTACCTTTCCACCTTGTCTCCTGAACACACAGTATGTCCACCTTCCTCCTCTGCATCATGTCAGCCAGCTCCCTATCTTTTCCTTGCATAGTTCCAACATTCAAAGTCCCTACTCTCAGTCCGAGGCTCACCCACTTCCTCTTCTTTCTGCTCACGGACACGCCTCCCGCCTCTCCTTCTTCGACGTCTTCGACCAACAGTAGTCCAATTTCCATCAGCACCCTGTTGGTTGACAGCACTGATGGCGGTCGTTGTTAACCCGGGCCTCGACCGATCCGGTATGAATTTTGTTTTGATCATTTGCATTTTTAAATGTGGCAGAAGTTTTACGCCGGATGCCCTTCCTGTCGCAACCCTCTGCATTTATCCGGGCTTGGGACCGGCATAAGGGGGAGAGACACTGGTTAGTGCCCCCCCCGCCTCATGGCTGCATTTTGGTGTCAATAATATGATTTATAATTAAAATTAAAGTAAAAAGAAATACAAAAACGAAGCTCTAGTCATCTCATAATTTGGGACCCTAATGCATACTAGTATATGCCCTTCGTATACAGCCATGACAAAAAGAACAAACACTCAAAAGGACTTGGAGACCCCTGAAGGCAGAGGTCCAGTGTCGACAGCATGCTGACTCAGGATCTGAAGAACCGCAAAGGAAAAGGCTATTATGGCTGCTGCCTATGCCAGAATTCTGGTACGGCACTCAGATTGATTGATTGATTAATTGTATATGTATTTGTACATATTGGAAAATCAGTGTGGGGGGGGAAGAGAGACAAAGAGCGTTCATTACAAAATTTAAATGGATTGTGATTAGTTTGGATGGCATTGTGATTAGCACGTCCGCTTCACAGCAAAAAGCTACTGGGTTCATTTCCCGACCTCAAGTGTGTATGTGTGGAGTTTGCATGTTTTCCCCCCCATGCCGCCATGGGTTTTCTCTGGTACTTCAGTTTCATTCCATCGTCCAAAAGACATGCACATTGATCTAGTCAGCTGTTCCAGATTGCCCCTAAGTGTGAGGGTTTGTGTGAATGGTTGAAGATGTGTTGGTCCTAGTCTTACAAAATGTTCAGGGTGTATTCTGCTTTCACTCAATGTCGACTCAGAGGCTACAGCCTCCCCCGCAACTCTAAGCGGTTTGACAATTGGGTGAGTGAATTATTACCTTCCTACACAGGTTCGATGTGTATCCCTTTCTGAATCAGAAGCTTTTAATGATTTCACGCAGATTTTCTTCAGTACACTCTAACATGTTTCTGTGTGTGTGTGTGTGTGTGTGTGTGTGTGTGTGTGTGTGTGTGCGCACACGTGCTTGCTACAGAATATTCACGTTCTCAAAGGACTGTTTGAGGGTTAACACCAGACTTAGAGTTCTAGAGTTTGAATGAAGTTTAGGATAAGGTTAGGGTAAGGGTAGGTCGTGGTGTGTAGTTGTAATGGTTAAGCTTAGCAAGAGGATAGGGAGTGCATTATGTCAATGAATGTCCCCACAAAGAAGTACAAGATTGTGTGTGTGTGTGTGTGTGTGTGTGAGTGTGTGTGTGTGTGTGTGTGTGTGAGTCACTCTGAGTGAGGCAGCCATATTCTCCCAGATGGGCTCTCTTTGACAGCACAACAACATGTACTGTTCCCATGGTGATTTCCTTGAAGCCTAATGGCAGAGCAGCAATAAGAGGAAAGTGTGGGCCGAAGATGAACAGAGCTGCATATTTGTGATTCCAGAAGTGCATTGATGCTTATTCACAATTAAAAAAAAAAAAAAAAAAAAAAAAAAAAACACACAAATGTTACATCATTATGTGTCTCTTTCCGTTCCCATCTCTCCATAATCTGTTTATCTGTCTGGCCTTTCTCGCTATAATACAACACGCACAATTCAAATTATAGTGTCCATTAATTCCACTGTGGTTTTTTTTTCGACTTGTGAATTTTTTATATTAACATTACATCAGATGTCTGAGTGCTACAGTATGTCTGTCTAATTACCTTGTGAGGGATGAAGGCCATTCTTCAGTGTTGGCTCCGGACCAAAAGAGCATCAGCTTCTTTTCTTGCTCATCATTTCCTGTTAATGTTTAATGCCATATTATTGCGAAATCTAAATATTGGTATTGTATTATTATTATTATTATTGGAGGACGGAAAAGTTACACCAGATTCAAATATGCAGAAAGTAACACAGCTCTACACTACAGTTGTACTGAATTACAGCAGAAACTGTCATTAAGTTAAAGACTATTGAATTACAGTACGTATTAGCATATGCTGCTAAATCGTGCAATAATTGGTTCATTCTCTCAGAAAAATATACATTATCCACCATATAAACTTCACTCACGCACTCATTTGCCAAACCACTTACTCCTACTAGGATTGCAGGGATGCTGAGGGAGGCCTATCTCAGCCAACTCTTGGTGGTGGTGGGGGGGGGAGTACAATCTGAACAGCTCACCAGACCATCAGAGTGCCAACACACACGCACACACACACACACACACACACACACACACACACACACACACACCTAGGAGCAATTTGGAACAACCAACTAGCCTAATGTGCATGTGTTTGTATTATGGGAAGAAATCAGAGCACCCAGAGGACACCCACACAAACACAAGGATGACATGCAAACTTCAGAAAACCCTCAGATTTTGGGATTTGAACCCAGGATGGGATGTAGATGTGCTGTCAATTACACCACCTTTAAATTAATCAGTGGTAAAATATGCTAGAAAAATATGTTAGCTCTGCTAATTCAGTTCGATTTCTGTTTGTCTGTTTGTTTGTTTGTTTGATTGATTACAGCTTTCCACAAAAAAAGTTATGAAGGAATTTTTGATTAAATAATTCTGCCCCAAGTAACATTAGATTTTGTAGACGGTAAAAAAAATGGTAAAGTCCGTTGGGTTTTTTACACCTGAGCCATAGCGGCTCATCACGCCGGTGCTTATCCCCGGTTTCCGTAGCGTGAAGCGACTTGGAGTACATCTCCTCCTGGACGTGACGCTAGTCCATCGCAGGTTACCTTCCCAGTATATTTTTACTGGTACCCATTTATACTGCTGGGGGAACAGAGGCACACTTGTGGTGAAGACCTTGCCCAGGGGTCTTAGCACAGTGGGGGTCTAACTGGGATTTGAACATCAAACCTCCTGATCATGAGCGCAGCACCCTCACCACTACACCACTGGCCCCACTCATTTTTGGAGACGATATGGAACAAACTCTGGATCCAGAAACTTAAAAGGATCCGATAACATTGCGAAATCGAAGGAATTTTTTTTTTTTTTTTTTTTTTTTTTGGAGGTGTGGTCCCAAAGTAGGCGATCAGTGGTGCTGTGTGCATTCTGTTATTGTTATTTATTTATTGTTTGTCTTGGTGGAGGTCTGCGTTTTCTGTGTTCTTCTCGATTTTGTTTTTTATGTTCTAATTTTGTCTGTGCTGAAACAATTATTGACCAACTTTCTATCACTGAGAATTTTCATTCATATTAATATCCTCCATACCTGAGAATAACTGTTAGTTATTTAATAACTTTTGTTGTGTTGTTTTCTTTCTTCTTGGAAATGAAAAGCTTTTTTCAGCTTAGCTTGTATGTACTGTACAAATAAATGACTTTACAAATTGATTACCTGGTGATAAAGGTGCTGGATCACTGATTCCAAGGTTGGTTGGGTGGGTGGGTGGGGTTCAAGCTCCCCTCTCATCGGTTTGTCACTGTCCTCCCAGTGCAGCTATCTGGGTTATCAAAGGCCGGCCATGTCTCTCTCTGTCTACGGTGCGAGGTTCATGTAAAAGAACCATTGCTGACTTTCATCAAAAGCAGCTGCAAAGCCATCAGCGTGTTTCTGCCCTGCGATGGCCTGGCGATCTGTCCAGGGTGTACTCTACCCTCGCCTAGAGATCAGAAGATGAATGAATGAATCGATTAGGATTTGACGGGCGGATGGTAATCACCAACATTACATTTAGAGCTAACATTAACCAGCAGCTTGTCTCTGATCTGCTCTTGTGGCTGTGATGCCATTTCGGTCGTATTGTTTAAAGAACAGCGTGTAGTCACTCAAGTCTGTAAGTGCAAAACCGTGATTAAAGTAACAGTTAACAAGCTTTATGTGCTCTGGCAAAACAATCAAAACGCACACTTTTGAAAAAGCAGACATGTTTTTGGTGTTGTTTGTGGTTTGAAATATCTTTATTACATAGTTCTCCCATTTGTTCACTGAAAAGCATTAACGCTGAGAATTTTTTCATCGATATCCCACAGCGGATGTATTGGATCTAGACACTGACAGAGTTTACGGAACCAGTTGAAGATAATGTTGTGGCATGATACATGTTGGAAATAGCCATTATAGGAAGGGTCACTTGTGGATAGAAATTGATAAATATGGTCAATGACAATAATAAGCCTGGCTGTGACACTGATATAAAGAAATCGCTGGTATTAACGGCCCTCGTGTCTCAGGCAAACAATTCCCACGGCACAAGTCTGAAGTACTCACCAAATTTTGTCGATATCTTCATGTAGATGTAGGTCATGCCAATACAGGGATCCCTCACTTTCCGTGGTTAATGGGGACCGAGATCCCCCCGTGACCGCCGATTTCCTTGAAGTAGGATCGAAACCCCGCCCGACTGATGTCTGTCTGTCTTCCTTTCGGCTTTTTTCCCTTTTTTTTTACTCGGGAGTCGCCACAGCGAATCATTTGATTCGCACGTTTGATTTGGCAGAGGTTTTTACGTCGGATGCCCTTCCTGTCACAACCCTTTTAGCAAGGGACAGAAACACGCTGACGACTTTGCAGCTACTCTTTACGAAAGTCAGCAATGGTTCTTTTACATGCCTCTCACCATAGACAGTGACAGACATGGCCCGCCTTTGATAACCCAGTTAGCCGCACTGGGGGGGGGGGACAGTGACAACCTTGTGGAGAGTGGGACTCAAACCCCCAACCTTCGGATCAGCGATCCAGCGCCCTATACCACTAGACCACCCACGACTGATGTATATGTATATATAATATCAATAAATACATATTCAGCTCTATGACATGAATTTCCTTGCTTTTTTTTTCCCTTTATCAGGGCTCGCCACAGTGAATGAATTGCACTTTTGATTTGGCAGAGGTTTTTACGTCGGATGCCCTTCCTGACACAACCCTTTAGCAAGGGACAGAAACACGCTGACGGCTTTGCGGCTACTCTTTACGAAAGTCAGCAATGGTTCTTTTACATGAACCTCCCACCACAGACAGTGACAGACATGGCCCGCCTTTGATAACCCAGTTAGCTGCACTGGTGGGGGACAGTGACAACCTTGTGGAGAGTGAGACTCGAACCCCCTAACCTGAGGATCAGCGATCCAGCACCCTGTACCACTAGACCACCACTGCCCACATATATGCAGCTCTATAAATGATTATGTGTGTCACATGTAGTAAGTAATAAGAAAGACCCCAACCAGAGGAACAGATTCTATGAGCCACACCTCAGATAACCATCCTCGAACTGGTCTGTCCCAAGTCACCTGCAGGCCAACAATGTGTTGCCTTATCTTAATGGTAAAGGTAGATAAAGTCTGTTGGGCTTTTTACACCCGAGCCTAGTGGTTCATCAAGCCGGTGCTTATCCCCGGTTTCCATAGCGTGACGCGACCAGGAGTTCAACTCCTCGTGGACTTGACGCTAGACCATCGCAGGTTACCTTCCCAGTATATTTATACTGGTACCCATTTATACTGCTGGGTGAACAGAGGCACACTTGTGGTTAAGACCTTGCCCAGGGGTCTTAGCACAGTGGCGGTCTACAAGGGATTTGAACACACAACCTCCCAATCATGAGTACAGCACCCTAACCACTACGCCACCGGCCCCACTGTAGCTTATCTTAACGACTGAGTATAAAACGGCTGAAAGTTCTAAAATAAATTGTGCCACGTATTCTGTGTCTCTTTCAGGAATGTTGCGGATGGGTAAAATCTGTTGGGGGATCTAAAAGTGAACGCAGAGGGTTATCATCTTTTATTTACAATAGTCATTCATTTATTTATTCAATATGCATTTATTCCTTCGCCCACATGCATAATCCTACGAGGTTCTTTGGGAAACTGAAGCCGATCTTTATCTCGGAGAGAGGGGTACACCCTGAATAGCTTGCTCGTCCATTGTCCACAAAACAAAAAAAGGTGAAACCTAACAGAAGTGTATTTATTTTGTAAAATAAATAAGGCTGGAATAATAATAATAATATAAATTATTATTATATAATCATCTTATATAATAGTGGGGCAGTGGTGGTCTGGTGGTATAGGGCGCTGGATCGCTGATCCAAAGGTTGGGGGTTCGAGTCCCACTCTCCACAAGGTTGTCACTGTCCCCCCCAGTGCAGCTAACTGGGTTATCAAAGGCGGGCCATGTCTCTCACTGTCTATGGTGAGAGGTATGTAAAAGAACCATTGCTGACTTTCGTAAAGAGTAGCTGCAAAGTCGTCAGCGTGTTTCTGTCCCTTGCTAAAAGGGGTTGTACAGGAAGGGCATCCGACGTAAAAACCTCTGCCAAATCAAACGTGCGAATCAGATGATTCGCTGTGGCGACTCCCAAGTAAAAGGGAAAAAGCCGAAAAGAAGACAGACAGACACATCTTATATAATAGTGTTATATAACCTTAGGCGGCACGGTGGCGTAGTGGTTAGCACGTCCGCCTCACAGCAAGAAGGCCCAGGTTCGATTCCCGGCCTGGGCGTTTCTGTGTGGAGTTTGCATGTTCTCCCCGTGCTTGTGCGGGTTTCCTCCAGGTGCTCCAGTTTCCCCCGCAATCCAAAGACGTGCACTGTAGGTTAATTGGCCGTTCTAAATTGACCGTAGTTTCTCTCCTGCAGCGGCACTGGAACCCAGTCGTATCGGCACTTGCCTTTCCATTGGATCCTTCCGGTGGCGCCGAGACAGGGGGGGGGACTTGCTGCTTGGGTAACAGCCTGTCCCTCATTACTCCCTACCCAGGCTCTGCGCACTGGGGAGTATCACCAGTCTGGATACTGGCCAGAGCGCAGCCATAGTCCTTCGGGACTGACGGAGGCCTACGCTATATAACCTTAACCTAAGTACAGTAATATCAAATGTTGAATGGTGTGCCAAGAATAAGCATGGGGTGCATAATGAGAAATCTGGATGGAGTTGAATTTAATAAAGAAATTGTGTTTTGTCTCTCAATCTTTAAAGGATTGTTGGATTCTCTTCTAATTTTATACAATGGAAACGTGGATCCATTCTAGTCATATCTTACCCCAGCTTATGGCAGTGGCATCGGTATGTAATGTGGACATATTCTAGTTCTTCAAATGATTAAGATTTTCCCTTCTGATATAGTCACTAATTGTGAATCTGAATATGGACATGAACTTATGTGTCTACGTGGCGGCACGGTGGCGTAGTGGTTAGCACATCCGCCTCACAGCAAGAAGGCCTGGGTTCAATTCCAGGCCTGGGTGCGTCTGTGTGGAGTTTGCATGTTCTCCGCATGCTTGTGTGGGTTTCCTCTGAGCATTCCAAGTTTCCTCCCACAGTCCAAAGACCTGCACAGTAGGTTTATTGGCTGTTACAAATTGCCTGGAGGTGTGCGCGAGTCCGTATGTGGACTGGCAAACCATACGGTAGATCACTGTGATCACAGCCATGACAATCCCTGTACGAGCATCATTCAAGCTTCAGGGATTGGTGTCCATTCCTCGTGATTGGATGTAGATGTGTATAAGCACATTATAGACTGTATCTGTGTGCTCAGTTTGTGCTGCTCTGCCCTGTATATTTCCAAGGGATTTGATTTTTGTAATCCCTGAACAGTGCTTATAGAAGAATAGGTGCACAGTAACGAGTTCAGAAATAATACAGACAGATGTGCGCGCGTGTGTGTGTGTGTGTGTGTGTGTGTGAGAGAGAGAGAGAGAGAGAGAGAGCGAGACAGTGAGAGAGAGAGAGAATAGCTAAAAAAAGGCTTGTCACCCAGGTTGTACTCTGCACCCGTTTCTTTTTGTATGTTCATAAGCCTATATGCATGTCCTTTTTTGTACTTGTGTGTCTGTGGGAGTGTAAGCATGCATTCATGAGTCTGTGAATCAGCAGACCAGCTGACTGCAGTGGTTCTGGGTGAATGAACATGCTCCCTGAGCTACAGACAGTCAGATAAGAGAAGCACGACAGGGGTGGATGGGTGTGGAGGTGGGTGGCGTGGGGTGTGGGGCGCATTACGACTGAAGTGAAGACTGGATTTTCTGGAAATAGGATATCGTACCTTTATCTACTTACAGCACATGTACAAAAATCACATTTAAACACTTATTTTTAAGCTACTTACTCTGGTTGTGGGGAGGCTGGAGCCAACACTGGATCTCAGTCAACACTGAGCTAAAGGTGGGGGACACCTTGAACAACCCCCAGGCCATTGCAGTGCCATATGCACACAACCATGCTCATTCACATCTACATCTAGGGGTTAATTTGGGAAAGCCAATTACGCTAATGTGCATGTCTTTGGATTGTGGGAGGAATTGAAAGTAATCAGAGGAAACCCACAGAAGCATGAGGAGATCCTGCAAACTCCACACAGAAACGCCTGAATTTGGAACTCAAACCCAGGACCTTACTGTGAGACGATGTGCTAAGAACTGGATCGAGATGTCTCCATAAACAAACAAATTAAAAAGTGCTGTGTAAAATGAATATATTTGTTCATTAACATAATAATTTATTTGCATTATTTGTTTTCTA
>CM045744.1:32956475-32971475 GCA_024760905.1 Plotosus lineatus | reverse complement strand
CAGCACCCTGACCACTATACCACCAGCCCCAAATCACTATGCTTGGTGGAAGCTAAAAAGTACTGCAATTTAGAAGTCAGGTACAACCATCATGGATCACATGCTGCCTTGCGAGGGTTTGCTTATATCACTACCCCCCCCCCCCCCCTCGAGCAGCTATCGTGCAATATGAAAACGGTAACCAGTAACCACCACCCCACCACCCCTCAATGCACACACACACACACACACACACACACACACACTACCTTACTTTCAGGCAAAAAAATAATAATTTCAGCTTTCGGCAGGGCATCAAATCTAACAATACAATTGATGCTAATGCCAGTAAATAAAATTAGGCTGTGTCCTAGATACAAATAAACTCAAAGCGTCTGAGCAGCAGGTCAGATATGAGTGTTTGTGTCTACTATTGACAAAAGGCAGTTTCTTATTAATGTTTATAGGATTTAAGAAGGTATACAAATCCCAAACATTTTTCAACTATGCATTTGATTGGCAAGACCTCTTAAAACCCATCACTGCTCATCACTGCTAGCTTGACAATGACTCGAAAAAAGTCACAAATTATTTTTTTGATTTTGAGACAATGCCTGCAAGGGTTCTGTGACGACTAAACCACCTTCACAGGCTTACAATCTTGCACACTCTCTGGGTTCTTTATTATAGTTGTGTAGAAATCATCCAGTTACTGCAAAAGGTTTTGGTGCCATTTGTGTGACCCAGCAAAGTAAAGCCTCAATATGACATCTGTTTCTACCAGCATGGAAGCCAGATGAATCACTTACCTTCAAATAGAAAACTAAGGCCTGGATCAATCAAAAGTGTAGCATAGAAAAGCATATATATATATATATATATATATATATATATAAATAAATAAAAGGACAGGACAAAGACTTTCTATTGAAACTCCATTTCTCACTACAGATCTGTTGTTCTATGATCACCTGAAGAGAGAGGATGGTTTCACCACCCCTCGAAACAGATCTGTAGTGATAAATGGAGTTTCAATCGAAAGTCTTTGTCCTGTCCTTTTATTTTTATTGTTATTTGCTCTACCAAAAAGTATTGAGCACTCTCCTACGGAAGGATCTACTCAGAAAATCCTCTCTCTCTCTCTCTCTCTCTCTCTCTCTATATATATATATATATATATATATATATATATATATATATATATATATATATATATATATATATATATACACACACACACACACACACACACACACACACACACAAGGATCCCTCACTTTCCATGGTTAACTGGGACCGAGATCCCCGCGACCACCAAATTCCTTGAAGCAGGATCAACCCCAAACCCCGACTGACGTATATGTACATGTATGTGTATATAATAACAATAAATACATATTCAATGTTATAAATGCTTATAATTACAATTGAACATTCAAAAATAACACATAAGATGTAAATAAAATATAAAAACACACACTTACAGATGGGCGCGTGCATGCACTCAGATGCACACCTCACAAAAATCTAAGCAGTTTTGATGGGAGGTTTTGGGTTGTTTTTTTGTTTGTTTGGGGTTTTTTTTTTTTCTTTCTTTGCATAAGTAGCCTTGTGTTTGTGGCATTTTCCTTAACCTTTTCCCCTATTCTTCCTTAATTTCTTTATTTTTGAATTTGATGAAAAAGAAAAAAAAAAAAAACGTGATACACTGAAGCCACATGGATTGAAGCGCAAAGTAGCAAGAGATCCCTGTGTGTGTGTGTGTGTGTGTGTGTGTGTGTGTGTGTGTGTGTGTGTACGCGCGTGTATGTGCATATATATATATATATATATATATATATATATATATATATACTAAGGAAATTCTAACACTGGATGACTAAGCATTTTGTTTTGGTGGACATTGGCTTTTGAAGGGTAATGGTTGTTTTCACAGTACAGTACTTAATAGACCTTTTCCCCCAGAAACACACAGGCCAGCACTTGAATATATTGTTGGTTTGCTTTTATCCTTGATTAAAGCATGTCTTTGACATAGCAATGCCTTGACAAACACGATAAAAATAAGCAACATTGCAACATTTATTTCCATTCAGAGTTGGTTTATTTATTTTTTTATTGAGCTGATAATTAAAAAATTTCATCACTCCATAAAGTCTTCTCCAGTGCATCTCACTAACTATAATTAGGACTGTCACCAGTCAGGACTGGGGTGAAAATGATTCCTCATGCTATCTAAACCCTGCCTTTACGACTTGAGCCCTGATTTTATGTCTTATTTTTATGCTATCAAGGATGTAAAAGAATATTGATGGGATAATCTGGTCATTCAATACATTCAGGTCGTCAGCTTCCTTTCATTGCCACACAGTGTTGCTGAGTCTTGGCCTGACCAGCTGAAGCAACAATGCCACATTCTATAATCTGCTGCAATTAAGGCTAAACGTGGAACAATAAAATATTAGAGCGCACAACCTTGTTTATGTCACATAGTGTATATCTAATAGAAATGTACAAAGACTTGAAGAGATTCAGACGCTGAGTAAGCCTTCACCTTATACACAAACTTTGAATCAGCATGTTCAGGTATTGAAAAAAAAGGGTGGTGGCATATACAGTACAGTGGTACCTCACTTTATGAAAGTCTCACTAAACGAAAAATGCAGTTTACGAAACGCATTTTCCTAAAATTTTTGTCTCTGGATATGAAACAAGTTCACGTTACAAAAGCGCCATCTTAAAAATTCAAATGCGCCATTCAAACATTCAAACAATGCGAGAGTTGCTTTCCCATTGGTTGTCTCCCAACACCCCACCCTGCTGGCCTCCCATTGGCTAGGAGGGAGTTGAATCGACATAATACAGTACTGTGCCCATCATGCTTTTCGTGTGCCTTTGACCTATTGTTCGACACACACGTGGAGGAGAGTTGTACTGTTGGTTTGTGAGTTTCGTGAGTTTTTTGAGTGTGCTTATTGCAGCGTTATTTTTTGTTATTAATCATGAGTCCCAAGAAAGTGATTTCCGGTGAGACTGAAAAGAAGAAGCAGGCTCCGTAATCAATCAAAGTAAAACGAGATGATAATAAAATATGAAAGTGGGATTCAGTTGAGTGAAATTGCAAAGGAGTTTGGCCGAAACCCCTCTACAATCGGAACGATATAGAAGCAGAAGGAGGCATTAAAAGTGGAGATACAGTGAAGGAGGTGATTATTTCGGAAAAAGCACCCGCCATATTTAAGGACCTTGTGAAGGAGGGTGGGGGTGCGAGCAACTCGGACTTTAAAGCATCGCATAGCTGGTTCGAGAGATTTAAAAAAAGATAAATAATTTTATTTATTTATGGGGTAGTCTTGGGAGCCTTGGAACGAATCACGTGTTTTACGTGTAAAATGCTGTTCAATTTACGAAAACTGCAGGTTACGAAAATTGCTCTGGAACGGATTAATTTCGTAAAAGTGAGGTACCACTGTACTTATACTGTGTATACAGCATAATTTATTGCAATACGTATTGCTGCTAAAACTCTTTAAAAACCTTAAAAAGGATGAATTTGAAAGGGTTCATACCCATCTCAGCCTCAGGGACAGTATTTTCCATGTTTGGACATTTGCAAATACTTGTACAGGATCATGGTGGAGATCATATGACTCACCTCACTGTTCATTCTCGCAGCAACTGAGAGATGTGAGTGAACTCATGCTCATACATCATCACTTCATCATTACAGGACACAAACTGAGACCATGCATAGACATCAGTAGCTCTATTATTATTCTGCAAGGACTGTTTCTGAAAGAAAGATTAATTTCACTGACCTTGAACTCTTTTTCGGGTCAGACACTCTTATTGCACAAAGTCTGGAGACCTCAGTAACAACTGAACATTAAGCCAGTGAGAGAGGAAATGAAAGGAAAACATATATAATTCATTCATTTGTTCATTTTCTGAACCGCTTAAATGGTGTAAGCAGGCTGGTGCCCATCTCAGCTGACTCTGAGTGAGGGTAGAGTACACCCTGGACAGCTCACCAGGCCATCGCAGGACAGGAAAAATATTAGAAGGCTATTAATATTGTGCATTTTTATTGCACAAGCTCTGGTGTTAACCTGGCGTTGACTGCATTTGAGGAGAAGTGAGCAACTAACTCCATGCAAATACCACAATTAAGAAACATTTGAGCTAATCAAGGAATAACCTTATGTCCAAAAGTGCAGACATTATTATGGAGAGAATGAGGGAATGTTTGTTTAGTAATTGAATTGCCTAACACACATAAATTATACGCACATAAATGTTAGGCTAGCGGGCCAGTGGTGCAGTGGTTAGCGCCGATGTCTTGCATTAAGAAGGTTCAAACCTTTTGGCTGAAAAAGGCTTTGCTGGACAGAATGTATGCGTGTGTATGGTCTCTTCTGGTTTGTGTTTTTATGGGTTTGTTCCCACAATCCAAAGATTAGGTCAGTTGGTTCTTTAAATTTTGTCCCAAGTGTAAATACGAATGGCTGTTCATCTCGGTTCGCTCTTCAATAGATACGTGACCTGCCAAATGTGTACCCGCCTCGCACTCGAACTCATCTAGTTGGGATTTTACTCCAGCTCCCTCTGCCTGCTACCTGCACTGCACAAGCAGTACTGAAAATGGGTAGTTAAAATGAGTTTAAAAAAACAAAAACTTGACAATTATACATTCAATTACCCTGATTGCAGTTTAATTCTACAAAAGCTATCTCCAATAAGTGCAAATTTGGAAAATAATTAGAGAAAACTTGTAGTGGACAGCTGGTAAACAACATTTTACCACTATCACTACTTGGTTGGGATGGGCATCATCCCATGCCTCTGTGGCCCTCATAAAAAATGACGTGGTTCAGAAAATGATGACATAATGCATAATCAGGTCTTTTATTGTTTTAATACTGATGATTTTGGCATACAGCTCATGAAAACCCAAAATTCCTATCTCAAAAAATTAGAATATCATGTTCAGGTAGTCTAAACGAGCTATTAACCTAATCATCTGAATCAACCAATTAACTCTAAACACCTGCAAAAGATTCCTGAGGCTTTTAAAAACTCCCAGCCTGGTTCATTACTCAAAACCGCAATCATGGGTAAGACTGCCGACCTGACTGCTGTCCAGAAGGCCATCATTGACACCCTCAAGCAAGAGGGTAAGATACAGAAAGAAATCTCTGAGCGAATAGGCTGTTCCCAGAGTGCTGCATCAAGCCACCTCAGTGGGACGTCTGTGGGAAGGAAAAAGTGTGGCAAAAAAACGCTGCACAACCAGAAGAGGTGACCGGACCCTGAGGAAGATTGTGGAGAAGGGCCGATTCCAGACCTTGGGGGACCTGTGGAAGCAGTGGACTGGGCTACAGGTGCCACATTCCCCTGGTCAAGCCACTTTTGAACCAGAAACAGCGGCAGAAGCGCCTGACCTGGGCCACAAAGAAGCTGCACTGGCCTGTTGCTCAGTGGTCCAAAGTACTTTTTTCGGATGAAAGCAAATTTTGCATGTCATTCGGAAATCAAGGTGCCAGAGTCTGGAGGAAGACTGGGGAGAAGGAAATGCCAAAATGCCTGAAGTCCAGTGTCAAGTACCCACAGTCGGTGATGGTCTGGGGTGCCATGTCAGCTGCTGGTGTTGGTCCACTGTGTTTTATCAAGGGCAGGGTCAATGCAGCTAGCTATCAGGAGATTCTGGAGCACTTCATGCTTCCATCTGCTGAAAAGCTTTATGGAGATCAAGATTTCATTTTTCAGCACGACCTGGCACCTGCTCACAGTGCCAAAATCACTGCTAAATGGGTTACTGACCATGGTATTACTGGGCTCAATCGGCCTGCCAACTCTCCTGACCTGAAGCCCATAGAGAATCTGTGGGATATTGTGAAGAGAAAGTTGAGAGACACCAGACCCAACACTGTGGATGAGCTTAAGGCCGCTATCGAAGCATCCTGGGCCTCCGTAACACCTCAGCAGTGCCACAGGCTGATTGCCTCCATGCCACGCCGCATTGAAGCAGTCATTTCTGCAAAAGGATTCCCGACCAAGTATTGAGTGCATAACTGAACATAATTATTTGAAGGTTGACTTTTTTTTGTTTTAAAAACACTTTTTTTAATTGGTCGGATGAAATATGCTAATTTTTTGAGATAGTACTTTTGGGTTTTCATGAGCTGTATGCCAAAATCATCAGTATTAAAACGATAAAAGATCTGAAACATTTCAGTCGGTGTGCAATGAATCTAAAATATATGAAAGTTTAATTTTTATCAGTACATTACAGAAAATAATGAACTTTATCACAATATGATAATTTTTTGAGAAGGACGAGTATAATTATGAATTTACAATAAATATTATCACCCATAAGGGGGCAGTGGTGGCCAAATGGTATAGGGCACTGGATCACTGATCCTAAGGTTGGGGGTTTGAGTTCCACTCTCCACAAGGTTGTCACTGCTCCCCACCCAAGTGCAGCTAACTGGGTTATCAAAGGCCGGTCATGTCTTTCACTTTCTATGGTGAGAGGCATGTAAAAGAACCATTGCTGACTTTCAACAAGAGTAGCTGCATCGTCGTCGTCAGCACATTTCCACCTTGCGATGGCCTGGCAAGCTGTTCAGGGTGTAGTCTGCCCTCGCCCAGAGTCGGCTGGGATGGGTGCCAGCCTCCCCATGACCCTAATTAGGATAAAGCAGTTACAGAAAATTAATGCAATTAAAGTAAGGGGCGGAAACACGCTGACGGCTTTGCAGCTACTCTTTACGAAAGTCAGCAATGCTTCTTTTACATGAACCTCACACCATAAACAGTGAGAGACATGGCCGGCCTTTGATAACCCAGTTATTTGCACTGGGGGTATAATACATATTGATTGAATAATAATAATAATAATAATAATAATAAAAATAATAATAATAATAATTGTGCACAATTTAAATATTAATGAATTATCACATAATGTAAGTAAATAATATAAGCATGTACATTAAGCAGCTAATTAAGGGAGGGAGGGAGGGAGGGAGGGAGGGTCAGCATAGGCTCACTTCTCTGTCACTCACAGCGACATACTGTATATATAACACTTGGTGCTCTCTGGACATCTGATTGGATGCTAAACTGTATTTCGTTACCTTGTATTTATACATGTGTAATGACAATAAAGTTGAATCTATTCTAATCTTAGCTAATTATTAATATTTAAGTTTTAGTAGTTTCTTTTAAAGTGACCTTTTAGCATTATACAACTTAATATCGTTGATGAATGTAAGCCCAGCACAAATCTAACTTTAACAGAGGTGAACCGGAACCCATTATGTGCTTATATTCTACATATCAAGGTCAGTTGCTGGCTAACATCTGAGCGTTAACAATAACTGAGGTTGACTAGCAAAAGATGAAACGGTTTCTCTTTTTTTTTTTTTTTTTGCTTCCATCATGTCAAATGTCCACTTGCTAATACTGCTGGCACTGAGGATGAGTTTTATCACTTTGATATTTAGTTGGCGCACGCCTTGGCAGGTGACCCTGTAATGACATAATCAATGTTATTCATCTCACTTGTCAGTACTTGTTGCTTAGATTGATTGATTAATATTTCTGGATTATTATATCATTGATATAGGAAGAAAATATAATCTCAAAATTTTTTTGATCTATTTATAGAGCACAATTGAAAGGAAGCCTGACTGGTGTGAAAAGTATGAAAGAAAGAGATGTCGATGTCTGCAAGTTCAAATCCAATTTAGTGCACACAGCTATTCGTAGCTGGGGAGTCCATGGGAGCTAATTGACCAAGCTCTCAAAGGAGGGAGGGACTGCATATGCCCAATTTCCTGTCACTCACTGTGATCGCCAGCCAATCATGGGCATCTGGGAGCTCATTCGTATGAGGGGGCGGCTGGTACTTTACCTTGGACTGTATTAGACCATCCACAAATACACATGCACCGCAGTTCGAAAAGAGGTGGTCATGTGCATGCTTTTGCCCCTTCCTGGTCGGTGGTGGTTGTGTGATAGGGAAGGCAATACCTGATAGGTGAGAATTGGATACGACTAAATTAGGGAGAAAATGGGGGGAAATCCAACAAAAGAAAAGAAAAGAAAGGAAAGATGCCTGCAGGGCACTGAGGCTTAATTGTATCACTCCAATTTTTAGTTGGAGCGCTCTCTCATTCACCATTACGTAATGCTGCCGTTCATCCAGTCATAGTCCATAAATGCTATTACCCCACAATCAGACGACAGCTCAAAGCTAGGTATAAATAAAAAAATAAAATAAAATAAAGAATTAAAGCAATATCAATTTTTTTTCGAACCACATTGAATGTATACACATGACTGAGCAGATGGCTTGGTTAGGCTAACTTCTGGAATGCATATCAGGAAGATTTGTGTATACAGTCGTCTCTGCTGTCATAACTTTATATATGTTATGCCAATCAAGAGGTGAATTGCACGTGTGCATAATCAGAGATATAAACACGAAATTTCTAAACATGTGCATGACAAATTCACATTACGACATTACCAGAAGCCGCGATGACCTGGCAAGCTGTTCAGGGTGTACTCTGCGCTCGCCCAGAGTCGGTGGAGATGGGCACCAGCCTCCCCGCAACCCTGAATAGGATTAAACAGTTCAGAAAATGAATGAATAAATGAATGAACGAACATTACCAGAAGTAATTATATAATTTATTCACTATCTAGTCACAAGTCTCAGGATATACTGTACTGTGCCTGATTATATGAGGCCTGCACCTGCGTGCAGTAGTAAATCCTGCTAAGCTCCTGGAACTGCATTAAATGAAAATCCCATGACTAACAATGACTAATGCTACCGATTTAGCATATATATATATATATATATATATATATATATATATATATATATATATATATATATATATATATATACATATATATATATATACATATATATATATATATACACACATACACACACACACACACACACATATATATATATATATATATATATATATATATATATATATATATATATATATATATATATATATATATATATATATATATATATATATATATATATATATATATATATATACATACATACACACACACATATATATATATATATATATATACATATTATATATACATATATATATATATATATATATATATATATATATATATATATATATATATATATATATATATATATATATATATATATATATATATATATATACACATATTATATATACATATATATATATATACATACATATATATATATATACACACATACACACACACACACACACACACACACATATATATATATATATATATATATATATATATATATATATATATATATATATATATATATATATATATATATATATATATATACATACATACACACACACATATATATATATATATATATATATACATATTATATATACATATATTTCCTGTTTGAGCATGTCAGCTATATTATCGTCAAGGCTTTAAATTCAACTCACTCATTTATGAGCCCTTGGATTGAAAAAAAAAGGCAGATAGGTGCAGACCATGTATATTTTTTGTTAGTTTGTTTGGTTTATGTATTGGTCATTGTTCTTTGTTGTCAGCATAATTAATAGTCTGAATGCAGATATTGTTCTCATCTCTGACTGAATTTTTGTAAAAGCATTACTCGTAATGCAAACAGAACATTTTTCTTTCCTGAAAGTGCCAAAGCAAGTACAATTTTGGAAGACTCCAGTGTCATTCAGGCGTCTACACTACTAGTCGAATACAAATGGAACTCCAATTCGTGAGTCTCAGCATTTTTATTCGCTGCTCTTGTACGGTATGTAGCATCTAATTGTAAGTGTTGAAGGAAGACACCCTTTTATGTGTATATTCTCACTGTGCTTGTACGGGTTTACTCCTGGTACCCCATTTTGCACTCACAGTCCAGATACATGCAACCTACGTTAGCAAGCCTACCACTAAATTTCCCGTGGGTGTGAATGCTTGTTTTTCTTCTTATTATTAATCTTATTCTTTTCCTTTCAGCTGTTCCCTTCAGGGGGCGCCACAGCGAATTATCTGCCTCCATCTCACCCTATCCTCTGCATCTTCTTCTCTTACTCCATCTACCTTCATGTCCTCCTTCACCACATCCATAAATCTTCTCTTTGGTCTTCCTCTAGGCCTTCTACCTGGTAGTTCCAACCTCAGCATCCTACTACCAATATACTCACTATCCCTGCTCTGTACATGTCCAAACCATCTCAATCTAGCCTCTCTGACTTTGTCTCCAAAACCTCTTACATGTGCTGTCCCTCTGATGTCCTCATTCCTGATCCTATCCATCCTCGTCACTCCCAAAGAGAACCTCAACATTTTCATCTCAGCTATCTCCAGCTCTCCCCCCTGTCTTTTCCTCAGCGCAACTGTTTCTAAACCATACAACATCGTTGGCCTCAACACCGTCTTGTACACTTTTCCTTTCATCCTTGCCGATACCTTCCTATCACTCATCACACCGGACACTTTTCTCCAACCATTCCAACCTGCCTGCACGCGCTTCTTCACCTCCTTTCCACACTCTCCATTGCTCTGGATTGTTGAGCCTAAGTACTTAAAATCCTCCACCTTCTTTATCTCTGCTCCCTGTAACCTCACTGTTCCTCCTGGGTCCTTGTCGTTCACACACATGATATTCTGACTTACTGAGGCTAACCTTCATTCACCTCCTTTGAATGCTTGTTTTTCTCAATGTTAATTAGTGACTTGAACAATCTACTGTATTTCCGCCTTTCAAATGAGGGCAGCTGGGACTGGTTTTGGGTTTCTCTACTGTTAATTTATTCATTTTCTTACCGCATAATCCTAATTAGGGTCATGAGGAGGCTGGCGCCTATCTCAGCCAACTGTAGGTGAGGGCAGAGTATACCCTGGACAGCTTGTCAGGCCATCACAGGGCAGAAATGCACTGACAGCTACACAGCCTACTCGTGACAAAAGTCAGCAATGGTTCTTTTACAGCCTCTCACTATGAAGAGTAAGAGACATGGCTGGCCTTTGATCACCCAGTTCGCTGCCCTGAAGGTTCAGCAATGACAACCCGTGGATACTGGGACTTGAACCTGTGATCATGCGATCAGTAATCTAGCACCCTCCCATTGGGACACCAACATTGAAATATTCAGAGATTGGGATGATCTTAAAATATTTAAACCCTTATTGATATTTTTCCCCAAACTGCCAGAAATAATTGAAGTGTTTAAACATACTGTATAGCTGAAGCACATTACAGTGACATACAAAGTCATGTTTTTGATATAAATTCTTTTAATAACTGTTGATGCAAGTGGAAACTAGGGTGATGAGAAAGTAATTAATAATTAAAAATTATCAAAAAACACATCAGTGAATTAGCATCCACTCAGGGCAGCCCCAAAGGTGGACGAATTTTCGGTCTCAGGAATTGAGTTACTGAGCCATTTCATTATTTTTCTTTGTATTAACTTAGTTTGCTTAATGAATGTTTTCATCTCAAGCTGATGCCGTCATATATCCTGTCTTAAATTTTTCCACAAGTCTGCAATTAATGATAATACATAAGAAACCAAGTGACCTTGATTGAGTTTAGAACAATAAGAGTCTGTTGATTTTGGCCAGTAATTCCAGCTAATAGTTCAGTCTTGACCTTTTGGAGGCGACATTATTTGTGACGGAAAAGTAGTTCTCAGAGTGCAGGCCTGATTGGCGATTTAAAAGAAAATAAGATTTTCTTTGCCAACAAAACACAATTTGAAATTCAGGCCAGATGCAGCTATTTCCATAACCTCCCACACATGTACGGCGGAGGCAACACATCTGAGACACGAGCAAAAGACCTCTCCAAACAAAAGAGTGGGTTCAAATGGATTCAGTCAGAGTGCAGGTTTGCAGGAGAACAAATGAGCTCGAACAAAACAAACACATTACTCATAAGTTGGTGTTCTTTCCATTCTTTCGACCTTTGGACTACGCGGGTACAAATTACATATTCATGGTTATTATATTTACATATGTCATTCACCATCATTAAAGATTCTAGTCAACTCTTACGAAAACAAATGAACAAGAAATATAAAATAAAATTGTACAATTCAGTTTCAGTACTAGTCAGGACATCAAAATGGCATGACAGAGATTTCGGTTTCTCAAGTCACTCGAAATTTGCAGAACTTCCTGAAGAAATAATGAGAAAAATGCATTGGGTGTAAGTGCATTGGGTGTGGCAAAACACTCTAGATGACACTCCAGAATTTTCTTTCTCCAAGCAACCTCGGGCGATTTGGAGACATTACAGATAAAATAGTCTCTTTATCATGTTGCAACTCTCAGACTACTTCAGTTGCAGTCATCTGAAGGTGAAATAGGCTGATCTCAATCAAAGTGTCGATAAACAGATACTGACTTGTTTCATGCTAGTCTTTGCCTCATAAAGAAAATTAGCTGGAGACTAGGTGGGTCTAGAACAGGGGTGTCAAACTCGTGCCACAAAGGGCCATGTGGCTGCAGGTTTTTGTTTCAACCAAGCAGCAGCACACCTGACTTGGCTCATTCAAACAACTGATAAGAATCTTCAGGCAGTTGATTGGTCAATCTGTGTGCTCTGTCCAGAGACTGACCAATCAAATGCCTGAAGACTCTTATCAGTTGTTTGAATGAGCCAAGTCAGGTGTGCTGCTGCTTGGTTGAAACAAAAACCTGCAGCCACATGGCCCTTTGTGGCACGAGTTTGACACCCCTGGTCTAGAAAATTAGAAACTAGGTGGGTCTAGAAAACTAGAAACTAGGTGGGTCGAGAAAAATAGAAACTAAGTGGGTCTAGAAAACTAGAAACTAGGTGGGTCTAGAAAACTAGAAACTAGGGGGGGTCTAGAAAACTAGAAACTAGGGGGGGTCTAGAAAACTAGAAACTAGGTGGGCCTAGAAAACTAGAAACTAGGTGGGCCTAGAAAACTAGAAACTAGGTGGGTCTAGAAAACTAGAAACTAGGGGGTCTAGAAAACTAGAAACTAGGGGGGGTCTAGAAAACTAGAAACTAGGTGGGCCTAGAAAACTAGAAACTAGGTGGGTCTAGAAAACTAGAAACTAGGTGGGCCTAGAAAACTAGAAACTAGGTGGGTCTAGAAAACTAGAAACTAGGTGGGTCTAGAAAACTAGAAACTAGGGGGGTCTAGAAAACTAGAAACTAGGTGGGCCTAGAAAACTAGAAACTAGGTGGGTCTAGAAAACCAGAAACTAGGTGGGCCTAGAAAACTAGAAACTAGGTGGGTCTAGAAAACTAGAAACTAGGTGGGTCTAGAAAACTAGAAACTAGGTGGGTCTAGAAAACTAGGTGGGTCAATGGTTAAGGATCTTGGTTCCTGATTTGAAGATTGGAGGATCAAGCCCCAATACCACCCAGCTGCCACTGTTAGGCCTTTAACCTCAGTTGTTCAGTTGCGTCAAAAACATGTATGAGGGTCTGCTTCTTCTTATTTTCCTTTCGGCTGTTCCCTTCCAGGGTCGCCACAGTGAATCATCTGCCTCCATCTTCATGGAAGTCATATTAATGATTCGCAGATTCGATTTGGCATAGGTTTTTACGTCGGATGCCCTTCCTGACACAACCCTTTAGCAAGGGGCGGAAACACGCTGACGGCTATGCAGCCTACTCTTTCCAAAAGTCAGCAATGGTTCTTTTACATGAACCTCTCACCACAGACAGTGAGAGAGATGGTCGGCTTTTGATAACCCAGTGACAACCTTGTGGAGAGTGGGACTCGAACCCCCAACCCTAGAATCAGCGATCCAGCCTCTTCACCACCAGGCCACCATTGGCCACTGTATAAGGGTGTTTGCTGATTATTGTACATATGTGTTTATTTTTGTCCATATCACATTATTACCTTTCTTACATTGTTCTCTTTTCGGACAATATACATGTCTTAAGAAGTTTGAAAATATATTTCTCCATTATGCACACAATATATCAGCTACGATTGTGGCATATGCTGGAGCCCATTCTGACTGACAAGGCTTGTGGTAGCCAGTTGACCTGATCCCCATGCCTTTGGACTGGGAACTGGATTTACCCTTGCATGTTCCCTGATAGATCAACAGTAATAAATTATCATAAATTAAATTGTATGAAATGTTTGACAGGACTTTCTGTCATGCCTATTTCTGTACACTTTTAAAAATCTTAATATATAGTTGCATACCATATTGCTGGATCACAATACAGATTGATTTCTGCAGATTAATATTAATTCACTGGATACCGATTGAAACACATTTCAGGTCAATAAAATGTGTAATGTTCACTATTATAGCATTATAGTAGAAATTTCAGCCCTGTGATGGACTTTCCCCACACAAATATGTTCTCAGACAAATATGTAGATTGTTATTAAAACTTCTATTTATGGAGCGCATTTTGCACCATCATCTATTTTCACATGTACAGTATATAACTGTAAGTAGCTACTTCCACTTTTAGTTGAAAAACAGCATTGATTTAAAAATATTTGTTCTGTTTTTTTTTTTTTTTTTTCAGCCCTTGGATTTGGTTCGCAAAAATCAGTCTTCTGGTATTTTTTTGGTTTTTTTTTTTTTTTTTTTTTTTTTTTTTTTTTTTTTTTTTTTTTTTGGGGGGTCTTTTTTTTTTCTTTTTATGTGCTCTTTGGTACCACGGGGTACAGAATAGCAATTTTTCACGAATAACAAAATGTAAAATTTTGGAAATCATTCTTCGGTTCTTTGCTGTTGCAACCCTAAACCTCAACCTGTCTGGGCTTTATATCCCCGAGCCTAGTGGCTCATCATAGCTGAAGCTTATCCCGGTTTCTGTAGCATGAAGCAACTAGGAGGTCAACTTCTCCTGGGTGGAACGCTCGTCCATCACAGATCGCCCATCCTGGTATTTTTATAGAAATCCATTTATACTGTTGGGTGGACAGAAGCACACTTGTGATGAACACTTCGCGC
>CM045744.1:32933975-32951475 GCA_024760905.1 Plotosus lineatus | reverse complement strand
AAAACTAGTTACATTGTTGTGAGGTGTGCATCTGAGTGCGTGGACGCGCATCTGCATGTGTCTGTATGTGTGCATATTTATATTTTATTGACATCTTATGCATTATTTTGTAATGTTTAATTGTTATACATGTACAGGACGTATACTTCTGTTGGGGGGGAGGGGTCCTACTTCGCGAATTTCGATGGTCGCGTGGGGATTGCGGTCCCAATTAATTGCGGAAAGTGAGGGATCCCTGTATGTGTGTGTATATATATATATATATATATATATATATATATATATATATATATATATATATATATAATCATTAAATTATACAGCATGTTATTCTATTAAATTAATATATATATATATATATATATATGCAAATGTTTTATCAGATCAGGATGAAACTTTTTGTGATTATGTAAGATCTCTATAGCTATCAGGAAGTAATGTTTTTTCCAACTCCAGAATCATATGATTTTTTTTTTTTTTTTTTTTTTTTTGCATAATCATGTCAACTCTTTCATAAATGCAGAATATTACTGGTTCTTGCCCGGCCCTATCCCTTCATCAAGTTTGGTGAAAATGGTTTCAGTAATTTTTTGTGTAATTGTGCTAACAGGAAAATTAACTAATACATAACTAACAAATACATAATCTCCCCCACCAAGCAGGAAAAAAACCCCAACATAAATACTATAAGGTAAAGTCTGTTGGGTTTTTACACCCAAGCCTCGTGGCTCATCAGGCCGGTGCTTATCCCTGGTTTCCGTAGCGTGAAGCGACCAGGAGTTCAACTCCCCCTGGATGGGACGCTAGTCCAACGCAGGTTACCTTCCCAGTATATTTTTACTGGTACCCATTTATACTGCCGGGTGAACAGAGGCACACTTGTGGTTGAGACCTTGCCCAGGGGTCTTAGCACAGTGAGGGTCTCAGTGGGATTTGAACTCACAACTTCCTGACCATGAGTGCAGCACCCTAACCACTACGCCACCGGCTCACATAAATACTGTACTGTATAAATATTCATGGACTGAGGTCAGCTAGTGAAATCTTCATTCCTGTCTGAAATTTCACATTAGACCAGGAATGTTTGTCACTTTTATTGACTAGATTTGCATATGAATGAGCTGCAAATCAGAACTGGGAGAACATTCAACATTTATGAAGGTTGAATTGTTGTCAAAACGGAGGCAAGAATGTTAAATCTCTGACAGCACCAATTTACCACCACACTCTTTTTACCCCCAGGACTGTTTATGTTCTCGTCTTACAGCCCTTCAGCACCTCTATACAACTAACACGCGTGAAAAATGAGCCAAGTGAAGTAATAAGGATTCATGTTTGTCTGACTTCACCAGACATTCCCAGGGCATTCTCAGCCTGGATAAAGATGAAGGCACCTCTTGTGTCTGTCAGCTTGCAGTGTTACTGATAGTATACACATTAACTCAAGCAGTTCAGTTATATCAACTCTCATGTCATTCAATATTTAATAGGTAATACTTTACACTTTTTTTATTTATGTATTTATTTATTTATTTATTCTCTCTTTTTGTACTTGCATGAGGGTTGTGTGCATGCCAGTGCGTCTGATCGCTCACCTGGAAGCATAATATGCTCCTGTGATTTGTGGCCCTGATGAAACCTCTTCCAGCTGCTCAAAACCTTGTTAATGTTTACCCCAAATCACTCAGTTGGGGCCATTTAGATTGTCCTTGTGAGATTTTCCTCGAAAACATACAAGCTATAACTTCTGTATGATGGTCTGTATCCCAGGTGTCTTCAAATCACCTTTCACATCCAAGACAGCAATTATTTTAAATGATTCATATAGAAATTAGTCCTTATCAGGAAATATTGAATAAGTAATGCCGTGAGTGTATAAATTGAGGGTTTTTTATAATGATCAGGAGTGAATCATAGCCGTCATTATGATGTAAGGTGCATTTCCACTATTTTTAATCATTAATTTTTGGTAAACCATCAAGTAAGATTTTTGTATTCACAATGTTTCAGAAATACTTCTGGCTTGTTAAAACTCCTCTCTTTTTAAAAACAATTTCATAGACAGAATATGTGGTCTATACTGGATGTGACATTCAATCAGCGATGTTGTATGGCTTAGAAACAGTGGCGCTGAGGAAAAGACAGGAGGCAGAGCTGGAGGTAGCGGAGATGAAAATGTTGAAGTTCTCTCTGGGAGTAACGAGGATGGATAGGATCAGGAATGAGTACATCAGAGGGACAGCCCATGTAAGATGTTTTGGAGACAAAGTCAGAGAGACTAGATTGAGATGGTTTGGACATGTACAGAGAAGGGATAGTGAGTATATTGGCAGTAGGATGCTGAGGTTGGAACTACCAGGCAGAAGGCCGAGAGGAAGACCAAAGAAGAGATTTATGGATGTGGTGAAGGAGGACATGAAGGTCGTTGGAGTAAGAGAAGACGATGCAGAGGACAGGGTGAGATGGAGGCGGATGATTTGCTGTGGCGACCCCTAAAGGGAACAGCCGAAAGGAAAAGAAGAAGAAAGAAGAAGACTGGATGTGACATTCTGAAAAACAGCCAATAATGACAAAAAAATTGAAGCTTGAAGTTCTTCCTCCCAATAATTTTCTTGAATATTTCCATGATTTCCATTTTGGTGTGTAATGCGAGTACATTGATCTCTCGCTACCTCACGCTTCAATTCATTCACGCTTAAATTCATGCGGCTTCAGTGCATCGCATTTTTTTTTTTTTTTTTTTAATATTCATCGAATTAAAAAATAAGGAAATTAAGGAAGAATAGGGGGAAAGTTAAGGAAAATACTGCAAAACAAGGCCAATTATGCAAAAAAAGCAAAACAAACAAAACCAAAAACAACCCAAAACCCCAAAACTAGTATGTACCTAGAAGCATGAAAACACAGTTCAGTGTAATAATAGTTACATTGCTCTTTGTTTATTTCCATGTGTGTGAGCTACGTCAAATAATAAAAAAAAAAACCTCAGGTCACAACTTGTTGGTTAGAGCCCTCTACTTACGAAATTAATCCGTTCCAGTGCCTTTTTCGTAACCTGGAGTTTTCGTAAGTAGAGGTGCATTTTACATGTAAAACGCGTGATTCATTCCAAGGTTCCCAAGACTACCCCATAAACCCTTTAAAAATTATAAAAGTACACCAATTTTGTTTGAAATATGTGTTAAAAGTAAAAGAAAATTATTTACCTTTTTTTAAATCTCTCGAACCACCCATGCGATGCTTTAAAGTCCGGGGATTGCTCGTCTGAAGAACCGTCACCCCCACCCTCCTTCACGAGGTCCTTAAATATGGCGGTTGCTTTTTCACAAAATAATCGCCTCCATCACTGTATCTCCGCTTTTAATGCCTCCTTCTGCTTCAATATCGTTCCGAAATAATCGCCTCCGTCACTGTATCTCTGCTTTTAAGGTCTCCTTCTGCTTCAATATCATCCCGATTGTAGAAGGGTTTCGGCCATACTCCTTTGCGATTTCACTCAACCGCATCCCATTTTCGTATTTTTTTATTATCTCCTGCTTCACTTCGATTGATAACGGAGCCCACTTCTTCTTTTCGGTGTCACCGGGAATCACATTCTTGGGGTCCATGATGGATAACGAAATATAATGCTGAAATGATCACTCTCAAAAAACTCACGAGCCAACAGTCCTGTTCAATTCTCCTTCACGCATGTGACAAACAGGAAGTATGGGTGCAGGAAGTATGGGTACAGTTCAGCTATCTCCTGGCCAATGGGAGGCCAGCGGGGCGGTATGTTGGGAGACAGCCAATGAGAGAGCCACTTGCATGTTGTTTAAATTTTTGAATGGCGCGTTTGGCGCTTTTCGTAAGAAGAGGTTGTTTCGTATATAGAGGGCAAAAATTTAGGAAAATATTTTTCGTAACTTGGATTTTTCGTCTTCAGAGGTTTTCGTAAGTATAGGGCCGACTGTACAGTACATCATACAGCAGACATATGGTCCATAATAGAAATTCCTAGAACAGTTCCTGGTGTGCAACTCACTAATTGTGTGATGAAAAATCATGTCAACCCAAATCCCTCTCCCATCAAAACTACTTCCATTTTTAGTGACATGCGCATCTGAATGTGTGCACACGCATCTGTGTGCGTGCTTACGTGTGTCTGTATGTATGTGTATTTATATTTTATTTACATCTTATGCATTATTTTTGAATATTTAATCAGCATTATAAGCATTTATAGTGTTTAATATGTATTTATTGATATTATATACATATATCCATGTATGTATACGTCAGTCGGGGGGGGGGGGGGGGTGTTGATCCTACTTTGCGGAATTCAGCAGTCGCGGAGGGATATTGGTCCCAATTAACAGCGGAAAGTGAGGGATCCCTGTATATATATTATTTCATATTCATATGTGTTTTCATATTTCATTGATCCGGGCTCGACCTAGAACTCACTGAAGGGATTATGTCTCTCAGCTGGTCTGGGAACGTCTCGGTGTCCCCTGGAAGAGCTGAAGGGAGTGACTGCGGGAAAGGGATGCCTGGACCATACTGCTTAGGCTGCTGCCCCCGCGACCTGACCCCAGATTAAGTGGAGGAGATGATGATGATGACTATGATGATGATGATTTTCATATGCTTTTTGGGTCACCTGATGTGCTCAGAATCATAGATTTCTCAGAGTAGCCCTGTTTGCCCAGTTGTGGACAGAAAAATACATGCTCAATTTTCTGCCGAACAAAAAATTGGTGCATCACAGTACCTTCCACATGGCTCACATGAAAGGTGACAAGAGTACAGCACATAGTTTATGTAAACACAATGATGCATCTTTTAAATTCATCTCATTAAAATGTGCATTATCCTCTGTAACAAAAATAAAAAACTAAAAAATTGCAGGATGTTTGTGACACAGCATTAAATGAAGGTTTGTTTGGACGTATATTGACCAGTGTTCAAAAAATTAATTTCTCAATAATAACTGCTGTTGGACATTGACTCTCATTCCCTACCATTCATACATTTTTAAGGCACTTAATCAGAATTAGGCTGGCTGCCATCTTAGCCATCTCTGGGTAAAGGCAGGGTACATCCTGAACAAAGTCACTCTCATACCTACGGATGATTTTTAACAGCCAAGTAGCATACTTTGAATATTTTTGGACTTTGGAAAGAAACCAACGTACCTGGAGGAAACCTACACAAGCACAAGGGGAACATACAAACTCCACACAGAAATCTCTCAAGCCCGGTAATTGTACCTGGCACTTTTTTGCCGTGAGGCAGACGTAACCACTGCGCTACGGTGCCACCCCTACCAGTCAGTTAAAGGAAAAAATAATGAAACCAAAAAAATAATAAATTGTTCTGCCCTTGAAGAAATTTCGTGCTATGCTGCAGCACTTATTTTATCAAAGACCTACAAGGCAAATTGAATAAATAAAATAAATCTAATTTAAAAGTCGCAGGTGAATGCCAGACAAAGTGCAGGAAGTTTGGGTTACTTGTTTGTTTTTGTTTTGTTTTTTTTTAAAACAGACCAGCAGCTACATTTTCTGCTGTTGTTTTATACAGAGAAACACGTGAATGTACCAGAGCAGTAAATCAGCTGAATAGAATGAGAATTATATATTACTGTTTCAGCATGGCTTTATTGTTTTCTGTTCTGGTTATGCTCAATAAATGTAAACATTTGAATAGAAACATACAAAACATTCCACAAAATATACATTTAAAATATCCAATTTTTGCAAAATGGTAAGCAGTATCACTTCTATGGCCAATGCAATGTACTGATGTGTAGATGCCAATTTATCAATGAAGAAACTGCCATAGGATATGAAGGACGTTTTTTTTTTTTTTTTTTACACCCGAGCCCAGTGGCTCATCAGGCTGGTGTTTATCCCCGGTTTCCGTAACGTCAAGTAACCAGGAGTTCAACTGCTCCTGGATGGGACACTAGTCCATCGCAGGTTACCTTCCCAGTATATTTTTACTGGCACCCATTTATATTGCTGGCTGAACAGAGGCACACTTATGGTTAAGACCTTCCCATGGGTCTTAGCACAGTGGGGGTCTAACTGGGATTTGAACACACAACCTCCTGCACCCTAACAACTACATCACCGGCCCCACTTTATATTATATCAATAATTCTATTAAAATCTACTTTCATCATAAAAATAGATTTTTATATATAATAGATGTGTAATTTTTAGGGTTGCAGGAGAATACTGGAGAAATCTGGCTGTTGACCAGTGAGAGAGTATACTCTCAGCATGTAGCCAGTCTTCACAGGACTAACTGAGGACACAGACACAAACATCTACAGTGGTACCTCACGTTACGTAATTAATCCATTCCAGAGCCTTTTTCGTAACCTGCATTTTTCATAAATTGAACAGCATTTTACATGTAAAATGCGGGGTTTGTTCCAAGGCTCCCAATACTACCCCATAAACCCTTTAAAAATTATAAAAGGGCACCAATTTTGTATGAAATATGTGTGAAAAATAAAAGAAAATTATTTACTTTTTTTAAAATCTCTCAAACCACCCATGCGATGCTTTAAAGCCCGGGGGTTGCTGGTCTGAAGAACCCCCACCCCCACCCTCCTTCACGAGGTCCTTAAATATGGTGGTTGCTTTTTCCGAAATAATCGCCTCCGTCACTGTATGTCCGCTTTTAATGTCTCCTTCTGCTTCGATATCGTCCCAAGTGTAGAAGGGTTTTGGCCATACTCCTTTGCAATTTCAGTCAACCGAATCCTACTTTTATTGATAACGGAGCCCGCTTCTTCTTTTCAGTCTCACTGGGAATCACTTTCTTGGGGCTCATGACTAATAACGAAAAATAACGCTGCAATAAGCACACTCAAAAAAACTCACGAAACTCATGAACGAACAACACAACTCTCCTTCACGCGTGTGTCGAACAATGGGTCAAAGGCACACGATAAGCATTATGGAAAAGCGGTACTGTATTATGGTGATTCAGCTCCCTCCTAGCCAATGGGAGGCTGGCGGGGCGGGGTGTTGGGAGACAACCAATGGGAAAGCAACTTGCGCATTGTTTGAATGTTTGAATGACGCGTTTGACTTTTTAAGATGGCGCTTTCGTAACGTGAACTTGTTTCGTCTCCAGAGACAAAAATTTTAGGAAAACGCGCTTTGTAACCTGCATTTTTCGTTTGGTGAGACTTTCGTAAAGTGAGGTACCACTGTATTTACATTTCACTCACACCTATAGGCCGGAAATATAGGCCGGAAATCTTCTTGCTATTAAACCTGCGTTCCAACCACTACATTACAGTCTTTTATTTTTTAGCCATCATATTTTTTGTTTTTCGGTTGTGCTATAGTTTTATTGATATGTAATTCACATTATGTTGCGTTCTAGTGGTCTACTGTAAAGTAGTAATTTGCAATTTCAGATATCCTGATAGATTCTTAAAATAATCTCAAACTTCTGATTCGTCATGTCACTTTTATGACTTTTTTAGGCTTATAGCTGAAAAAAACAAAGAATAAAAACGCAGTATGTTAGTGCTGAACCACAACAAATCCCAGATATGTTCTGAAACACACCAAGGACGATTTCTCAACCGACTACTCGACCCAGCCACTGATTAATGCACAATCAAATGCGCCTCAGCGAAATGTATGAAAATATGCCACAGCTGGACCATATTACGGCTGACATTCAAAACAAGAGAACATGCCAGTGTGATTAGAACTGTGAGCTTAAGCCTGTGTCTCTGAGTGGAGTGAAGGATGAAACCGTTAACACATGGAGCAGTAGGAGTCGAAATGGATTTCACTGGACGGAAACAACATAGGACTACAAAAAAAAAAATTCACAGGATCCAGATCTATGATCAAGAAGCAGCTTACACCTTACACTACATACACACACGCGCACACGCGCGCGCGCACACACACACGCGCACACACACACACACACACACACACACACACACACACACTATTCGTTGTATAACACACATGTTATTATTCATAGTTTTTTAAACCCTCAAAGAAATAAAGAAAGACCTTTTTGTTGTTAAAGTTGTTCAGAGGTATAATTACTTAAGAGAACCAAAAAAGAATTGTAATTCAACTGAAAACAATCAAAGGCAGTCAGTTCATACTGGTTTCAGAACATGTACCCACTACAAATAAATACAAATTCAGCATCATAGAACTAAATCCTGGTGGTTAACCATATTAATCAAAGCATATGTATAGAAAAAAAGAAACATGATGGCCAAAAAATAAAATGGAACGCATTCTGTATACGTATATATACACTTTTTCATTTATATACAAACAAAACTGTAGTGCTGCAGAGCCAACATGGATAGAAATCACTATGTAACTATGTAAAGTAAATCTGTTTCATATACAGTGTGTGTGTATATATATATATATATATATATATATATATATATATATATATATCATCATTCATTCATTTTCTGTAACCGCTTCATCCTAATTAGGGTCGCGGGGAGGCTGGTGCCCATCCCAGCCAACTCAGGGTGAGGGCAGAGTACACCCTGGACAGCTCGCTAGGCCATCGCAGGGTGGAAACACGCTGACAGCTTTGCAGCCTACTCTTGTCGAAAGTCAGCAATGGTTCTTTTACATGCCTCACACCATAGACAGTGAGAGACATGGCCGGCCTTTGATAACCCAGTTAACTGCACTGGGGGGGACAGTGACAACCTTGTGGAGAGTGGGACTCGAACTCCCAACCTTTGGATCAGCGATCCAGCGCCCTATACCACTAGACCACTACTGCCCCTATATATATATATATATATATATATATATATATATATATATATATATATATATATATATATATATATATATATACATATATTAATCCAACATCTATACTGGAAGAAGAGATATATCATGGGGAGAAGACAAGCAAGCAAGCAGAAGGCACTGTGATGCACTGAGCAATGGTGTTACTGGTAAACATTACTTCCTGGCTTTGATAAGGATGATGGATGTTACTTTGGCCACCAAACAAAACATTGTTTTACACCAAGTACAACTATATAACCATCATGGCAACAGTCATTTTTAATGGTACTGGCCTCTTCCAGCAAAATAATGAATCTAGTCTTGGCTATCAAAATAAGTGTCCAAGAATCCTTTGAGAAACATGACAGACAATTCAAGGTAGTATTGAATTGGATCCAAATCCCTCAAATTTCAATCTAATTGAGCATCTGTAGGAATTGCTGTAAAAACAAGTCACATTGGGTGGAGGTCCCACTTTGCAATTTGCAGAACTTAAAATGATCTGCTGCTAACATCTGGGTGCGAGATACCACGGAACACCTTCAGTGGAGTCCAGACTCCTCAAGCATCCATGAGAATCTTAATAGGGTGTGTAACTGTTTTTCAATCCTGCACATTGTCTTGGAGGTGTTTAATCTGTTCCTCTGTAGAGAATAGCTTCACCAATGGAATTTTGGTGTCTTTTTTTTCACATGAACTGTTTGCCTCAGGTTCTTTCACTACATTTTGTCTGGATTCATTTCAGAAATCTGACTTGGCAATTTCAAAATATTAGTAGTAGGCATGCCTCCTTCAGATTCCATCGGTGTCAACTGTTGGTGATGATACGTACACCCTAGTTGAATGCAACAGCTTTGGCTGTGACTAGGGAGACCAATCTGGGAGCAAAAGACTCTGCCACAAGGGATGCAGATCTGAGGGATTGTTGGGTTGTCTCCAGGTATGTGTACCTTCCGTCTGACTCTTTTGACTTCTACCATGTTCCAAATCTTCTCTCCCATGTTCAACTCTTTCTTCAGCACACTCTGCCAGCTGCTGTGGTCACCCAGCTCTCAACGTTGATGTCCAGAGTGTTCATGTCCTGATTGCAGATATCTTTATAGCCTGGTGCTGAGTTTGCAGTCTGCTTTTGGTGTTATCCTAATCCCCATGCAACCAATTTGGAAGGCAGACTGTGGGAGCACAATACCTTACGGACAGGGGATGCTCAGTTTGAAGCAGACAGTAGCTGTCCAATGGAAACTAAGTACATTACGGCTCTCAATGACCACACGATGTTGCAGAGATGTGTCAACCAAGACAGTCCTACAACATCCAGAACTCTGAGATATTCAGGGTGGATCTCATCTAGTCCCAGGGGCCTGACTATCAAAGAGGTTCTTGATGACCTCCACTGAAGGGTGGATCCCCACCCAAACCTCCAGGGTTTTCCTCCTTCATGGGGGCATGTTGGTGAGATTGAGGAGGTTCTCGAAGTATTCCTTCCACCTTCCAACAACATTCCCAATCAAGGTGAGGAGCTTTCCACTTCCACTCTGAACAGTATTTGTAGATAACTGCTTCCCCCTTCTGAGTCATAGAATGGTGGTGAAGAACCTTTTTGAGGCCAACCTATAATCGCTTTCCAGGCCCTCACAGAACTCCTCCACACCTGAACACACTTTTGCATTGGCGACAGCTCAGGCTGCCGCACGCTTGTACCTGTCTGCTGCCTTGGGAGTCCCACAGGCCAATAAGACTTGATAGGCCTACTTTTTTATGCTGGATGGCCCCCTTTACCGTAAATGTCCATCACCATGGTTATCACCACGACAAGCACCAATGACACTTCTGGAAACAGCGATGGGCTGCCGTCTCAAGAATGGAGGCATGAAACATGGCCTATTCGGATTCCATGTCACCCGCCTCCTTCGGGACATGGTTGTAGTTCTGCCGAGGTGGGAGTTAAAGGCCCCTCTGACAGAAGACGCTGCCAAAGGTTCCCAGGAGACCCTCACTACTCACTTGGTCCTGCCAGGTCTGCTGAAAGGCAGCTCACCACCAGGAGCCTTCCTACCACTAGGTGGTGATCGATTGACTAGTGGTGAATGCTTCTCATATGAACCAAAATATTCCATTGTGACCATCTTGTCTGTGTAAGCAATAATTCCTGTCATGCACAATGTTCTCCAGATGGTAGATTCATGAGCATGTAACATTACCTATTGTATAGCAACCTTCCCAGGTTCCTTTGTGACCTTGTGAACCATTACAGCTCATGCATGTCCACTAATGGTGAGGGTACCTATGGTCTTGAATTCCCCCACATGTCTGACTGTTGGAGTCTGCAGTATTTAGAAATTTTTAGCCTAATGAGCATCAACTCTTTTTCTGAGGTCATCAGAAATCTTCCTTGATCATTCTGTGATACATATCCTCAAAAAGCTGTTATGAAAATGAGACTTTGATAAATCCATGTTCTTGAAATAAAACAGAGTGCCCACTCAACAGCTGTTGTCATCCCAGTGATTGAAAACACCTGACGCTAATGTCATCTACAAAACAACTGCTAATCCTACGCACATCCCACATACTATTCACTGAATGGGTTAGGTTAACATGAAACCTCATAAAGAGTTGATAATATGTTAAATGTATGTCTTTTTTGAGGATTTTATAGTTGATAAAATCTAACTAGATTTAAAAATTTGATTTCAGTTTTGTACATGAAGTCATAATGATTTCTAGATGTACGGTATAATTAACAATAAATCTCCAGCTCTATTTCGACAAAGCAATTACCATATAAATTAGAATTTAAACCTAATTGAGTCATAGTTTATTAATTGATAACTGAATTTTCATTAAATTAATCTATTCATATTTGTGCAATGAAAAACCTCTTTGGTCTAGTATTCTGCTTTCAGTGTTTCACAAACAAGCAGAAGCCATTCAACAGCTCTAATTATAATCCTGACTGTCTTGGTGTGTATGATTGTGTCTGTGTTATCACCTTTCAAGTATTCCCAGCCTATTTTCCAGACTCTGTGATACAGGAGACTTAAAAGTCCCTGATATTCAAAGTTCCCGATAGAGAAAAGAGACACACATCCTGTATCATGCCACTGAGTGTGACTGACACAGTGCCATTTCCTTGTCACTTATGAATATTTCAAGCAAATTATTTCAGGAAAAATTTACACCAAATTTAATTTTGATACGAAATCCTTGTTTGCTAAAGCAATGCAGTGGACAGTTGGGACTAAAAGAACACTTTAACTCATGTAAGAACATTTTGTTTCTATACAGTGGTACCTCACATTACAAAATTAATCCGTTCCAGAGCCTATTTCTTAACCTGGATTTTTGGTAAATTGAACCGCATTTTACATGTAAAACAGGTGAGGCCCCCAATACTACCCCCTAAACACTTTAAAAATTATAAAAGCATACCTTTTAAGACTTCCTTCTGCTTCAATATTGTACCAATGGTAGACGGGTTTGGCCATATTCCTTTGCGATATCACTCAACCGCATGCCACAATCCCGCTTCTTCTTCTCACTTGCACCGGAAATCTCACACGCGCGCGTGTATGTGCGCACGCGCGTGTGTTGACCATGTCTTCTTAGCAGAGTTATAATCTTAAAAATGTTGATGGAAGGTTAAAAGCCAGTAACTCTGTCCTTTACACGAAAAGCATTATGGGAGATGCAGCTCCATAATAGCCAATGGGAGGGAGCTGCGTCATTCCTCCTAGCCAATACGAGGCCAGTGGGGCGGGATGTTGGGACATGTAGTCAGTGGGAGAGCAAGTTGTGCATTGTTTGAATGGCGCGTTTGAATGTTTGAATGGCGCGTTTCGTATACAGAGACAAAAAATTTCGGAAAATGTTTTTTGTAAACTGGATTTTTCGTATTCTGGGACTATCGTAAGGTGAGGTACCACTGGTACCACTGTATTTCTTTAGTTTTAAAGTGTAAATACTTCTAATTGAGTATTTTATTGTTGTCGCATTTCATGATTGTTTTGTTCAATTATTTTGCACTTACAAGCTACAGAAGTAAATTGTTGTTTAAGAAAATGACCTTCTGTTTTACTTAAATTTTCTATTACACTCATAATTAGTCCTAAAGATTTCTTCTTCTCTCATCCAGCCAATGACACAATGGTATACAGACTTCATAATACATTTCAGCTTAAATTGCCAATTGGCCATCAGCATTCACCTTCTCATGGTTCACAGTATAGTTCATCCAATGATGAATAAGCACCACACTGCAGTGTTGGCTTTTGGGATAAAGACCTCTGGCCCAACCTTAAAGGTTTCAATATGCTAGAGACACATAAATATTATTTTAAAATAAGGTATGCTTTTTGCTTGCACAGAACACATGAAGTCCATCTAATTTGGAAAAACATGTTGAGCTGAGTTATTAGACAAGACATGCTGTTTTCAGGAAATGTCCAATTCCCACGTAATAGCATAAGGCCATACTGCACCACCCTACGATAGATTGTCTTTGTATACCAATGTATTATAGTCAGCATGGTTTAATCATAATGTATTATGGTTGATTGATTGATTATTAGATTATTTTGAGTTAAGTTCTCAACATTGATCATTTATAGTGAAATGTTAGAGTGAATTGGTTGGTCCAAACGATTGCCATTCATTTATTTGTAAACTATACAGATTTCTTCAATTCTTAATTAACTCCGGGGCTAAAAGAAGAATGATATGTAGGCCCAAATACTGTATTGGATGTTACAGTCAAGCCATAGTTCATCTATAACACCCTATTCAATGTTTATACACAGTGACCCAAGGATGACAGACTATACAACATTTAACTGAACATCATTTGCTCTGACCCATAAAAAGTAGCTTAATCCTAATTAGGGTCACGGGGAGGGTGGCGCCTATCTCAGCCAATTTTGGCAGAAAGCAGGATTCACTTTTAACTACTCGCCAGGCCAACTGTAGGCAGCACACAACATCTATTCACACTCACACTTATGCATAGGGAAATTGGGAACCACCAATCAACCTACTGTGCATCTTGTTGGACTGTAGGAGGAAACCGGAGTACCCGGAGGAAATGCAGGAAAGCAGAAGCGAAAGTCCAAGCTACCTTCACACCACAATATATATAATCCATGTTTATCACTGACATTTTTTTTTTACTAATCTTGCAACAACCAACATTGATTAATGAGCACCCATCCATTTTAATGGGTTTTTGTGAGATTTGGCAACCAACAGTCTTATCACCAATACATGTACACTGTTTAATTTATTTAATCAATTTAAACTAATGCTTTAGACTTTTATTATAAGAGTGTTGTGTAAACAAGTTTTTGATGTTTTATCAGAACAAATAAAGTTATGGAAACAAACATGATCAGCAGGAAGATCTATTAAAAAATATTAAACTTCATGAGCCATCTGTGGAGAGTGATGTACATGTATCACATATCACATGTATCACATGTCATCAGTGTAGAAGCTGTTGCCACATATTTAATTAATGTATTCACTTGGGCTGGGGATATGCTTTCTTATTTTATTCGCTTTCTTTCTGTATCCAATATTCTTTGTAATATTTTGCACATGGTGGCTGTGTTATGGCACAAAGCTGCTGCTCAATAGACTTTTTGTTTTGCATTGAGGGGGCACTACTGCGCGTGTGTGTGTGTGTGTGTGTGTGTGTGTGTGTGTGTGTGTGTGTGTGTGTGTGTGTGTGTGTGTGTGTGTACACTTGGCAGCTGCCTCCCTATTCTATGACTACAGTGACTCAGGAAAACAGAGTTTTTATCTGACATATTTATTAACTCTTTGCATATTGACACACACACACATGCGCACACACACACACACAAATCTGGTGTAATTCAACAAATGTGCAAAATGTGTGTAAATGTTGTCTCATGAAAAGCAAGATAAAAGCCATTTGGGAATATATGTGCCATAGTAACACATCCTTAGCTATTATTTCAGAAGATCAGTTAATAGAATCTGATTTTCTATTTGTTTTATCCTAAACATGTAATATTTGTCTATGTTCAGATGTGAAGTGTGTGTGTGTGTGTGTGTGTGTGTGTGTGTGTGTGTGTGTGAGAGAGAGAGAGAGAGAGAGAGAGAGAGAGAGAGAGATCCCCAGTGAGACAGTGAATGCAAATTGAACTCCCACAAGCCCTGATCAGTGGTTGTCATGGAAACCTTGAGTTGCTGCTGTTAAACAGCGCATGATGGCAGTAAATATTAATGTTCACACAGCTGAAGGGGACTGCTTGTTTGGACATACTGGAGTGAGACATGGACAGCTTGGTGTGTCCTCGACTGATACAAACAAGAGTTAACTTTAGATCCAAAAATATTCATTCAGCAGGAATATTTTCAACGAATCCGGTGGTATTTATAGTCCAAATTACTTTTATTACTTTTTAAAGAAGTTATCATATTATAAAGTGCTTATTATGTAACACAGAACTGAAATCCAAGAGAAATACTTTCACACCCAAACTTTTTTTCTTCCCTCTAAATAATTTCCTGTCCATTTCTCTCTTATTCAACATAAAATGTTTGCATCGTACCCCCTCTTCGTGTCCATCCTCCTCTTTGGCATCATCTTCATGACTTGAAGCAGATTCTTATCCAGCCAAGACTTCTACTGTTTGCTTTTAGATCCCTGAGTCAATCCTGATCCCTGAAATGTGTTATTATTAAGTCATATTTACTTTCATTTAAACGGAATCGAATTGAAGTACAGTGGTACCTCACCTTACGATAGTCCCAGCAAACGAAAAATCCACGTTACGAAAAACATTTTCCAAAATTTTTTGTCTCTGTATACGAAACAAGTTCTCCTTATGAAATGCACCAAATGTGCCATTCAAACATTAAAACGCGCCATTCAAACATTCAAACAATGCACGAGTTGCTCTCCCATTGACTGTCTTCCAACATCCCGCCCTGCTGGCCTCCCATTGGCGAGGAGGGATGACACAGCTCCCGCACATTGGCTATCTCCCAACATCCCGCCCCGCTGGCCTCCCATTAGCGAGGAGGGATGACGCAGCTCCCTTGAGCAGCAGCTTCTTCATGAGTTTGTTGAGTGTGCTCATTGCAACTTTATTTTTTGGCTCAGGCTTTTAACCTTGTATAAACATTTGTAAGACTATAACTCTGCTAAGAAGACATAGTCAATTAAAAAAAAATTCAAACAAAACACGAGTTTCTCTCTCATTGACTTGCTCCCAACATCCCGCCCTGCTGGCCTCCCATTGGCTATCTTCCAACATCTCGCCACGCTGGCCTGCCATTAGCTAGGAGGGATGATGCAGCTCCCTTGAGTGTGCTCATTGCAACTTTATTTTTTGGCTCAGGCTTTTAACCTTGTATAAACAATTGTAAGATTATAACTCTGCTAAGAAGACATGGTCAACACGAAGTAAGTACCTTAAAAGGTACAGTAGGCCCTTAACTATTTACGGTTTTGCGCTGACGGTTTGAGTATTCGTTGACTGCCGAGCAAGTCACACGTGATTCAAATTCAGCCAATGGCTGTCCTCCTTCCTGCTGATTGGTTGAGATGATGTAATGCACCTTTTTCCTCATCCGCGCACAAGTTGGCAATAAGCCTTTTGTTTAGTGTGTTTTAATTACCAGTTAAGTTCTATGATGTCAATCAAACGCCTGCTAAGCACCAGAAAAAGGTGATGACATTGGGTGTCTCTTCTGAAGAAATAAGACTTTCTCTGGAAGGAACGACAGTTTTCTCTGAAGTCACATCAGTGCTGAAGAGGAATAATTGTCTGAACTGTTGTAAAACACTCCACTATTAATGTATTTTTCAATTATTATTCCAGTGCATGACCTAAAGTACTGTTTAAAATGTTTGTGTGTTATATTTTATTTACTCTGGTGTAGCATGTTTCTCATTTTGTTTAGTTTATCCAATTTATTACATGTCTTGTTCTTTTATGTCCTTTTTGTTATGGTCTGTGTTTTAGGGGATTTTAATTTTGGCGCTGTGCCTCTGTTTACTTCCCTTTGGCTGAAGGGCGTGGCTGAGCTGCTCCGTAGCACACACCTGAATTCACTATTCTCATTTACTCCCAATAAACAAAAGCATGCTCACCTCTGTGCCAGAGAATTAACTCATATCAGCATCACTGCTTCGTTGGTTTGTAACGCTCTCTAACTCTAAAATTCTGTTTTGTACTCGCTTCAGCTAGGGGGCGTGGCTGAGCTGCTCAGATTTAATGTAATTAATACCTGAATTCAGCCATCTATGTCATAATGCAATACGTTCTCCTAGTGGGCATTTTTGAAACTACAGTGCTGTATGTTTTCATAGAATGCTTTGAAAGGTGTTTTTATACGTATGCTGTATAATGTTTATATTTTATCATCAATAAATATAACAGTAAAAATTGAAACGTTTTTCTTAATCATTACTATATTTTACTACATTAATACTGTATTAATGAGTAAGACTGTCTGTAGAATGTGTTTAAGAAGCATATTTTAGTGCATGTAATAGATACAGATAAGATAAGATACAGCTTTATTAATCTCACAATGGAGAAATTCACTGTTACAGGCTCTTGAGGTACTATCATAGTATTTTACTTCTGGCTGCTCATTCGCACATGTGACGTCATACATGGGGTTTTACTTCCGGGTACAGAACTCGCAGATTATCTCGA
>CM045744.1:32831475-32928975 GCA_024760905.1 Plotosus lineatus | reverse complement strand
GTAATTGCGCAACCTCGACAGTAGGTGGCAGTGGCGCTCTCACTGTGATCCCTGTTGTGTGGGGGGAAAGCACCGAGCAAACGATATGAAGTGCAGTAAACACTATTTATAGTCACGCGCAGGTCGCTGGGGGGGCATAAAATGTTTTTTTTTTTCTTTCTATAGGGGGCATCACAGAAAATAATTGAGAAGCACTGCGCAAGGCGTTCTCGGAGTGCGGAGGAATACACAAATACAAAGAATACAAAGCTAATCAGCCCGGAAAATCCATTTCCCGGTCAGACTCAAAACTGTGCTCGTTGGATGGGGCAGATTTTCTGTGGGATCGAAGTTCGTATCATCAAAAATTCGTTATAAAACACACTCGTAACATTGACTTACGAGTGTCTTTTATAATGAATATATATATATATATATATATATATATATATATATATATATATATATATATATAGTATGTTCGGTATGTACAGTGATAAATAGTTACGTACAGGTAAGGTCAGCGTATAAGGTTTGAATAATCATGTATAGCTTATGTATACTGTAAATAGGTTATGTTAGCAGTTATTGACAGATAGGCAGTAAAGGTAAAGTCTGTTGGGCTTTTTACACCTGAGCCAAGTGGCTCATCAGGCCGGTGGTTATTTCCGGTTTCTATAGCATAAAGTGACCAGGAGTTCAATTCCTCCTGGATGGGACGCTAGTCCATCGCAGGTTACCTTCCCAGTATATTTTTACTGGTACCCATTTATACTGCTGGGTGAACAAAGACACACTTGTGGTAAAGACCTTGCCCAGGGGTCTTAGCATAGTGGGGGTCTAACTGGGATTCAAACATACAACCTCCCGCACATGAGCCCAGCATCCTAACCACTACATCACCAATCCCATATAGGCAGTAAAGGTGAGAATAAATTAGCATTAATTTACATAGGAGGACAGGTTGTGGTTACGGATCCTCAATAGACCCCCACTATGTTAAGACCCCTGGATATGGGCATTAACAACAAGTGTGTCTCTATACATCCAGCAGTACCAGTAGAAATAATGGTAAGGTAACCTGCAGTGGATTTGGAACACGGGAGAAGTTGAACTCCAAGTTGCTTTTTTTTTTTTTTTTTTTCAGAAACTGGGTTAAGCTCTGGTACTGATGAGCAGGAAGGCTCAGGTATACAGTAAATGCCCAACAGACTTTATCTTATTTTAAATGACTGTGCTAAGCTTGTGTAATATTGATTTTTTTTTCCCCCCTGCTGGTGATTTAGTACATTAGACAATTCTTATGAATTATTTAGGTCCTGAAAAATGTCAGGAAGCCAATCAATTCCAGGTTGAAGAAGTGTACAGGGTATGGCATGGTAGCATTAGTGGTTTGCATGCCTGCCTCACAGCAAGAAGGTCTTGGGTTCAACTCCCGGGCACAGCCCTAAGCTTAGTTAACAGGCTGCTCCAAATTGCCCTCAAATTGAACAAAGGTATAAGAGTGTGTGGATGACATTATTCCCAGTTCAGTCAGGAGCTGCTTATTGATGGAGGCAATTGTAAAACCAACATGTTTTGTGGGTAATCTTTTTTTGGAAATTCTGCAGCAATGTCCAAATAACAGTAAGAATAAACCTCATAGTATTAGAATTATATAGTAATTGAATGCTTCGAAAGATTAGCCATCAAATGTCCAAATAGCTAATTTTTCATTGTTGATTTAGCTGCTGAAAGTGTGTGAATGCATCTATACTCTAACTGGAGCGTAATTGATCACTTTGTATTTATCATTATCATTAATATTATTTATTTATTGGTGGGCAGTGGTGGTCTAGTAGATAGGGTGCAGGATCACTGATCCTAAGGTTGGGGGGGGGGGGGTTCAAGTCCCCACAGGGTTTTTACTGGCCCCCCAGTGCAGCTAACTGGGTTATCAAAGGCGGGCCATGTCTCTCACTGTCTATGGTGAGAGGCATGTAAAAGAACCATCAGCGTGTTTCTGTCCCTTGCTACAGGGTTGTGACAGGAAGGGAATCCGACATAAAAACCTACGCCAAATCAAATGTGTGAATCAGATGATTTGCTGTGGCTACTCCTGAGAAAGGGAAAAGGCCGAAAGGAAAAGAAGAAGAAGAAGATTAATATTATTTATTAAATGATAAAATACATAGTACAGTACTGTTATTGTCTAATGTTACATAAATTAAAAATATGTAGGTTTGTTTCATATTAATGACTCATAGCATTACACTCTCAAAAATGGAGGTATGATATAAAAACTTATCTGCACAGGTACACTTAAAAATGCTCCTTCAGAAGTATAGTGTAATTCCTGAAGAAACCAGTGCTTCGTACCATGAGCAGACATTAAATCATATAAAATTAGGCACTGCCGAAAGAAGATGACAGAAGGGATGTCCCTTGGATCACCTGATATATCTGTTCATAAGTGTCTACATCTCTCTTAGTCCCTTTATATGTGTTCTGGCTTTGCTTTTTACTGGCATTCTGATTTCTGCATACATTTGCATCACCTGCCACGACAGTTTTTTATCCATTCAACATGTTCATGTTCTGTAAAGCGAGCCTCAGCAGTGGTGTGTGAGAATCCATGCAGCCCATCATAATGGCCAGTCAGCATTAACTCACTGATGCGATAGCCTTATTCTGTTTCATATGACTCCATGTTCTATAATTATAGAGTTTCGATCTGGCACTCCAGTACAATGTGAACCAAGTGATGTTAAATAAACAGAGGAACAAATTTGTAGGGTACACAAATGGTCCAGCACAAAGCGTACGCACTTCTCTCCTAAAAGGCTACCCATACAATGAAGAGCATTTGCACCCCTTTTTAAGTACACACAGGTACCCCCATTTTTGAGGGTGTCGACTTTTGCATAAACTGAAAATGCCCTGCAAGTCCTGTGAGGGTGAAGGAGGTGGAGCTTTCAGGTCATGTCAGTTAATTTTTAATAGACTGATAATAATAATGTTATACTGTAGTGATATTTTCTGCACAAGCTATTGCCTACATAATGTCTACTAAAATATTTTAGTAATAAATATACTGCTTATAACTAGTGTTTTCTCTAATCAGGCGCAGTGGAAAATTCCAGATAACGAAAACTAAAAAGTAACAGTCACAAAGCCAGCATGCTGAGTTACTCATTATCGACTTCATTTGAGTCACAGTGAGCAAACTACCTAACTAATCTCTCTCTCTCTCTCTCTCTCTCTCTCTCTCTCTCGCACTACGTCTACATCCAATCACGAGGAATGGACATCGATCCCTGAAGCTTGAATGACGCTTATACAGGGATTGTTCTGGCTGTGATCACAATGATCTACCATATGGTTCGCCAAGCCACATACAGACTCACTCACACCTACGTGAAATTTGGAACAGCCAATTAACATACTGTGCATGTTTTTGGACTGTGGGAGGAAACCAGAGTACCCGGAGGAAACCCACGCAAGCACGGGGAGAACATGTAAACGCCCAGGCCGGGAATCGAACCCAGGCCTTCTAATCACTACGCCACCGTACCGCCCACACCTAACTAATACTAGCCATCAAAATATCCCCCATTGTAGGTTTCAAACAGAAGTATAATTGTGAAATTGGGGCCCGTGGCATAGTGGTTAGGGTGCTGCGCTCATGATTGGGAGGTTGTGAGTTCGAATCCCACTGAGACCCTCACTGTGCTAAGACCCCTGGGTAAGGTCTCAACCACAAGTGTGCCTCTGTTCACCCAGCAGTATAAATGGGTACCAGTAAAAATATACTGGGAAGGTAACCTGCGATGGACTAGCGTCCTATCCAGAGGGAGTTGAACTCCTGGTCGCTTCACGCTACGGAAACCGGGGATAAGCACCGGCCTGATGAGCCACGAGGCTAAGCCACTAGGCTCGGGTGTAAAAACCCAACAGACTTACCTTACCTCTATAATTGTGAAGTTACCTAACATTGCTAGTCTTTACTTGGCTGAACCTGACGAACTTCTTCATGTGGTGGGCCATTTTAGTAGATCACTTTAAACACAATATTTTGTCTGTTTTGCATTGAATTAATGCATATATACACTGACGATATACATTGACGATGGCGTAATACCGAAACGCATATATGGGACATGTGCAAAAAAAGTACGTTTTAAAAAAAATTAATGTGAGTGCAGTTTTCTTGTGTCATTATATACATAGAAACACACACGCAACACATTAAAGTTTGTGGAAATTCACAACATGTTTGGAATTGATAAAAATACACACACACACACACACACACACACACACACACACACACACACACACACACACACTAACTAAACCACTAATTCATACAATCAAAGCAAGAAACATTTAACGGCACATACAGACAGGGATTTGACAATGTATCACAATGACCACTTGGTCAGACGGATCCCTGAGATCTAGTGTGTGCTGTTCAAGGTCAGCTCGTTCTCATCATTTGATCAAGACAGTTATGACATCTATAAATCCACAAACATGAGCCAGCATCATTCCCGTCACCCACAAACCCAGCACTTAATGACGTGCACGTTGCATGCACTAACTGTGCAATCTGCACGCCATGTGTGAGGCGGAATGCCGGCGACCGCACCATGGTTCTGGAGAAAGCGGTGATTTCATTTTGATCAAAGTCGCCGTGCTCTGGCCCAGAGCCCTGTGGTTTGTTATGGCTTCTACCATAGCTCTAATTGTTAAAAGGGACAGACGGCCACGGAGTAAATATTATTGCTAACCTGATTTTGCTGCACAATTCTTTCTGCGTCATCAAGAATTTCAGGATGAGGGACTTTAATTAGTTTAATTTTCTCCAGAGAACGGTGATCCTGAAACAATATTTGGTAGTTTCCATCCAAGAAATCGAAAAGCAGGAAAGCTGAAATGACTATCGGAGAATGTTTCTGCAGCACAAAGAATCATGCTATTGGCTTGATTTGGGACAAGACCTGATCAGTTACAATATTACAGGGACAATATCGATCACAAAACACCTCGTCCCAGCACTTCAGAGAGGAAAGTAATCCTGGAATGGTGATGACAGGTTAGGTCACAAATCCAACTCAGGGGGGGGGTCACTTTCTCATATCACCCTCAGGCATGTTCACGTATGGGAAAGACGGGCTTCCCAGAATGCCACAGAGGCAGGAATGTGAGTGCAGAACACAACCACAACAAACGCTCCTGGTTCTTTACATAGACGATCCCATTTACAAAAAAACTGACTGCGTGTGGCCTTTAAGTTGCTTTAGCTGGGATTCTGAGTATTTTATCACGACACAAATCATGGTCAAAGATTTCAGAATTGTATTGATGACGTTGATCAGTACAATGTGCACAAAAGAAAGGTCAAAAGAGAGGTGAGTGCAATCTTAGAAAGCCTTGTGTACTGTAGATAGAAAAGTATTGCGAAGTTTTGCCCTCAGGCTGAGGAGTATATTTAGTTATTCTCAGCTGAAGATTTCAGGCATTTTCTCTTACTCCTGGTATGTTCCCAATTCTTACAAATTATGCATATTCTACAAAATACTATATATTATAAGACAGGTATCTTGGTATGGAAGAAAATAAAGCTGTTATATAATATATATTATGGGGCAGTGGTGGTCTAGTGGTATAGGGCGCTGGATCGCTGATCCAAAGGTTGGGGGTTCGAGTCCCACTCTCCACAAGGTTGTCACTGCCTCCCCTCCCCCCCCCCCCCCCCATGCGGCTAACAGAGTTATCCAAGGCGGGCCATGTCTCCCACTATCTATGGTGAGAGGCATGTAAAAGAACCATTGCTGACTTTCGTAAAGAGTAGCTGCAAAGTTGTCAGCGTGTTTCTGTCCCTTGCTAAAAAGGGTTGTGACAGGAAGGGCATCCGACGTAAAAACCTCTGCCAAATCAAACGTGCGAATCAGATGATTTGCTGTGGCGACTCCCGAGAAAAAGGGAAAAAGCCGAAAGGAAGACACGAGATATATAATATATATTATAATTATATAATTATATAATAAATACTGTTTTGGGCAAAAGCTTCAGGTGCCCTTAAAGAAATAATACACAAAAGAGCAAAGATGCCTTCAAAAATAATGAAAATAAATGTTTCTAAATGAAAACAGAAATATTATGGTGGGAAAATTGTAATAATAAATTCAACAAAGTGACAACTTTGCTTTGCTTTTAAAAACAATATGTACACACACACACACATACACACACATTATATATATATATATATATATATATATATATATATATATATATATATATATATACATATGTACATATATATATATATATATATATATATATATATATATATATATATATATATATATACATATGTACATATATATATATATATATATATATATATATATATATATATATATATATATATATATATATATATATATATATATATATATATATATATACATATATACATACATACATATATATATATATATATATACATACACTGTACTGTATACAAGGACCCCTCACTACTTTGCAGTTCAATTCATGCGGCTTCAGTGCATCGCGTTTTTTTTCATAAAAATATTCATCGAAAAATAAAACAATAAAGAAAATTAAGGAAGAATAGGGGGAAAGTTAAGGAAAATGCTGCAAAACAAGGCCAATTATGCAAACAAAAAAAAAAAAAACCCAAACAAACAAAAACAAAAAAACAACCCAAAACCCCCCATCAAAACTACTTACATTTTTATGTGAGATGCGCATCTCTCTGTGTGTGTATTATATTTTATTTAGATCTTATGCATTATTTTGAATGATTAATTGTTATTATAAGCATTTATAGTATTGAATATGTATTTATTGATATTATATATAGACGCTCCCTGACTTACATTTTAGATCGGTTCCGGACGGCCGACCGTCAGGTGAAAAAAAAAAAACGTAAGTTGTTACTGTATGTTCCAGTGACGTATAAATGTTCATACTGTACTATACATACATAAATACCATTACAGTATCTCATAAAACACCCCTAAATCAATTATTATAAACATAACATTGTAAAATAATATCAAATATATCAAATAATATCAACATTAATTTAAATAAATTAAATTCAAGCAAAATAATTTCAAATAGATAAATTTTAAGCAAATTCAATCATCAAATATCAAATACAGTATCAAATATTACCTTTAACATTCTCATTGATGTGATCTTTCTGCTTGTAAATGGTTCTGATGGTCGGTGGAGTCATTTGGAAGAAACGTGCACCAGTCGCATGTTTTTCACCAGCATCAATTTTCTTGATAATCGCCATCTTCATGTCTAACGAGATGGCTTGACGCTTTTTCTGATTACCACTATCACTAGTAGGCTTCTGCTTCTGACCAAATGTATTTGCTTAGGGTTACAAAAGTCCGCAAAACAGTGTAAACACAGGGACGACGTCTTAACACAAGGGTAACACGTGGTGAACTGGGAAGAAGGAGGGGCACGTTCAGTCTGTCGTTTGTAAACAATGGACGCAGCGTCATGCAGAAGTAGCATATTACGTCAGCATGCTACGTAGGTACGTCTCGTACTACAGAGAGCGCACTCAACTCAAAATTCAACATGATTAAAAAAAAAAGTAAAATCGAAAAATACGTAAAACGAATGAACGTAAAGCGGGGAGTGTCTGTGCACATATACATGTACGTATACGTCAGTCAGGGGGGGGTTGATCCTACTTCGCGGAATTCGGCGGTCGTGGGGGGGGGTTTCTCGATCCCAATTAACCGTGGAAAGTGAGGGATCCCTGTATTTCTTTCTTTGCTTACTTACATACAGACATTTTTCTGACACATTACAGTACATTTTCTGTTGGAGAATTAATTTTTGAAAATCTAAAATTTTGATTTTGTGCTGACACAATAATGCAAAAGTTATGAAATTAAAATATATCACAAAGTTTATAATTAAATAAAGTAGGGTGCCTAAAACTTTTGCATAGTGCAGAAGTACTGTATAAAAAATACACTAAAGAGAACTTGTCTGATCTGCACATTCACAGTCATGTTAAAAAACCAATGTATCAGAGAAACAGTTAAATTTTGTGCAAGCAAGCATTTGACTCTCTGTCATACAATGCCTCCGGATAAATGCCCTCCAACAAATGGCACATAAAATTGCAATTTTGTAATTATTTTGTAATATAAATTACAAAACTCCAGCATAAAAACATAAAATTGTCACATGAAAAAATACATACAGTCATTTTTACACATTTAATTCATAAAATTATAAACCGATTAGGTGACACAGTTAGAAGCTTGTGCAGGTGGAACCTTGTCTTATTTAAACGCAACACCTTGTGACCGATATTCCCTTTGAAATTTAAATCAGTGCTCTCAAAGGCCCCAGAAAAAAAAGGCTGTGCTTTACTTTTTTTTTATTTATTTATTTTTTATTTGAAATAAATAATTCCACTGTAAGGAATATCATCTTCAAGTAGCTGTCCAAGACTACAGTCTCCCACTAAACACATGGGCCAGACCTTTTATACCACTATTAAGCATGGTGGTGGTAAAATGTTGAGGTTCTCTTTGGGAGTAACGAGGATGGATAGGATTAGGAATGAGTACATCAGAGGGACAGCACATGTAAGACATTTTGGAGACAAAGTCAGAGAAGCTAGATTGAGATGGTTTGGACATGTACAGAGGAGGGATAGTGAGTATATTGGTAGTAGGATGCTGAGGCTAGAACTACCAGACAGAAGGCCTAGAGGAAGACCAAAGAGACGATTCATGGATGTGGTGAAGGAGGACATGAAGGTCGTTGGTGTAAGTGAAGAAGATGCAAAGGATAGGGTGAGATGGAGGCAGATGATTCGCTGTGGCGACCCCTGAAGGGAAAAGCCGAAAGGAAAAGAAGAAGAAGAAGAAGATTAAGCATGGTGGTCAAAATGTTATGGTTTGGGGTTGCTTTGCTGCCTCATGGTCTGGCAGATTTCAGTCACAAATTCTGCATCAAATAAGAATGCTTGGACATAATATGAGTTAATGTGATGTCAGGTATTAGACTTTTGAGGGCATCCAAATAATTAAACATGCCTACACAAAAAGAATGACCTGGAATGGCCAGCAGTGTTCCAAGAGGTAGCTTGTAATAAAAATAATAATAATAATAATAATAATAATAATAATAATAATGCATTCAAAAGTAAATTACTGAAAGTAAATTATCTGCATCATCAGTCTGGTAGAATGTCAGTATCATGGCCAACTTTATTCAGAGTTTTTATGCAATCAAAAAAGAGAGCTTGGTGAGGGAATGATATTTAGTATTGATATAATGATCATTCGAACATTACTCACACACATTCATTTGCCAAACCGCTTGATCCTACTAAAATCATGGAAAGGCCGACACTAGGCGAAAGTGGGTATACCGTACTCTGACCAGCTCACCAGACCATCACAGGGCAACATATACTAGTATACTTAACCATTCACACATACATCCCCACCAGGGAATAGTTCAGAACAGCCAAAAAGTCTAATGTGTAGTTTTTAGACTGTGTGAGGAAACCTGGAGGAAATTGATATAAGCATGAGGAAAACATACAAACTCCTCATGCAGAAATGTCCGAGCCAGAAATTGACCCCAAGACCTTGTTGCTGTCAAGCAGACATTCTGACCACGATGCTGGCTTGCTGGAAAGCATTCATTCATTTTCTTCAGTTCATCAGTTCCTTTTCTGTAACCGCTTCATCCTAATTAGGGTCGCAGGGAGGCTGGTACCCATCCCAGCCAACTCTGGGCGAGGACAGAGTACACCCTGGACAGCTCTCCAGGCCATCGCAGGGCGGAAACACGCCGACGGCGTTGCAGCCTACTCTTGTCGAAAGTCAGCAATGATTCTTTTACATGCCTCACACCATAGACAGTGAGAGACATGGCCGGCCTTTGATAACCCAGTTAGCTGCACTGGGGGGGACAGTGACAACCTTGTGGAGAGTGGGACTCGAACCCCCAACTTTTGGATTAGCGATCCAGCACCTTATACCACTAGACCACCACTGCCCCACTCATTCATTTTCTGTAACCACTTAATCATAAATAGGGTCGCAGGGATGCTGGAGCCCATCCCAGCCGACTCCGGGGAAGGGCAGAGTACACCCTGTACGGCTCGCCAGGCCATCGCAGGGCAGAAACACACTGACAGCGATGCAGCTACTCTTGTCGAAAGTTAGCAATGGTTCTTTTACATGACTCGCACCATGGACAGTGAGAGATATGGCCGGCCTTTGATAACCCAGTTAACTGCGCTGGGGGGTGGGTGGGTGGGGGGCAGTGACAACCTTGTGGAGAATGGGGCTTAAACCCACAACCTTAGGATCAGTGATCCAGCACCTTTTCCACCAGGCCACCACTGCCCCTGCTGGACAGCAATACAATTTTCATCTACAGTATTTCAAGAAAATAATTCAGATTTTTTTTTTTTTTTTGCTTCAATGATCACACCACTCCAGTATTATTTTCCTCTAACAATGTGCACTGTGGTGCTTTATTACTCTTGTATAGTCACGTGTTCTTTAATTGAATTAAGTTTACGGACAAAGTAGGTATATTTATGCATATCAGGAGCCTTTCATCAAGTCTGTGATCGCTTATCTTTTTTTTTTTTTTTTTTTTGTACTAATCTTCTTGGACTAAGTAAACTGTTTCGTGTTTATCTTTTCAGCAAGTTGCATCTTTTGATTGGAGGAGTCTGTGGGCTGTACATGAGGGGTGTGGCCTCCCGAGGCCACGCCTTTATGCAAATTTGAGCATGGAGCCTATACGCGTATCCGCGCGGCTCAATGAGTCCGTGAGCGAGGCGCTCCAGGAAGAGTGTCCGAGTGTTCAGACGAGTCGAACGTCGTGTGCGTGTGCGCGCGGAAGTGCGTGAACGTGCGCGCATGTTCCAGAGCGAGTATGCCGCCGCTGTGGAATCGCTGCCGCTTCAGCGCGACACGTTGAGAGATAAATCCGAAGACCAAGAGGAGCGACCGGCGTTCACGCAATGGGAGGCCAAGTCACCCGTAACGCCTTGTATGGTGAGGAAGTGACCGTTTAAACCACATAACCAGCCGTTTATACTCAACACACCTCACTCAGCGGCTTCAGGGTTCGTAAAGACATGCTATTGGCTATGCAGAGTGCTATTAACGGTTAAAAATTAAAATAACGAACGGCTAAAAATATTCCTGTCAGCTTTACGGCGTTCGCGTTGCTCGTGCTTTAGACACTTGCTGTATAATGATGTCCTCTCAGGTCCTGCAATGTCATCCTATTACCTCACGCGCACCTTGAGCGTTACAACCGCTCGCGCAGCATCAAAGACTGAGGCACGAGGGGAGAGAGAGAGAGAGGGAGAGAGGGAGAGAGACATTATTCTCATTTGAATTAACTGAAAACTTTCTTTATGCAGCAGAACAGTTAAGACAATAAATCAGCCATAGGACTCTAAAATCCTGTGGAAAAACAAGAGCTCAGAGCAGTTGAGAGCCACACTCAGAGATATATATGTATCATATATAATCTAGTACACATTCGGTGGACTAGAACTGTGCTGACAGCCCACTTGGACAATCTGCACTCAGTATCAGTCACTTTAGACTTACTTGAGCTATGGGCCTGTGTACTCTGTGTACTAGAACTATCTACACTCAGTCTATTGGTACTGTAATATATATATATATATATATATATATATATATATATATATATATATATATATACATATATATATACATATATACATATATATACATATATACATATATATATACATATACATATGTATATATATATATATACAGATATATACATACATGTATACATATATAAATATATATACATATATATACATATATATATATATATACAGATATATATATACATATATATATATATATATATATATATATATATATATACATATATATATATATATATATATATATATATATATATATATATACATATGCTGTGTGTACTAGAACTATCTGCACTGGGTGTGTACTCACTGTACAATAGCTATTTGCACTCTATGTAATAAATTATATTTAGAGTACTACAGCTATTTGAATTCCATGTACACTAATAGTATTATATGTACTAATTACTACTGCTATTTGCACTCATTGTAATAGTACTATATATATATATATATATATATATATATATATATATATATATATACATATATAACATGTGTCTTACAACTATCTGCACCCAGTATATTAGTAGTATGTGTAGTCACTGTATTGATACTTTATGTACTACAACTATATGTACTTGGTGTAATAGTACCTTATGTACTCGGTGTACTACAACTGTATGCACTCATTGTAATAGTACTATATACCATGTGTCTTACAACTATCTGCACCCAGTATATTGGTAGTATATGTAGTCACTGTATTAGTACTTTATGTACTTTGGGTAGTTCAAGTATATGTACTGAATGTAATAGTGCTACATATATACTATGGGTCTTACAACTATCTGCACCCAGTATATTAGTAGTATGTGTAGTCACTGTATTGATACTTTATGTACTTTATGTACTACAACTATATGTACTTGGTGTAATAGTACCTTATGTACTCAGTGTACTACAACTGTATGCACTCATTGTAATAGTACTATATACCATGTGTCTTACAACTATCTGCACCCAGTATATTAGTAGTATATGTAGTCACTGTATTAGTACTTCATGTACTTCGTGTACTTCAAGTATATGTACTGAGTGTAATAGTACCATATGTACACTGTATTACAACAGCTATTTGAACTCAGTGTAATAGTACTACATATATACCATGTGTCGTACAATTGTCTGCACCCAGTATATTAATAGTATGTGTAGTCACTGTATTGATACTTTATGTACTTTATGTACTACAACTATATGTACTGGGTGTAATAGTACCTTATGTACTCTGTGTAGTACAACCATATGTACTCACTGTACAATAGTTATTTGCACTCAGTGTAATAAATTATATTTAGAGTACAACAGCTATTTGAATTCCATGCACTCCAGTAGTATTATATGTACTAATTTCTACTGCTATTTGCACTCAGTGTAATAGTACTATATGTACACCATGTGTCTTACAACCCAGTGTACAACTATATGTACTGGGTGTAATAGTACCCTATGCACGCTGTGTACCACAACTGTCGGTATGCACTATCCAATCGCTATTGGCACTCACTGTAATAAACTATATTTAGAGTACTACAGCTATTTTAATTCAATGCGGTGGTATTATATGTACTAATTACTACAGCTATCTGCACCCAATATATTAGTAGTATGTGTAGTCACCGTAGTAGTACTTTATGTACTTTGTGTACTACAAGTATATGTACTGAGTGTAATAGTACTCTATGTACTACAACAGTTATTTGCACTCAGTGTAATAGTACGATATGTACTTAGGGTACTGCAGCTATTTGAACTCGGTGTAATAGTATTATATGTACTAATTACTACAGCTATTTACACTCTGTTTATTATATATAGCGTGTGTCTTACAAGTATCTGCACCTAGTATATTAGTATGTGTAGTCACTGTATTAGCACTTTATGTATTTCATGTGCTACGGCTATACATGTAATGGGTGGAATAGTAACCTATGTACTCTGTGTACTGTAGCTGTACAACAGTTATTTGCAGTCAGTGTAATAGTACTATATGTATTTAAAGTACGAGTGCTATTTGTACTCGGTGTAATAATAGTATATGTATTAAGTACTACAGCTATTTGTGCTCAGTGTAAAAGTGATGTAGTACACATGGTATATAACTACATGCACCCAGTACAACTGTACTCTAAATACTCTGTGTACTACAACTATATTAGTGTATTAGTTAGTATTATTGTAGATTAGTGTTATTATAGTTAGTGTTGTTATAGTTAGTGTATTAGAACTTTATGTATGGTAGAACTATCTGCACCTGGTCTACTAGTGTCATATGCACTCAGAATACCACCATTTGCACTCAGTGGAATAGTACAGGGATCCCTCACTTTCCGCTGTTAATTGGAACTGAGATCCCCCCGCGACCGCCGAATTCTGCAAAGTAAGATTAACCCCCCCGACCGATGTATATGTACATGCATATGTGTATATAATATCAATAAATACATATACACATATATGTACATGCATATGTGTATATAATATCAATAAATATATATTCAATGCTATAAATACTTATAATAACAATTAAACATTCAAAAACAATGCCTAAGATGTAAATAAAATATAAATACACACACATACAGACGCGCAACTATAACTACAACTATATGTACTCAGTGTATCGGAACTGTACTCCAGAACTATCTGCACTTGATGTATTGGTACTGTATGTACTTTGAGTACTAAAACTATACACACTATTATTAAATAGCAAAACTATTTACACTGGGTGTGTTAGTACTATATGGACTCAGAATACGATGTGTACCTCATGTATTAGTACTACGTATTTGTAGTCTGTAGTATAAGTGTGCTATACCTGATTGGTGTATTATACTATATTCAATAAGTGTATTAGTAGTGCTTGTACTCTGTGTACTAGAAATATCTGGACTTGTTGGAAAGTACTACATGCACTCCATGTATTAGTATTATATGTATTGACCATATTGCACATGCTTGCATTTAGTGTATTAGTATTATGTGTATTCAGTGTACTAGAACTAGAAGTAGGGGATTGGGGGTACTTGAAATGTGTACTGAAATGTACTAAAACTTAATATAAGAAGCATATACACTCAGACATGTATGTACTCAGTATGGGGAATTATATGCACTTAATCCTTGTAAGTATACAGTATTGACTTAATACTAGAATTGTATGCCTTCAGTACTCAGCCTATATGCATGCAGTACTAAAACTAAATGAAAACTCTACTTGGCCTATGCATTGTTACTAATGTTGATTAATGAAAAATAATTTGAAGAAGTCTTGTGCTCTGTCTCTGGCCAACATTACTTGAACACATTAAGTTACACAGTATACCTCCTGCTACAGTGACGAAAGAGGTAAAGAAATCTGTGAACATTTCAAAACCCTGACAGAAAACAGCTCAAGCAAAAATCAGCATGTACTATGGTAATTTTAGAGTTTTAGCTGTTGCCATTCACATATTTAGAATACATTTATAGTCTAAATATAGTATATGTAAACATGTGTGCATTATAAACCATGCCAGGGTTGATAATTTAAAGATTTAATAACCTTGCGATGATTACTTTCTAGATTTTTATGAGTAAAAAGTACACAATGCAGAGCCTTTTGCACACTCCGAGTCCCTTTCTTATTCTTACACACACACACACACACACACACACACACACACACACACACACACAAACACACTCTTCTGCTTTGTTTGTATGTCTCTGTGCAGCTGTCTGGCCTCAGGTTAAATCTCGTAAACAAAGCACACAGCCATTTGTCCTAATTTAGACACTGTCGTATATCCAATTAGATAAACGTGGCCTGTGTGCAATAAGCCAGGTTCTTGGTGTCGATGAACATTTCTCCTTTCCTCTAACATCAGCTTTCTTTACTTCTCACTGCTGTCTCATTTCAGTTTAGAATCCGGAGTGGTTGGTCTCAGTCCAGTGTAAACAGAAATCTTTTTATGCTTCACTCCATTGTTACTCACAAAGATGATCTGTTGTATAATTCCAGCGGATTATTCTCAGGTATTATTTAGGTGTTTTGTAGGAGCAAGCATGACAAGGGTTTGATATGAAACTGGACAATATGCAATAAATTACTGAGGTAGTGTTTTAGGTTTTTATTTTGGGTGAATGTTTTTTTTTTGTGCGTGTGTCAAACTCAGAAAGGTCCCTTCTAGGAAATAAAATCTGGGGCAGAAATTAAGGTTGAATGGATTGCAGTGTGGTTGTGGATATGGCTGTGCTTTTAGTTATTTACAGAGCATTTTGGTGATAAAGCGAGAAGAACTGTGAAAGGCCGTATTTAGACATTGATCTATGTCATGTGATCCCTCTGTTTTTAATGACATATTGATTTACTTAATGTAATGAGAGAGCCGACGCTTCTAATGGTACGGCATGGATACAATTCTGTATTAGCTTGTATTTTTGTCAGACTATGATACGCCAGCCTAGAGCCATCTCAGATTCATGGTCAGAAAAAGGTAAAACATATATACACATATTGACTGATTATTATATATGAATTCAAAAGCTTTTTTGCAGATTTGTGTATCTATAACAACAACCTGAGAAAAATACACTGATCAGCCATAACAATCGCATTACATTGGAAGCTGCCATGGAGTGGGATGTATTATGTAGAAAGAGGAGGTTCTTAAGGTTGATATGTTGCAGGCAGGAAAAATGAGCAAATAATCTGATTGATTTTGACCAGGTCCATATTGTAATTGCTAAAAGACTGGGCGTATTCATCTCCAAAAACAGCAGGTCTTTTGAGGAGTTCCTGTTACATGCAGTGGCATGTACCGACCAAGGGCGATCTAAGAAAGGACAACCAGTGAACTGGCAAGAGTATTAAGGGTGTCCAAGGTTCATTGATATGTGTTGGGAGTGAAGGCTAGTACATCTGGTCTTGCTGTGTATGGGGCTGGTCTAGCTGTATACCAATCAAATTGCGTTAATGTTATGGCTGATCAGTGCGTATTTTTTTTAATCACACTTTTTTAATTTACTCCCTGAGCTTTTAATAGGTCAATATTACAGGCTAAAATGTGAGCAGCTGCAAGGAAAGGCATGTGTTGTTTTGTTTACTTTAAGTCAGCAGTAGCACATTTGTCTGTGAGTTTGATAGCTGTAATATCTGATAAGGTCACAAAACATGCTAAGAATGTCATCAGAGATAGAAGTTTATTTATATAAGTAGTGAATTCCACAGCTAAAGGATTTCCAGGGCAGTCCATCTCCCCTATGCAAAGTAACAGGTGACTCTGTGGTTTGAATTAGGGGAAGTTCAGATGTCAGGGGTCTTTGGGTATCCCAGACAGACTTAATATTGATGAGAACAAATGGAGCATGGAATTTAATTGTGATTTAAAAAAAAAAAAAAAAAAAAAAAAACCACAATAGAAATGCACTTGAATTAGTATTGTTTCGAAAATATTGCATGAGGCAAGTGTCTATTCATACACCACGGTTCATTGTAAAACTTTGACGTAATAATCTTACGAAATATATTTTCATAATTCGGGTTTACATTACAGGTATACCTCGGCTTACGTCATTAACTGGCTCCAAGAGAGATGACTTAAGTCGAAAAATGACTTAAATCGAATTGGCTTGTCTCTAGGCAAGCCTAGGCTCGGCTAAGTCAAATTTACTTGTATATTATATGTAACTATCGTTGGGGCAGTGGTGGTCTAGTGGTATAGGGCGCTGGATCGCTGATCCAAAAGGTTGGCGGTTCGAGTCCCACTCTCCACAAGGTTGTCACTGTCCCCCCAGTGCGGCTAACTGGGTTATCAAAGGCGGGCCATGTCTCTCACTGTCTATGGTGAGAGGTATGTAAAAGAACCATTGCTGACTTTCGTAAAGAGTAGGCTGCAAAGTCGTCAGCGTGTTTCTGTCCCTTACTTAAAAAAAAAAAAAAAAAAAAAAAAAAAAAAGGGTTGTGACAGGAAGGGCATCCGACGTAAAAACCTCTGCCAAATCAAACGTGCGAATCAAAATGATTCGCTGTGGCGACTCCCAAGTAAAAGGGAAAAAGCCGAAAGGAAGACAGACAGAATTATATGTAACTATCAGGGCAGTGGTGGCCTGGTGGTAAAAGGTGCTGGATCTTTGATCCTAAGGTTGGGGGTTCGAGTCCCACTCTCCACAAGGTTGTCACTGACTCCCCAGTGCAGTCAATTGGGTTATCAAAGACCGACCATGCCTCTCACTGTCTATTGTGAGAGGCATGTGAAAGAAATATTGTTGACTTTTGTCAAGAGTAGGCTGCATAGCCGTCAGCATGTTCCTGCCCTGCAATGGCCTGGCGAGCTGTCCAGGGTGTACTCTGCCCTCGCCCAGAGTCGGCTGAGATGGGCGCCAGCCTCCCCACGACCCTACTTAGGATTAACTGGTTCAGAAAATAAATATGAATAGCAATAATAAGGAGGTAAAGCAAAACTGAAAGCAAATTAAATGTTATCGCCGCTCAGGCTCCCCATAACAAAAAACAAATTGTAAGGGAAGCAGGATAAAACTCGTAGTGGCATGGCAGTACTTGAAGATACAGAGCATACAGTCCAACAGTGAGCCATGCGGGTACACAGGAGAATAAACAGACAAACAAACATGAATGCACAACACAATGGTGAACGGACAAATTATAAACAGTAGTGACTCCCAGTGAAACCGAACAAGTAATAGATCCAGATATTTAACCTAATATTAACCAGTAAACATGTGAGTGCAGGGTAAACAGTGACAGCTGAGCCCTGGCTTAGAAATCCATGGTGCTGGAAGGGAAGCTGCTTTCTTTTTTTCTACAAATACAATCTACATTTTTTTTTACTTAGTGTTATTATTATTTATTGTGTAATTATTGTTATCAACCTCTTTGACTGGATATCCAATCAAATGGGTTTAGTCCACACCTAGATATGTAAACAAACCAAGAAATAGTTTGGCAAAAAGTAATATCGCCTGAGTTCCAGGTTTTCCCTCATTCACTTGCTGGACCACTTAATCCTACCAGGGTTCTGGGGAGACCGTTGCCTCTCTCGGCGCCTCTCTCGGTGCCTCTCTTGGTGAAGGAGGGGTACACCTTGAACGGCTCATCGGTCCATCAGAGGACATTATAACCACCATCATTCAAACTCAAACTTGGGGAGCAATTCTTTGAACATATCTTTGGATTGTTGGAGGAAAACAGAGTACTAGACCAAACCCAGACAAGCATGGGGACAGGATGCAAACTCCCTGAAGAAATGTCTGAGCTTGGGAATTAAACACAGGACCTCCTTGCTGTAAGGCAGGGTATGCTAACCAGTGCACCATTGTGCCACCCAGTCCTACTTCTAGCCCAGATATTATTGTGTGTATTTTTTATTTATCTTTATGTAGCATGTGCCTCTTAGGGGTGGCACAGGTGGTGTAGTGGTTAGCAAGAAGGTCCTGGGTTCCAGTCCTAGCCAGCCTTGGGTGTTTTTGTTTGGAGTTTGCATGTTCTCCCCATGCTTGTGTGGATTAGTAGGAGTAGCCCAGTTTAATCCCACAGGCCAAAGTCATGCAGGAAGCTAATTGGCTGTTTCAAAGTTTCCCTAAGAGAACGTGTGAATGGTTGTGGATATTGACCCTGCAATAGTCTGAAGAGCTGTTCAGGGTGTACCCCACTTTTGCACAGACGGTTGTGAGAGGCTCCATGCTTTCTACAGCCTTAGTAGGATTAAGCTGTCTGGTCAGTGGATGGATGGATGGTGTTTTCGTCAGAAACAATGTTGTATAAAATGTCTTCATTCACCAGCTTTCTGTATTTCAATCCGTGTGAATAATCCTTTTAAATAAATTCTTAGTTGCCAAGTTAGAGAGTACAGTTAAGATCCCGACAGCTTATACTGAATCCCTTGGTCATTTTCACATGGCAATTATGTCTAAATTATTTACGCACTTCTGTCTCTCATTCCACATTTGAAAAATACGTGGCTGGCCAAATGTACACAAAGCTCCACTTACAGTGTTTACTGACTAACACACAATACATCAAGCACCAATTTTCCACCAGCAGGGAATTTAAATCTATTTTTCCATGGTGCTGGTTTATAAAAAAACTGAACTGTGAACCACTGTGTGCTAAAATCCTGTTCTAGTTTTTATTTATTTTTTGATTTTCAAGAACTGAAGAAATGGTAACCAATACGTGAACCCAACCATTGTTTCTTAAAAAGGAATTTTATGAAACAATTATTCTTGCCAAGGCTGATTATGAAAAAGCCCATCATGTTTGTATAATAAACCTGTTCAGGACTTTACTGTTTGGTGTTTTTTTTTTTTTTTTTTTTGGTTGGGGGTGTGTGGGTGGGGGAGACAGGTGTATGATTTACATTAGCTAGTATTACTTCTATTTGGTTGTCAATTCTTGTGAGAAGCCTACACCCTTGCCAATTTGCTTGCACCTGTCAGCTTAAAAAGGTAGGGGCATGTGCTTCTGTCGGAAAGTACTTTAGATTTTGTGTGTGTGGGTGTGTGTGTGTCTGTACATACGTGTAAGGTTTAATTTTTTAGAAAGCTTTATGAATGCTGAAAAATTCTGAGGAACATCTATGCACCCCCTTCATTCACAACATTTCCTTTTCTTCCTCAGTCACAAATAGATAGTTATCTAGCTGTCGAAATTAGCTGAAATTTAGCATGTTGTCTTGCAGTGTTTCTTTCACTTTGTGCCACAAAGCATCATAAGTTAAGTATGTTGTAGCTTGGTTTCTTAGCATTCAGGTTCTGTAGTGAAAGGTTACCGCATTGTCATGGTAGTGCAGCCTCAAACAATTTGCATGACATGCACGATTGGTTCAAGCCATTGAGGTGCTGTTGTGAAAACTATGCTCATACATAATGGTTCCTGGAAAAAGTATGATGAGGTTTTTTTTTAAATATAAAAAAATGTATATGTTTATATATAAATAAAAAAATGATATATAAATATATGCACATCAGTGCAGGCTGAGTACTAAACGAGTATTTAACGGCGCCCTTGCTCACTTGAAAGACGGGAAGTCCGGATAACCCGCGCTTTGTCTCAACACAAACAAGTGAACTACTTTCGGTGAAGCGCCTCACATATTATAAGCGTTGATTGGCTGTTTTAAGCTTCATGTAAAGTGACTCGGCTCAGCTTCATGTAAAGTGACCATCCGTCGACCATCGAAACCATTTACAAGCAGAAAGATCGCATCATAGATAATGTTAAAGGGTATATTTGAGACTGTATTTGACATTTGATGAGTAAATTTGATTAAAATCTGCACAGCCACTCCCCCTCTGCCAAAGCCTAGTATTAAGTGTACCTCAGGATAATGTTTAACCATACATTTCTGTAGATTTTATTTCATTTCTATTTCTACTTGTTCTTCAATTTCATCTCACTTTCACTTTTGACTTTGGACAGCTTGGTATCTCCAGATGTTTGCAAAATTAATGTTGATAAGTTGGAGAGCGTCTGTATTTATATTTTATTAACTAACATATTATGTTATTTTTTCAATGTTTAATTGTTATTATAAGCATTTATAACATTTGATATGTATTTATTGATATTATATACACATATACATGCATGTATATGTCGGTGAGGGGTGATCCTACTTCGCGGATTTCGATGGTCACGTGGGTATCTTGGTCCCAATTAACCGTGGAAAGTGAGGGATCCCTGTACCAGTAAAACTCTTTTATTGTTCTGTTATTATTCATGTTTTCCACCTCTATGGTAATAAGCACTTACCCTTCCACTCCACTGGTAACCATTTGTATAAGTGCCCACCCACTCCAATTTTTTAAACGTCTTGGGCACAATACGGTATATGCTTAAACTTACATCGGTTTCCATGTAATATATACTTTATTTATATACTGCTCATAAAATAAAGGGAAACCTCAAAGAACACCTCCTCGATCTCAATGAATGACATATTGTGTGTGTGTGTGTGTGTGTGGGGGGGGAAATCATTATTCATTACATCATGGAATGCGTTGAGATCAAAACTTAAGAATGGTTAATTGAAATCAAAATTTTCATCCCATGGAAGGCTGGGTTCAGAATAACACTCAAAATCAAAATGGAAAATCAGATCATAGGCTGATCCAGCTTCTGTGGAGATTCCTCAAGATGAGTCAAAATGAGCCTCCGTAATGTCTGTGTGTGGCCTCCATGTTCCTGTGTGCACTCCCTAAACTCCTAAGCATGATCCTGATGAGACGACAGATGCTCTCCAGGGGTTTTTTCTCCCAGACCTGGATCAGAGCACCAGTCATCTACTGAACAGCCTTTGGTGCAACGTGGCACTGGTGGGTGGAATGAGGCATGATGTCCCAAATGTGCGCAATTGGATTTAGGTCTGAGGAACAGGCAGGCCAGTTCAAAATATAAATGCCCTCATTATGCAGAACCTGTTGACACTCTCCAGTCACATGAGGTCTAGTATTGTCATGCATCAGAGGGAACCCAGGGCCCACTGTATAAGTATATGGTTTCACAAAGGGTCTCAGGATCTCATCCTGGTACCTGATGGCAGTCAGGGTATCCCTGGCTAGCACATGGAGGAAAATCACTGACCCACCGTCAAACTGGTCATGCTGGAGGATGTTGCAGGCAGCAGAATGTTCTCCACTGCGTCACCAGACTATGCCACATCTGTCACATATGATCAAGGTGAACCTACTGTCATCAGTGAAGAGTACAGGGCGCCAATGGCAAATCTGCTAATCTCAATGTTCTTTGGCAAATGCTAACTGGACGACATGCTGTTGAACTGTAAGTACAGGCCCCAATTGTGGATGTCAGGCCCTGATACCACCCTCATGGAATTGGTTTCTGACCATTTGAGCAGAAACATGCACAATAGACGCCTGTTGGAGGTCACTTTGTAGGGCTCTGGCAGAGCTCCTTCTGTGCCTCCGTGCACAAAGAAGCGGGTAACAGTCCTGCTGCTGGGTTGTTGTCTTCCTTCGGCCCCCTCCATGTCTCCTGGTGTACTGGCATGTCTTGTGGTATCTCCTTCTTGTTCTTGACATAGTGCTGGGGGGACAGCAAACCTTCTTGCAGCAGTGCACATTAATGTGCCATCCTGAATAAGTTGTGCTACCTGGGCAACTTCTGTGGGTTGTAGACACTGCCTCATGATACCTCGAGTGGTGGAAGTACTGCCAAATTGCAAAAGTGACAAAAAATCTGCCAGAGAAGATGACAGAGAAATGGTGTGTGGTCATCACGTGCAGAACCATTCCTTTGTATGGCTGTCCTGCTAATTGCCTCTCATTTCCACCTGCTGTCTGCTCCATCTGCACAATAGCAGGTGAAATTGATTCACAAGTAGTGTTGCTTCAAAATTGGGTGGGATGCTAACCCAGAGGTGTGATTGACTTGGAGCTACACTTGGTTGTTGAAGTGTTCCCTTTTTTTTTTTGAGCAGTGTAACTCTGAATGGGCTTTAAAGAAACGCTGTTACACAGTTAGCCTGTGTACCTGCTTGGCTATGTGCTCTGAGCTAACCTGTTCAGTTTTTGTTTGTGATAAAAGCCTTAAAAGTCATCAGAACTACTTCATATCACTGAGATAATAAATGCCTGTAAATAGCTACATGTGATTGTGGATTGTTCGAGGTTTAGCACTAATGCTCATTACACAATGAAACTAATTCAATGAGTCACTGAGTTGAGGGCTGTCAAGTTTCAACAAGGTGTGTGCTTGTGTGTGTGTATGTGTGTGTGTGTGTGTGTGTGTGTGTGTGTGTGTGTGTGTGTGTGCGCGCGTGTTTCAGCATGGATACTCATTAATGTATTGCTTTTTACTGTATCAAACTCAGCGGCACTCTGAGAAGGGGGTTGGTGCTTCAGCTTTTGATAATGACATTTACCATGGCATTTACCATGGAAACCGCCAGTCAGACATGGGGTTACCTCATGTAGCCACAGTGTGCTTTGGTGATATGTGTTGGTTTACCCGTTACAAAACTGTTCTTAAATAAGTTATGATACAAAACGTTTATGCTTCTTGTTTATTGTCTATCAGTTCCTCTCCTTTGTAGCATTTGCATGCCAGAAAACAAGATTATGTTGTCCGTGATTTAATAAAATGCCATGTGGCCCATTTAGTTTATGTTCAGTGAGCAGCAGTCAGTGCTGATTCTTTTAAATGGCTTTTTAATGCCTACAAATCCAAAACAGTATTCACTAAATTGATTTCTGAAACATTCCAGACAATATTCTTTTCATGATTGCATGTAATGACTAATGCCAAAAGGCCTGCACCCATATCAAAATATAAGGAAAAGATATAAGCCAGGCAGCTGGATTTATAATACTGAAGAATATTTGCCAACTGACAAATATTTTGGGGAAATATACATGGATCCCTCACTTTCTGCGGTTAATTGAGATGAATTTTTAGAGGGTTTAGGGGGTAGTATTGGGGGCCTTGGAACGAATCAGGCTTTTTACAGGTAAAATGCGGCTCAACTTAGGTTACAAAACCACTTCTGGAATGGATTAATTTCGTAAGGTGAGGTACCAGTGTATTATTATTATTATTATTATTATTATTATTATTATTATTATTATTGTTGTTGTTGTTGTTATTATTATTATTATTAAGATCATAATTATTTGTAGGAGTAGTAGTAGTAGTAGTATTAGTAGTACAGATAATAAACCTATTACTTATTATTGCAAGTCCGAGGCCATAGTTCTTGGTTGGAAAAGGGTGGAATGCACCCTCCAGGTTGGGAGTGAGGTCCTGCCCCAAGTGGAGGAGTTCAAGTATCTCGGAGTCTTGTTCACGAGTGAGAGAAGGATGGAGCGGTAAATTGACAGGCGGATTGCTGCAGCCTCTGCTGTAAAGCAGAACCTGTACCGGTCTGTTGTGATGAAGAGGGAGCTGAGCTTCAAGACAAAGCTGTCAATTTACTAGTCAACCTTTGTTTTAACCCTCAGCATTGGTCACGAGTTTTAGGTAGTGACCGAAAGAACAAGATCGCGGATACAAGCGGCTGACGTGAGCTTACTTCATCGGGTAGCAGGGCTCTCCTTTAGAGATAGGGTGAGAAGCTCAGCCATCCGAAGGGAGCTCGGAGTAGAGCCTCTCCTCCTCTGCATTGAGAGGAGCAGGTTGAGGTGACTCGGGCATCTGGTTAGAATGCCCCCTGAACCACCTCCCCGGTGTGGTGTTTAAGGCATGTCCAATCAGGAAGAAGCCCCGGGGTCGACCCAGAACACACTGGGGAGATTATGTCTCTGCCGTTTTGGGAACGCCTCGGTGTCCTCTGGAAGAGCTGGAGGAAGTGAAAACAACAACAAGGCATTTTATTAGATTCATAATGCAGGTTTTATAAGCTGTTCTCCTTCACTGCATGGTTTACACAATTAGCTTGTAAATTCAGTTTCTTATCCAGTCCTATCTTCTGTTTTGGAAGCTATTTTGCAGTATTGAGAACAGGTTTTGTATGGTGTTGAGACAGTGAGTGTGTATGGCGTTTTTTGCATATCGCATGGCATGAGCCTTTGGAAGTGCTTTAAGAAGATAACGATCATATTTCAATTTTGAACTTCCATGTTTTCTTCACCCCTGTAAAGTCTGCTAACACCCTGTTGGTATAACATATGGCTGCATGACTCGACATTAAAAATAACACATTTTTATATGAGTTCATAGTTTTTAGATGTTTAAGTACACATCTTGTTTAATGTATTTTTTTATTTATTTATCTATATCAGAAGTAGAAGTAAAGCACTGTTGATGACGAGTGAGATGGCGAGTGCAGCCATGACCGACTCACCCCATATATTTATTTCTTGTAGTCATTGTTTAGTAATTGGTAATTTATTATTCAGTACACAATGTTAAAATATTTATATTTAGCTAGAGTGAGGGGGGAAGGGGTGAGGGGTGTTTGGCACTTGATTTGTTTTAATATTCAGCCACTGCTTAGATTTCGGATGTTGAGTCTCAATTTTTCTTTATAGCACACTTGGGACACGAGTAGAACATATGTGGTCGCTGGTCACAGAGAGGATGGAGGAATTGGTTTCTCTGTTTAATTTAGTGGTTGCTATGTTGTCTTTGCATTTTTAAATTTATTTAAATCTTTATTTTTACAAATTGTTTTGCAAGAATATTGCATGAAATTTTTAATATAGTTTAACATGATATGTATTAAGGAGTCTGAATCAATCCGAAAATCATATAATGAAACTGAAGACATTTCAATAATTTATCATATGTGTCACTGTATACAGGTTAAATAATATGAAAACTAATAGTAAAATAAAATAAAAGTAAACAAACACAAAATATGTCAATATCTGTTCAGGCTTCCAAGTAGAATTTGTTGTTGTTATAAAAACACTCCGATACTATTATTTATGAAATAGTGCATTGACATAATTATTAAAGAAATCAATATTATATTTTCATATCCCCCACCTCATTCCATACCGATAGCGTCCCGATAGCATCCACTTCATCTTACAGGCCTGTTCATCCGTACCTAATGAGTAGCCTGCATGTTGGCACTTGCTGTTAGGAAGCTAATTACCCAGTAATTATGCAGTAATTACACCAGTTTATTTGATTGGGTGAAATCCATGTTTACCATGATTGCGGACTGGCACTGACCAGACCACATGATCTCTGGAGAAGTTTAATAAAAGTTAATTAGAAGCGCAACAGGGAGCCTTAAACAAAATTTAATTGTAATTTGTTCATTCTTCCCAATTCAGGCTGGTCTCACTCACAATCTGAGTAGCAAACTAGATGAAGATGAAGAGGGAGAGAGAGAGAGAGAGAGAGAGAGAGAGGGAGGTAAATGTGCCTCTGTTTGAGTGTATGATCGCAGTGTACCACAGGCTTATCTGTGCATCCTTATGTAAGAGCTTTCTGCTGTGCGCAAGTTATTTGGGTGAAATAATGGGTTGCCATAGAAATACATAGAAATAGCAGCACCAAGATACATCTTCAGGAAAGTGCTCTCTCTCCCTCTCTTTCTCTCTCTCTGTGTGTGTGTGTGTGTGTGTGTGTGTGTGTGTGTGTGTGTGTGTGTGTGTGTATTTTTTGTGTGAACACAATGACATCATAACACTTATGACATACTTTATGACTAGAAGTAATGATAAGCCATATGAGATCTGCTATAAGGGGGAGCATACGCTATATTTTGTACCCGTGGGAATCTGCTGTGCTGTGTGTTGCGTGACTCTGCACCACCGTTGAAATAAAGATCATGAATTCTCAATTTAATGCTGTGAGCATTGATGCACAAAACAAAATGCTCTACAAATATATACATTCTATGTAAATTTTGTATATATATTTTAAAATTTAAATTTATATATATATATATATATATATATATATATATATATACATACACATATATATACATATATATATATATATATACATACATGCACACACCCCTACCCCTATGGTGGGGGGTGGGGGGTGAGAATAACCTATAATGTTGCACAACAGGGAATACATAGTGAAACAATAACACAGAACAGGTGAACAACTGAATAGCACAGCAATGACAGGATGGAGACAGGATCGACAGAAATAAACATCTTGGTATAAAAAACTAAAGAATATAATATTAATAGTCAGCCATGGCAACAGAATTTATTAATTTACCGAGCATTTGAAACTTGAAATATTACAATCCTCATATAAAATGTATTCAAATTGGGCGGAACTGTAGGATGAATTGTTTGGATGTTATTTTATAGTTAGATATTAATTTCATACCTTGAAATTGGGATCTAGAATTAGAATTAAGGGTGTTTCAAAATCATACCCACATACACACGAATTATTTGATTGATATTAAATGGAATCAGATTTTAGATTTTATATCCAGCATATATATACAAGGATCCCTCACTTTCCGCAGTTAATTTGGGCTGAGATCCCCATGTGACCATCGAAATCCGCGAAGTAGGATCACCCCCCCGACTGATATATACATACATGTGTATATAATATCAATAAATACATATTCAATGCTATAAATGCTTATAATAACAATTAAACATTAAAAAAATTATGCATAAGATGTAAATAAAATACAAATACACACACATACAGATGCATGTGCGCACTCAGATGCGCACCACACAACAGCGTAAGTAGTTTCGATGGGAGGTTTTTGGTTGTTTTTTGTTGGTTTAGGGTTTGTTTTGCATAATTGGCCTTGTTTTGTGGCATTTTCCTTAACTTTTCCCCCTATTCTTTCTTATTATTTTAATTTGATGACTATTAAATAAAAAAATAAAAAAAAAGCACTGAAGCCGCATGAATTGAAGCGCAAAGTAGCAAATGATCCCTGTGTGTGTGTATCTTATAAAGCACATCACAGAAATGACATGATGGCTATTTTTACTACAGCCTAAGCACTATACAGCTAAAGATGGTCTTGATGAGTATTGATTGATAATTAAAAGCAATGGATGGGTGGAAAACATGGTCAATACATGACCGCCAGTTCAGCTGCCATTCACATCTCGAGTCAAGATTTGTTTTACACACACACACACACACACACACACACACACACACACACACACACACACAGAGCGAGAGAGAGAGAGAGAGAGAATTGTGCAAATGTATTAGACATCTTATTTTATTATATAAACTTTGCTGATTTTTATTTTATCATTTGTGTATTAGCAAGTTAGTGCAAAAAACACTTTAGATTTCCAAACATTAGTTTTCTAGCACAAAATGAAAGGTTACAGAATAAAATATTAGTACAGTATGTGAATACTGAAAGCAGCATGTTATGTATAAGGGACTACTTTTCAGACAGAAACATAATGAAGACTGCTGTGATTTACATGCAGTTAAAAAATCAAGTGTAGCAGTCAACATTTCCAGGAGAACTGTGGCTGGTTCTGTAAAACATCCGATAAATACTGTACTTGTAAAACTGCACAAACCCAATGCTGTTCTGTTTTTATGACTGTATTACTGTCTACTGCACTATCTAGAATTTTCATGTAGAAATCTTTAATTTAATACCATTACTTATAAGTAAATGTAAGGCATTTTTTGTTCGACACCATTCCTTTGCATGTGGCAAAAAAAGTTTGTACAGAATTGTGTAGATATAGAAAAATATATACCTACACACACACACACACACACATACACTATATATTTTATATATATATATATATATATATATATATATATATATACATACACACATACAGGGATCCCTCACTTTCAGCAGTTAATTGGGACCGAGATCCCCACGCGACCATGGAAATCCGCAAAGTAGGATCACCCCCTCACCCCCGACTGACGTATACGTACATGCATATGTGTATATAATATCAATAAAGACATATCCAATGCTATAAATGCTTATAATACCAATTAAACATTGAAAAAAATGTGCAGACGCGCCCACACAGACGAAACAATGAATCCAGTTTTGATGGGAGATTTTGAGTTGGTTTTTTGTTTTGTGTTGGTTTAGGTTTGGGGTTTTTTTTTTTGCATAATTGGCCTTGTTTTTGTGGCATTTTCCTTAACTTTTCTACCTATTCTTCCTTATTTCCTTATCTTTTAGTTCAATGAATATGTATTTATTTAATTAAAAAAAAATAAACACACACACGCACATGTGGGGGGGGATTCTATTTAAAGAGTATTAAATCTGGAGAATGGATAATAATATGTGTCTATTATATAATGTGAAGCCACTAAATATTTAGCCTATACCAGATGCAGATGAAATTTGATCTGACATCAAAGCTTCAGATCCTGGATATATAACCTTGATTTTGGTCAGATTGAATGTGTATTTACAGTGATATGATATTCTAAAATGTCTCCCATTACCAAAAGATAGGATTTTTTTTTTTTTCTTTTGGTAATTTTCTCACATCATCAGAACATGGAATTTTCCCAAAATTTAACTGTAGCATCCTCAGGAAATTACCTCTCCATTATAAAAACTGGAGACTGATTTGTCAAAACTGTAATTCGGATTTTTTTGAACATACAGACAGACAGACAAGATAAATTATGAAGAATGAAAACACAACCCCATTGGTGGAATTAATAATTAATCTTGTCTGAATTGGGTTGAAAAGTAAAGCCTCTCATTGCAGTAGTATCTCTAGCTACTTTGTTAAATTGTATCCCTGAAAAAAAAAAATAGATTTTAGTATTTAGTGGCTAACAAACAACCGAATTATGATTACTTTCTGGGTTTGTTGATGTGCTTTTATTGGTACTTATGTAGCAAATTCCATTTTACAAATTTCACCTTTACATCATTACATACACTTCGTTTTGTAAATAGAAGTATTTTCCCCCTTAAGTGATTAATGCTAACATTCAAAAGAACCTAGAATGAGCAGTCTCAGCTCAGATGAATAGGGTGTGTTATAGTCTGTGCGGAGTTGCTAAGGAACATGAGCTCCCACTTAACCTCTATTTTCTCCATGACAGCTGCTAGCTAATGCTTGCTAATGCATTCATTTCAGTCTGTTCTGACCACAAGGATCACCCAGAAAAAGACACCAATATACACACACCCAAACACTCCTGCATGCACGCAAACTTCGTGTACCGTGCCAGAGATAACCGGAGAGACACGCTCTTTTATGTGGGCTCAAATAGTTGAATCAACACCCACTTATCACACATATACAGTACAACACACGTGCACACAGATAAATGGATCCATCTGCATTGTTTTAGCAGAACATCTATGCTGCATGTTGGCAGGCAGAGACAAAAGAATAACCACGTTTAATGATCGGACAATCTGTCATCTGGGAACAGTGACACCTTATCACTGGCGAACAGGAAGTACTACCACAGCAACCGAACATTTAACAGTTCAGAGGTCATGAGAGGCGAGTCGGCAGAAATCCAGTGGAGCACAGTGATAATGTTAACATGGCACCGTGTTACAAAGCAAAGAACAAAGAGAGTTTTTTGTTTTATATCAGAACAGGATGTGAGAAAAAAATGCAATCATCTCCAGGGTCTACTGGTGCATTTTATACTTTCACTAAAAAAAGGCTGATAAAAATGAATAACTTTCTTTCACAGTCAAGCACTTATCAAAATTGAAGAATGCTCGTGGAAATAAATATCGAAGGGGTTTTTGTTCAGAATACAAAGGAATTTTTGGAGGCTTTGCTGGAATTGTATGATTTTAAATCTGGCATGATGAACAACTTCCATTTAAAGTATGATTAAAAGTTATACAGACCAATTACAATACTCATATGGGGCTATTTTTCTGAATCTTTCTTTTTTCTCTTGCTATTATTTGTGCACATTTTTCTATGTTAAAAGTATGCCATGTACTCTGTATTATAATAATAATAATAATAATAATTGTTGTTGTTGTTGTTATTATTGTTTTATTTATATTATTATTGTAATTATTAAAATACTTATTAATAATAATAATAATAATAATAATAATAATATCCAATTCTGCATCCATAATGCTTTGGGGGACTCTCCAGCTGTTTTGCAATGTTTTAGCCTGAGAAATTTCCAAATCTACTTCCCTAGGACAAACTTCCATTTCACTTCTTAAAGCAATTTGGTATAGAAAGATGTGGTTTTCTTGAAACTGTGGGTAGGAAACCCAGACATGCATTAGGACAACATGCAAAATCCACAAAGAAAAGCCCTTTCTGAACCAGGGCTCAAACTCAAGATGTTCTTGCTGTAAGTCAAGTGCTACCGACTAAGCCACTGTAGGGTCATCCTGATAATATTTATTTATTTATTTTACCTTGGTATGATATTTCATGATATAAAATTAATCAGAGTTTCTATCATTTCTGTGAAGTGTGAGGATATCATAAGGTAAATTTTGGTTTTAATTCATGCTCTTTGATACGTATTAATATTGATATTGTCCATTTCTTAAGGAAACAGGATATATCTGTTAAATCATGATTCTCATCTGACGATATGGATAGTCGTATCATGACACGATCAATATATTGCTCAGCCCCGGGCTAACATTTAGTCTATTGTATACGCTGAAAAAACATTTGTACACCTAGGTCCCCATAAGAGTATTAAAATGTTTTAAAAAGTTACCAGTGGAGTGGAACTGTAAGTGCTGACTACCATCGTGGTGTAAAACATGAATAATAACAGAACAGTAAAAGAGTTTTACTGGTAATTGTGTTATTCATTTTGTGCTATCAACCAAACTACTGACATGAAAGCTGAAAATAAACAGAAAACAGCATAAATTAAAAAAAAAATACTTTTCCTTCCCTTACTTTTCCCTCCTGGTGTTGTTCCTTTAAACATTTCCTTTAAACATTTTCCCAAGTAAAATGAGCCAATCAACACCAATGTCAACTTTAGGACATGGCTCCTTGAACCAATCAACACGAACATAAACAAAAGCACGTGGCCAGGAACGTTTTTAAATTTATGAAATTAGTGAGCAGGAGAATCGAGTGAAAAGTACTCGTCATCACTTCCTGATAAGTCCATATCTGGCTCATCGATCCATTCATTCAGAGCATCCCATAGTTTTGCTGTAGCAGTTTCTAATGGTTCATCAGTTGTTGGACATTTACCAAGAGAACACAGCAAAGATACTTTACTGTTTTTTAAAGCACGGAAGAACAATCAAATGTGTTGTTACTGATGAACATCATAGACATTCTCCAATGGTAGGGGGTCTTGAAATACCGTGTAAACTCACTTTTACAGGCAGTGAACTCCTCATTTTACTGTTACAGAGACTGATCGAATAAAATTGGTAAGTTTGATCTACGATTTTGCTCCCAGTACACATGGGCGGTTATTAAACATAAGAGCAAAAACACTATATATATATATATATATATATATATATATATATATATATATATATATATATATATATATATATATATATATATATATACACATACAAACACACACACACACACACACACACACACACACACACACACACACACACACACACACACACTGGGATCCTTCACTTTCTGCGGTTAATTGGGACAGAGATCCCCACGCAACCATCGAAATCTTCGAAGTAGGATCACCCCACAAACCGACGTAAACGTACATGTATATGTGTACATAATATCAATAAATACATATTCAATGCGATAAATGCTAATAATAACAATTAAATATTAACTAGTTTAGAAGGGAGATTTTGGGTTGATTTTTTTTTTTTTTCCTAATTAGCCTTTTTTTGTGGCATTTTCCTTAACTTTTCCACCTATTCTTTTTTAATTTCTCTATTTTTTAGTTCGATGAATATTTATTATTATTTTTTTTAAGAACCGCGATGCACTGAAGTGGCATTAACTGAAGCGCGCAGTAGCGAGGGATCCCTGTATGTATATATATATACACACACACACACACACACAGTATCTTCTCCTTTCGGCTTTTCCCTTCAGGGGTCACCACAGCAAACCATTCGCCACCATCTCACCCTATCCTCTGTATCTTCTACTCTTACTCCAAGTACCTTTATGTCCTCCTTCACCACATCCGTGAATCTTCTCTTTGGTCTTCCTCTCGGCCTTCTGCCTGATAGTTCCAACCTCAGCATCTTACTACCAATATACTCACTATCCCTCCTCTGTACATGTCCAAACTATCTCAATCTAGCCTCTTTGACATTGTCTCCAAAACGTCTTACACAGTTGCTGTCCCTCTGATGTGCTCATTCCTGATCCTATCCATCCTCGTTACTCCCAAAGAGAACCTCAATATTTTCATCTCTGCTACCTCCAGCTCAGCCTCCTGTCTTTTCCCCAGGGACACCGTTTCTAAACCATACAACATCGCTGGCCTCATCACCGTCTTGTACACTTTTCCCTTCATTCTTGCCGATACCTTCCTATCACACATCACACCGGATACTTTTCCCCAACCATTCCAACCTGCCTGCACACGCTTCTTGACCTCTTTTCCACATTCTCCATTGCTCTGGATTGTTGAGCCTAAGTACAGTCAGCCCCCAACTTACGAAGACCCCCATGTACGAAATCCCCGGGTTACAAAAAACATTTTCCTGAATTTTCGTCCCCGGGATATGAGACAACCCCCTCTTACGAAAAGAAATTCAAAATCCAAACGCACCAATCAAAATTTCACACGACGCGCAAGTTGCTCTCTCATTGGCTGTCTCTCAACATCCTGCCCCGCTGGCCACCCAGATGGAGACAAAAGGAAGCTTAACTCTTTAGCTTTTAGTTTAGTTTCTTAAGTTATTTTAATTCAGTAAATGTTTAATAAATGTGGGCGCATTTGAGCTCATCTGGAATTCTGCTCCCTCAAGGAATCAAATTAAAGTTGAGTTTGTCAAGCAGAGAATGCGCTTTGAATTCCACGTCTTGTGGGCATGGCCCGCAGCGCTCGAGAGAGAGAGAAAGAGACAGGTGTGTGTGTGTGTGTGTGTGTGTGTGTGTGTGTGTGTGTGTGTGTGTATGTGTGTGTGTGTGTTAATAAAAAATGTTTAATAATGGTTTAATTAATAAATATGTTAATAAAATGGTTTAATATGTTAATAAAATGTTTACCTTGTTTAATAAATAATTTTTATTTACTTTTAACACATATTTCATGCAAAATTTGTGTACTTTTATCATTCTTAAAGGGTTTATGGGGACTGGAGCCTTGAAACAAATTAGGCGTTTAACATGTAAAATGTGATCCCTACTTACGAAAAGGGCTCTGGAACGGATTAATTTCGTAAATTGGGGGCCGAGTGTACTTAAAATCCTCCACCTTCTTTATCTCTGCTCCTTATACCCGCACAGTTCCTCTTGGGTCCTTGTCATTCACACACATGTATGCTGTTTTACTGAGGCTAACCTTCATTCCTGTCCTTTCCAGGGCATACCTCCACCTCTCTAGATTTTCCTGCACTTGTTCTCTGTTCGCACTACAGATCACAATGTCATCTGCAAACATCATAGTCCATGGAGATTCTTGTCCAACCTTGTCTCTCAGCCTGTCCATCACCATAGCAAAGAAGAAGGGGCTCAGAGCTGACCTTTGATGCAGTCCCACCTCCACCTTGAACTCTGATGTCACACTGACAGCACACCTCACCACTGTTTTACATCTCTCATACATGTCCTGCACCACTCTAACATACTTCTCTGCCACTCCAGACTTCCTCATGCAATACCACAGTTCCTCTCTCGGCACCCTATCATATGCTTTCTCCAAATCCACAAAGGCACAATGCAGCTCCTTCTGACCTTTTCTGTACTTCTCTATTTACATTCTCAAAGCAAACACTGCATCTGCGGTGCTCTTTCTTGGCATGAAACCAAACGTTGTTCACAAATGCTGACCTCTGCCCTTAGTCTAGCTTCCACTATTCTTTCCCATAACTTCATCGTATGGCTCATCAACGTTATCCCTCCGTTGTTGCTACAACTCTGCACGTCTCCCTTGTTCTTAAAAATCGGCACAAGCACACTTCTCCTCTATTCCTCCGGCATCTGCTCACTCTCTAAGACCTTGTTGAATGTTCTTGTCAGAAAATCTACTGCTACCTCTCCTAGACACTTTCATACCTCCACCGATATGTCATCAGGACCAACTGCCTTTCCACTCTTCATCCTCTTCAGTGCCCTCCTCACTTCACCCTTACTGATCTTTGCTACTTCCTGGTTCTCAACGCTCACCTCTTCTACTCTTTTTTCTTTCTCATTTTCCTCATTCATCAGTTTTTCAAAGCACTCTTTCCATCTTTCCAGCACACTTCTGTCATCAGTCAACACGTTTCCCACTTTGTCCTTAATCACTCTAACTTGCTGCACGTCCTTCCCATCTCTATTTCTGTGCTGTGCCAACCTGTATAAATTATTGTCTCCCTCCTTACTGTCCAACCTAGCATACAAGTCATCATACTCCCTGTTTGGCCTTTGACACCGCTACCTTCGCCTTACTCTCTTCGGTCCTCTCAATGTCCCACTTCTTCTTAGCTAACCTCTTCTTTTGGACACACTCCTGCACTTCATCATTCCACCACCAAGTCTCCTTATTTACTTTCCTTCCAGGGGACACGCCAAGTACTCTCCTACCTGTCTCCCTGATCACATTTGCTGTAGTTGTCCAGTCATCTGTAAGCACTTCCTGACCACCCAAAACTTGTTTCAACTCCTCCTTGAAGACAACACGACACTCTTCCTTTTTCAGCTTCCAGCACTTTGTCTTCTGCTCTGCTTTTGCCTTCTTCACCTTTCTTACCATCAGTATCATCTAGCACACCAACATTTTATGCTGTCTGGCAACACTCTCACCCTCTACTACTTTGCAGTCACTGACTTCCTTCAAATTACATCGCCTACACAAGATGTAGTCTACCTGTGTGCTCCTACCTTTGCTTTTTTAGGTCACTCTATGCTCCTCTCACTTCTGGAAGAAAGTATTCACCACAGCCATTTCCATCCTTTTTGCAAAATCGATCAACATCTGTTCTTTTGTGTTCCTGTCCTGGATACCAAACCTGCCCATCACTTCCTCACCCCATCTGTTGCCTGTACCAACATGTCTGTTGAAGTCTGCCCCAATTATCACTCTTTCACCTCTGGGGGTACTCTGCATCACTTCATCTAACTCGCTCCAGAATCTCTCCTTCTCTTCTAGCTCACATCCTGCCTGTGGAGCATAAGCACTAACAACAGTGAACATCACACCTTCAATTTCTAACATGAGACTCATCACTCTGTCTGAAACTCTTTTCACTTCAAGAACATTCCTGACAAACTCCTCCTTCAAGATGACTCCTACTCCATTCCTCTTCCCATCCACACCATGAAAAAACAGCTTAAACCCCGCTCCTAAGCTTCTAGCCTTGCTACCTTTCCACTTGGTGTCCTGAACACACAGTATGTCCACCTTCCTCCTCTGCATCATGTCAGCCAGCTCTCTACCTTTTTTTTTATTATTGAAATTGAAGCGCGAAGTAGCAAGAGATCCCTGCTGCGAGATCCTCAGCTAATGGCTAAGGCTGAGAGCTTTTGTTTCTCCCTCTTGCTGATTGTTTGTAGGTGATGTCTAGACCACTTTTTTCTCCTTCGCGCACAAGTTAGCAACATGATTGCTTGAATTGCGAAGTAATTTTTTTTTTTTTAATGATTATTTCAGTCCTATGATGCCACTCAAACGGCCTGCATCTTCTCTAGCTTCTGGTAAGGAGACTAAGCGGTTGATTCATTAATAAATATTATCAAAGTACAAGAAAAATCACAAAATTAAACAAGGCTGGTAAGGGCACTGGTGGTCTGGAAGGAGGGAGCTGGATCGCTGTCTATGGTGAGATGTTCATGTAAAAGAACCATTGCTGACTTTCGTTAAAAGTAGCTACAAAGCCATCAGCGTGTTTCTGTCCCTTGCTAAAAGGGTTGTGTCAGGAAGGGCGTCTGACGTAAAAACCTATGCCAAATCAAACATGCGAATCATTCGCTGTGGCAACCCCTGAAAAAGGGAAAAAGCATGTAATATCATACATAGGGTTTTAAAACCATGTCAATAACTCGCGGGTTTTTATTGATCCGCGGGATGAGCCGGAACCAAACCACCACGAAAAACGGGGGTGTACTGTATAGGATTCTTAGCCGGTTCTGTAGTGCTTAATCAGCTGTCGTTTTGGTCTTCCTTAAGATGTGAATTGGGGGCGGGACCCAGAAAATTGATGGTGAAGGTATCCCCCGTTGCAAACGTCATATTTGTAGCGGATAGGAAAACAGATCATTTATTTAAACAAGTCCTTTTTCTTCCGGCTTTTCCCCTTTTCCAGGGGTCGCCACAGCAAATTATCTGATTCGCATGTTTGGTTTCGCATATATTTTTTTTTATGTTTTTATGTTGTTATGCATAGGTTTTTACGTCAGATGCCCTTCCTTGACACAACCCTTTAGCAAGTGATTTGAACACGCTGACGGCTATGCAGCCCACTCTTTACCAAAGTCAGCAATGGTTCTTCTACATGCCTCTCACCATAGACAGTGAGAGACATGGCCGGCCTTTGACAACCCAGTTAGCTGCACTGGGGGGACAGTGACAACCTTGTGGAGAGTGGGACTCAAACCCCCAACCATAGGATCAGCGATCCGGTGCCCTTTACCACCAGGGCACCACTGCCCTGGCTTATTTAAACAAGTCTTTGAATAGCCTTAATTCAATAATCTTTTTGGCTTTGTTGAAGTCGAATTATCAAGTCTAAGGGCAGTGGGCAGGTCTTTTGAACCTGTGATGGGGTTAGATGTTTCAGCCACCACGAGTCTCCACTGTCATGTGTGCATGCCACAAGACAGTCGGTAAGAGTGGGACCTGTCTGCCCACGCATGCGAAGCCTGGGTACGGCTGATTATGTGGAAGTGACCACCAAATTGGTCAGCAGACAAGAAGGCAGATCCAGCAAAGCTTCGTTGAGCGCAACCAGGGCACAGTGAGACACAATGGACACTACTATCCATCCACTGCATCCTAACCTGTTCCAGCCATCTCGACTATGTCATGCTGCTGGACTCAGATAGACCGGGATGAGATAATGAAACTGACGATCTACGCAACTCTCCCTTATTTAAATCCAAGTCAAGTGCAAGTCATGACTTCACCCATACCACAGATCATCGATCAATATGAGACCATGGTCTTTGTCCTCAAAGGACGAACAACAACAGCAACAACAACAACATATAATATTCTTTAAGTTTTAGAATAAAGTGAATTTGGTGTACTTTTCAAGTACAGCTGAAGGGATGTTTATCCTATTTGTATACAGAATCAGATAACAAAACTGACCCTGTTCCCTTTTTTTGTCGAGGTGTATGCATAATTTGATATCTATACATCACACAAACTCACTTTCTCATGTTTCACTTTTTCTCACCTTCTCTGTCAGATTCTCTGGGTGGTCCGTTCCCTCCAGCCACTCACCGATGCCACCAGAAGCCAAAGCGCTGCTTACCCTTACAACCATCCATGGGCATCCCCGTCAGCCCGTTACTCTTCCACGCAAGTGCTAAGGGCTCCCAGATCGTCATGGACATGGCTCAGAGGACAGTCAAAAGACAGGCCAGCTTTTGCAATGCAATCACCTTCAGCAACAGACCCATCGCCCTGTATGAACAAGTCCGCCTCAAGGTGAGAACTCGTTATAGTGTTAGAGTTGCTTACAGACTCTGTATACCTTTTGTGACAGTACCTAACAAAAATAAATCTATCAAGACTGTTAAACTTATAAAATATGAATTATTAAAAAATAATAATTATTGATCATAAAAATAAGCCATGCCAAATAAGTTTAAGTTTGCAGTAAAGCGATGGCCTATTGAACTATCTAGGGGGTTCCTCGCCCTCGCCCAGTGTCGGCTATAATGGGTGCCATCCTCCCCACGACCCTAATTAGGATTAAGTGACTTTAAAAAATTAATAAATGAATACAGGTTCTGAAGTGGCAATGGTCTCAGTCGAGCTTGGAGGTGATAAAACATTTTCTGTCCTGCCAGTATTAAATTGATTTATCGTGGGAATACTTGTACACTGGACCACATCATATGTAGAGTACCTGTCTGTCTAATTGTGTTACAGGCACATTCATAAAAAAGTAAACAAAAATGAATTGAGGTTTAAAGTACATTGTAATATTTTGATGGACTATCTTTAGTTAACAATGCATGGCATTGTTTCGACAAACTTAAGCAACATCACAGCATTTATTTCCCTCTAGGTTTGGGTTCATTTTCCACTGTCATTTTAAATTGTTTATGAGAAAATCAAACCACTCCAGAAAGTCTCCATGCACAAAATTATTCCTTCATTCATTCGTTCATTCATTCATTTATCTTCTAAGACACTTAGTCCTAATTAGGGTTGCAGGGAGGCTGATACCTATTTCAACCAACTCTGAGTCTGAACAGCTTGCTAGGCCATTACTTGGCCAACACACACATATAAATATTTACATTTATACTCATAACTACGGGCAATTTACGGGCTCCGGTCATTCTACTGTGCATGTTTTTGGATTGTGGGAGAAAACTGGAATACCCACAGGAAACCCAAGCAAACGAAAGGAGAACATGAATGGAATCTAAAGAAGTGTAGACATGGAAAATAACCATATTATAAGTCTGCTCACTTTTCAGCATTATTTTTTGGTTGTTAACACTAAAAGAGTAGCAATTTTTTTCAGTTCTTTTGTTAGACCCCAAATTAGATAAAAGTGAGTAAATAAAATGAAACATCTATGAAAGGTTCATTGATTCATTTTTTTGTTGTTGTTGAAGTACTGATTGTTTTTGCTGCAGAATCTTTTTTTTTTTTAGGTACTCAGTTGAACAGTTGAGTTCGCTGAAATACTTTTCCAGGTTTCTGTCCAAAATACAGTCAAGCATTTGATGAGCACTGGCGTATCACTGCAGCCTAGTGTTTGTTCTATTGCAATAAAACAATTCTAGGCTCATGAATCTTTAAACACATTTGGGAATAACAAATTTAGGCTGAAAATGAGAAAAGTTGTGGTTCTGCTCTCTATCAGTACTCTTTCAACAAAGCAGATCACTTCACACCAGCCTGTTGAACTTTGATTAAGAACTCTATTTACAACATTAACTGTAATGATTCATAAGAGGAAGCCATTAAGCAGGAAAAATAATGAAGCAGATAGTTTAATTGAACATGATATTAATTTAAGATGGTGCTGTCTAGTTGTTATCTTCTCATGGAAGAGTTATATGAGCAGATGGAAGGAAAACATTTTTCACTACTGTTAATTTGTTTAATTTCACTGTTCTGATATAACTCTGTCAACAGTGTTATTTTCACAATCACTGTCTCACCTACTTAGACGTGTGGCCTCACACATAATCATCATTTTCATCAGCACACACAGAGAGAGAGAGCGAGAGAGCGAGAGAGAGAGAGAGAGAGACTGTAATGAGCACAACAAGTAAATGCCATCAGCTATTTTCTTATTTTTGCTTTATTCTCTTGTCATGCCTAGTTTCCACATTATGTGCCAGGAAGGGGGTTGGAGGTGTGGGGGCGGGACTGTGCTAAAACCGTTAATCTGACAGTTAATCCTGCTAAACCAGTTAATAATGTTCAAACACAAGCCCCACCATCATCCCACTCACACACAACTCATTCTCAGTAAAGCACACACATTACACATTGCAACAGTTTAAAATACAGAGATTAAAAAAAAAAAAAAAAATCAGGTCCCTGGGGTGTAAGTCACCATGTTCTTGACATGTTTGTAGTATTTATCCCCTCAACAGAGGCAGTGGTTACTGTAAGTCAAATAAAACAGACCCCTTCTACTCCAAACACAGCATACTTCACCCTAACACAAGGCCCCCAAACTCCCTCTCAGAATTCCCTTTAAAGGAATCCTTTATCCAAAAACACTAATGCAGCTTGTGTCGAATTACAGACAGTGACTGACAGGCTGCTACATATATCCAAAACATTGAATGAACGCTCATTCAGATTATTTCTATTCACCAGTAAAAATGCATGCGGTCTACATGCACTGTACTGTTTATTTCCAGTGGACATTTTAAAAGTGTTATCTTCAATCAAATTAGGAAAATAAAACAAAATATTAAATGAAGAAAGAATACACTACCTTCTTTGACCTCTTTAACACACTCTGGTCAGTTATCCTCTGGTCCAGGGGTCGGCAACCCAAAATGTTCAAAGAGCCTTATTGGGCCAAAAAACTAAAAATAAGTCTCTCTGGAGCCGCAAAAAGAAAAAAAAAAACCCTCATATAAGCCTTACATGAAGGCAACACAGGCTGTAAGTGTATATTACCCTACTATCAAAATGACTAAGTAGGCTACAAATACATAATGAGCATTCATGATTAAATGTTTATTTTTCCCTGCAGCACATCCTGGAGAGAACAACACCACGTGACTACTCTGTTGTACGATATTTTGTGCTTTAAGTTGAACTTCCATTAATATATCAATGTATTATGTTTTGTTGCATTGATGAAATTATAGAAATTCAATAAAGAAATCAGTGGCCCATTAGAGTTTGTATACATGCACAACAGCGCTGTCTGTTCAATGTCAATCACATCACATGACTCATCACAGGCGATTGAGTACAAAGACTGTTTCTCCCTCCTGCTGATTGGTTACAGATGATGTGTACACCTCTTTTTTCCATTATGCACGTTATCAACGTGATTGCTTGAATTACGAAGTACATTTTTTTAGTGCGTTTTTAATGATGATTTAAGCCCAATGATGCCCTGCATCTTCTCTAGCTTCTGGTAAGGAGCCTAAGCACTTAATTTATTCATAAATATGATCACAGTACAAAATTTAAGTTTTTACTTAATCATTACGATATTTTACTGCATTATTACTGTATTAATGAGTAAGGCTGTCTATAGAATGTGTTTAAGAAGCATATTTTAGCGCATGTAAAATCATACATAGGGCTTTAAAACCGCATCAATAACTCACGGATTTTCTTGATCCGCGGGAAGGGCCGGAACGGAACCATCGCAAAAAAACAGAGGCCTACTGTATGCTGGAGCTGAATTAATATGGTTGATTTGCTGATTGGTGATGTTGCCAGCATTTCAATGGCCCTTTCCTTCACTGTCTTTGCGGAGAGGCATGTCTTTAATTTTCTGTATTATTTCTGTTTTGTTTTTGAAGTCTGAAAATACAGGGGGTGGACAAAATAATGGAAATACCTAACATTTTGGCATCGTAATCTTTGAACATAATTTAAACAATCAAAACTTTGCATATGTTATTATTTTTTGTATAATAATTTTGATATTTGATATATTGATGTGATTTTTTTCCTTTTTCAGATATTGAAAACATTAAACAGATATTGAAAACATGAATCCTAACCCATAATGACAGACCTCTCAGATTTTAAAAGAGGTCAAATTGTTGGTGCTCGTATGGGTAGGCCCGAGTGTAACAAAAACTGCCCAAATGTTCGGTGTTTCAAGAGGTAATGTCTCAAAAGTAATGACTGCTTTTGAAAGAGATGGAAAAATGTCCTCAGCAAAGCACAAGTCCGCCATCGTCTCTAAAAGAGTCGGAGGGTGTTCTAACTGAAGAATGGCTTAAAATTCCTTTGGAAACAATTCACAAGTTGTAGGAATCAATACATATGCCAAGTTTTGATTGTTTAAATTATGTTCAATGATTATGATGCCAAAATGTTAGGTGTTTCCATTATTTTGTCCACCCCCTGTAGGTACTCTGGTATTTTAATGAATGAATCCTTCATGTGATCATCATCTGTGCACCATCTCCACGCTTTATTATCTCTCGGGTTGCAGTAGTAGTAGAGTTTGAAGATGCAATCCACTTCTAAAATCTATCTTTGCGCTCCTCTAATTTCTCCAGTAGTACTGCAATCCCACTTTTTGTCTCAATCCCAACTGGGTGGTCGGCTGCAAATTTAGCATGCCTTCCCTGGAAATGTCTTTCCAATTACTCTTTTTGTTATTTGACAGCTTCTCATTACAAAGCAAACATACAGGCAATCCTTCCGCATTGGCAATGAAAGCAAATAATCCGGTCCATTCTTCCTTGAATCATCTGTTCTCAACAACTATCTTTCTCTTTTTTCCTTTGGGAACCATGGCCCATGACACACACACCCCCACCCCCACCCCCGGTTTACAACAGCAACCTGCCTGGCAACGTGTCGTGCTGAAGCGTGTGTCGCAGGCTATGATGCAAATCTTCGTTGACAGAAATGTTGAAATGTAGGACTAATATTTTTTATACAAATTTTAAAACCTTGGACAAAATTAAGAATGTTTGTCAGGCTTGTCCTCTGACAGAAACCATATAAAAAAATCCAGCTTTTTCCATTTTCATACATTTTGAAAAAGCTCCAGGGAGCCACTAAGGTTGCGCTAAAGAGCCACATGCGGCTCGCGAACTGCGGGCTGCCAACCCCTGCTTTAGTCCAATGACTACCTTCAGCTAAATTATTTAATTAAAAACATGTAAGCCTCAATTGAGAATATGCTTTAGATACTTTCTAAAACTAAACTCACTGCAGTACAGACATTTAAAAAAATTATTTATTGTCTCGAACGCAGTGTTTTTTTCAAGTATTATGAGGAGTAGTATATGAATCATTTCACTGGAAAACTTTGCTCGTGTTGCACCCTTGCTGTATACCACACTTTGAAATCTGAAGAATAGTATTAATGCATAATCTTATTGTAATATCATACAATACACATATTCTGAAATTATAAATCTTTTTATCTATAAATTTGCTGATTTAACCTGCAGCTATTTTTTATCCATGTTTTAGATGTATTTATTTATTCATCAACATCATCTGGACCGCTTAATCCTAATTAGGGTTGCGGGGAGGGTTGCGTCCATGTCAGCCTCCGTGGACAGCTCGCCAGGTCATCGCAGGGAAAAACACGCTGACAGCTGTACAGCGACTCTTGATGAAAGTCGGCAATGGGTCTTTTACATTCCATAAACCCTGAAAGACATGGCCGGCCTTTGTAACCCAGTTAGCTGCACTGGGGGGGCAGTGACAACCCGTTGAGAGTGGGGTTTGAACCCCCAACCTTGGGATTCGTGATCCAGCAGGCCACCACTGTGTTTATTTATGTATTTATTTATTTATTATTACAGTTGGCCCCCTTCTTAGGAAATTAATCCGTTCCAGAGCCTTTTTTGGAACTTGGAGTTTTCGTAAGTAGAGGCGCATTTTACATATAAAACACGTAATTCGTACCAAGGCTCCCAAGACGACCCCATAAACCCTATAAAAATGATAAAAGTACACCAATTTTGTATGAAATATGTATTAAATATGTGTTAAAAGTAAAAGAAAATTATTTATTAAACCATTTAAACATTTTATTAACATATTTATTGATTAGACCATTATTAAACATTTTTATTAACCAATTTTTTTATTAACTAAACCAAACAATATTAAACATTTTTATTAACTAAACCAAACAATATTAAACATTATTAAACATTTGTGACGAGTTCTGTCAAGTGCGGGCAGCGTCCCGGCCGACACCAGAGCTTTTGGGGCGGAATGTGGCTTGTCTGGACCCCCGATCTGTCAAGCAAGCAAGTGCGCTTTGAACATTTGTGTAGTACTCAACATTCACTCGTTTGCTTGATGGATCGGAGGTCCGGATGAGCCGCGCCCCGTCTCGGGGGCTCCGGTGTCGGTTGCGATGTCGCCCACACTCGGCGGCGCTTTTGAGACAGGGAGCGGCTCGTCCGGATCTCCAATCTGTCAAGCAGGTAAGTGCGCTATTAATACTTTTTTAGTACTCAACATTCACCTGGTTGCTTGAGGGATCGGAGGTCCGGATGAACCACGTTTTGCCCACATTCGGCGGAGCGCGCCACATTTAGTAAAAATTTACTGAATTGAACAACTTAAAAACGAGAAATAAGCTGCAATAAGCACTTTCAGAAGAACTCACAAACCAACAGTACATCTCTCCTTTACGCGTGACAAACAAGCATTATAGGTACAGTACTTTGGAGATTCAGCTCCCTCCTGGCCAATGAGAGGCCAATGGGAGGCCAGCGGGGCGGGATGTTAGGAGACAGCCAATGAGAGAGCAACTCGCACATTGTTTGAATGTTTGAATGGCACCTTTTAATGTTTGAATGACGCATTTGAATGTTTGATTGGCGCATTTGGTGCTTTTTGTAAGAAGTTGTTTCGTATACAGAGGACAAAAATTTAGGAAAATGTTTTTCGTACACTGGATTTTTTCGTATTCAGAGGTTTTCGTAATAAGGGGGCTGACTGTATTATTATTATTATTTTTTTTTTAACCCTTTTTCATAGGAAATATTTTTTCAATGTTAGATGTAAATTTGGTCCTAGTTTTTGTTAATTACATTAACCTAGCTCAGCTTTTTTCCCCTCCAAACTTCATTATATCTGGTTTATTTTGTATTTAATTAAAACCTATTATTTATGTTTGAAGTTTCCTATCCAATGAAATTTTGTCTTATAAACTTTTCAGACTGCACTGTGATTGCAAAAGAAAGAAAAAAAAATAACTTTAAATATTTTAATACTTTACAGATCACAAAGAAACAATGTTGTTGGAGTGGCGCTTTACGCTTGGGTTTCACCGCGAAAGACCCATCACGCATCAACCCTGACAGTCTGCCAAAATACGCATGTCCAGATTTGGTATCTCAGAATGGATTTTGGGCTAAGGCACTGCCCGAGGAGCTAGCCAATGAGGGTAACATTGTTGCCTTCTGGGTGGACAAGAAGGGCCGCGTCTTCTACCGCGTCAATGGTTCCAGTCCCATGCTGTTTTTCAGTGGTGTGCGCTCTGCCGAACCCCTCTGGGCACTCATCGATGTCTATGGCCTGACTCGAGGAGTCCAGCTTCTTGGTGAGTCACACACTGAACTGTAGGTGTTCACTGCAGACATGTCTCATGCCTAGACACAGTCTTTTCCATATCACATATTTTCTCCTCGCCCACATATAAGGAACAACAGAGATAGAACACTGGCTTAGACAGCCAGGGTAGAACGTGACAGTAAGATTGCTAAATTTGATCAAACTCTTTGATTAAGAAGTCCAGTTCCAATAGGATTTGAGTTCACACCCTGTTCCAAAGGTGCAGATCCTCACATTTCAAATAAAGCATGTAAACCCAATTTTTCTACCTAATTATCCTATTTCCAACCATCAAGCATTGTCATCACTATCATATGATCACCACCACCCACAGAGAGGTGAAATTATGTACATGCCTCCTCCATGAAATGCAATACTTGCTACCCACCGCTTTTCAAACTGCGGAGCATGCATATATTGGGGGTGGTCTAACACACTCAGAGGGAAAGCGCTATCTGCTCCTTGTATGAATGAGCTCATAGATGCCCATGATTGGCTGGCGATTGCTTTGAGTGACAGAGAAGTGAGCGTATGCCATCCCTCCCGTAAGAGCTCGGCCAATTAGCTCCCATGGTCACGGATGGCTGTGGCATAAAAAGAATGAATGAATGAATGAATATAGCTATAACATTGTGCTACCCAATCATTGCTAGAATTAGTTAACTTACTAGACTAGCCATCTATCTTACATTTGTTGTTACTAGTAATAAAAATTACTGAACGTTTAAACCGTGCCATTTGTCTTTTCTATGAGGCTACTGTTAATGCAGTAGATCACAAGCTGCTGGGTGTCCCAAAAAGACAACTTGTTCTTTTCAACACTGGAATATTGGCAATTAATTATTTTCTGTTCAAAATGTCATAAATCTCTCGTAAAACAAAATATCTTAAATCTGGACATGACTTTTTTTTTTTACCTGCACTTTTGTTCTTGGTGTTTTTCTTGTTTGCCTCCTACATGCCACCTGACTGTTAGTGAAGAAGAAATCTGTTTGACATTGAACATTTTAACTTTTTTAAACTTCAACCACTTTGAATCCTATCCTCTGCCCATAGAAAATAGATACCAGTGTCACACATCACACCATTAGTGTGATGTCACTACTCTGTTACTTATGGACACCCACACAGTGAAATATTATACTTCTAGAAGCTACCAATGAATATTTATGAATGGAAGCCTCAGGAAATGTTCTGTTAGTTGGAGAAAAAGCTTTTTATAAAACAAAATGTAGACCCAATTTTCAGAATAAAAACCGATGTGAGATGGGGGAAGGACACAAAATGCCTGAATATAAAAAGTTAGAAGCTAGATGGGTATTTTGTTGTACTGGAGTGTGTTCTAGGGGGTTTTCAGGATGAGGTCTGAGCGTTAAAAGTGACTGAGCTGGAGTGTGTAATCACGTTCACTCTGGCACACACAAGAAAACCTCACATGGCATGCCATAGGCAAAGGCTTTGACGTATTGTGTGTCAAAGACCACACACACATACACACACACACACACACACACACACACACACACACACACACACGCATTAAACGTTCTTAATGCTGTCATCCCTGAGGTACAATTATAGAAACAGGTCACATGCTCTAGAGATAGAGCCATCTATCCCAGTTGTGGATCATGCCAATTGATCACAGCTGCACTGTCTGCTCTCGGCTGAATATGTAGGACATCTAATTGTTTGTTTTTTATAAATATTGCTCTTGTTGTTTATTGTAGTTGTGGTGCTTGACTGTGTGTATCTTGACCCAGTATTTCCTCATCCACAGCCCTGACATAAAGCCCATAACAGAAAGTATGTGTACCATTCTGTGCTGCAAAGCATTACATGTCTTTTGCTTTCATTATTATCATCTGTCCGTCTGACAGTCACCCAAGCCATCAGACTCTGCCCTAAAAGCCCTTAGTGCCAGAGATGAAAGCTGAGTCTGTATAGCCCAAAGAGACAGAGATGTAGCTCACACAGAGTTATCAATAGAAAACAACTCCAGGCTTTTAGTATTTTTCAGTGACAGATTTAAGTGCACTGATGTGGCCATAGATATATTTCTAGACTTCAATTATTTTGAAGTTTACATTGTGCTTAAGTGGGGCAGCACGGTAGCGTAGCGTTCAGCACTTCCAACTCCTGGGTTTGAGTCCTAAGGGTCAGCAAGGGTGTCTCTTGGTGCATTTTGCACATTCTTGCATGTGCTTGAGGAAGATTTGTCTGGGTACTCCAGCTTCCTTCCACAGACCAAAGACATGCACATTACTCTAACTCACTGTTCTAAATTGTCCCAAGGGGTGAGTGTCCCAAGGTGTGAGTAAAATGGTTGTGTTTGTGTTGGCCCAATGATGGATTGGCAAGCTGAATAGGCAGCACCCTGCCTTCACCTTGTTGGCAGAGACCTGCAACCATAATAGTCTAAAGGGAATGGATGAATTAATGAATGTAAGAATGATACTAGGTTTTTCCCTCACAAGGCATATGCTACTTTATACAGTGGAGCCTGGGTACTCGAACTTAATCTGTTCCAGACGGCTGGTCGGATTCTGATTTGGTCGAATTCTGAATCCGCGTTCCCATTACAAATGATGTAAATGGTCTTAATCCGTTCCGTTGTCTTTTGAACAGAAGTTAACTTTACTGTAAAACTCAGACTATAGGTCCACAAATTAAGTGAAAAAATTATTGAATACAGTACACTATGTTATGGTCTGTGTTGTGAGAGACTAACTTTTCTATGGTTTTTATTTTAGTGTGTTCTGGTCTGTGTTGTGAGAGACTCTGGTTTTCATGGTTCGAACTGTCTCTCTGCTCGTTGTAGGGGGCTGGCTGCCACATGCGGGTGGAGGGCTAAACACACACATTTGATTCCTCTGAGCAATCACAGGGCTTTTATAACAGTGACTACGATTTCCCCGTGCTCTAGTACCTTCCCTGTGAATAATAAAGCTCATCCGTTTTCTGTTTATAGAAGCCCTGTGATTGCTAAGTGCAATGAGGTGTGTGTGTTTAGCACTCCACCCGCGTGTAGCAGCCACGTCTCCTACAACGTACAGAAAGAGAGAGAGTTGAGCCACCAAAACCAGAATCTCTCACAAAAGAGACCACGTGTATCTTCCTTTCGGCTTTTTCCCTTTTTTTACTCGGGAGTCGCCACAGCGAATCATCTGATTCACACGTTTGATTTGGCAGAGGTTTTTACGTCGGATGCCCTTCCTGTCACAACCCTTTTAGCAAGGGACAGAAACACGCTGACGACTTTGCAGCCTACTCTTTACGAATGTCAGCAATGGTTCTTTTACATGCCTCTCACCATAAACAGTGAGAGACATGGCCCGCCTTTGATAACCCAGTTAGCCGCACTGGGGGGGCACAGTGACAACCTTGTGGAAAGTGGGACTCGAACCCCCAACCTTTGGATCAGCGATCCAGCGCCTTATACCACTAGACCACCACTGCCCCCACACAAAAGAGACCATAACATGCTAAAGTAAAAAAACCACAGTGCAGTTAAAGCAAAAGAACAATCAAGATAAGAATTTTAACCTTTGTGGTGGTGAGCAGTTGGCATACGCAAATGTTGGAGAGGGAGAGAAGAGGAGAATTCCCTTCCATAGCAGTTTCAGGTAAATCAGCCAAAGGTGTTCTTTCTCTTGCTACCGCTTTGCATGGATGACTGTTCTTCAGGATGGTCCTTTCTTTTCTTGAAGAACATTTGTAACGTGGCTTGTATCTGCCTTCTTTTCAAAACCTTATGGAAGTGGCTCATGACCTCATCGTTAAAGGTGTTCACAGCGCTGCTAGCGCTTTAGCTTAGCTTTAGTGCTTTAGCTTTATCAGGGTGATACATAGTATCAACAACTTCCGGACTTCCCCAGAACAGTGCTAGCTTTATCAGGGTGAAACCAGGAAAGATACTTTTCTGCTTTTTTTTTTTGGCGAAATCCGCTTTTTCAGACCTCCAGAGGCTATTTTTTATATTATTCCAAATCCGTTAAAAAAAAAAAAAAAAAAAAGATATTATATATATATATATATATATATATATATATATATATATATATACACACACACACACACACACACACACACACACACACACATATATTATATATATATATATATATATATATATATTTGGGGGGTAAGGGTTGAACTACTGCCCCTCCGAGCATGATGAAGTTGTGTGATACGATGTTCCGACGAACATGTACATTTCATTAGAGGCTTATTGTTAAACAGGAAGTTCTCGCAGTGAAGTCTCGTCTTCTTCGTGATTTGTAATGCGCTCCATCGGAAGTAGGCGCTTGCCGGAAGTGACACATGGAGCTTGTGAGACAATGCGCGCCTTATCCGGACTGCCGATCTTTCAAGTGAGCAAGTGCACGTTGAATACTTGTTTAGTACTCAACCTTCACTTGCTCACTTGAAAGATCGGGAGTCCGGATAAGCCACGCTTTCTTTTACAAGCTCTGTTTGTCACTTGCGGCAAGCACCTATTTTCGAGCTGTCACATTTACTGAAATTATCTCACTACTGTACCATTGCAATTATCGTTTTACTAGCGAGAGCAACGCATGCGCGATTTCAATAGTGTTTGCTTCATATCGCTTCCTGGGCGCCGCCATATTGTAAACAAAGTCGGATATACTGTAGAATCATTTCGGCTTTCTCTTAACTTATTCATTCAAATACAAAAGCGACTTACATATAAGAAGTATAATATACATATAATAAGTGATTGTATTTAATAAAAACGATTTTAGAAAGCAAAAAAGAGCAAGGTTAGACCATCAGATGGAACAGGAAGAGAAAGCACAGCGGAGAGATAAAAAGAAGGAAAGAACAGCCAAGCTCCTGTTGCTTGCAAAGAAGATTAAGCTTAAGAAGTAAAACAACAAGAACGAGATTTGTACAGAGTGTAAATATTGAACATAGAAGTTAGTGTAAATAAACTGTTTTTCTCAAAGACACAATTTTTAAGAGTGGGCCCTTAATCTTGAAAGTTTAGGAGGTAAGATTATTGAATTTTTGTGATAACTACATATAATCTATTGTATGCTTTTAAAAACACTGAAGGAACATCTAACATAATTTGCATATCTGCGTTTTCTACATATATGTGATACAGCAATGCCATTCCTTTTTCAAGTACTTTAACCTTTCAAACCCTCCAAAAGTTATGAAATTACTCAACTTTTGGAGAGATAATTATGATACATGTTAGATATTTTTAGGTTCCTTTTATTATTACTTTAATTATAGTAAACATAATTAAGTATTAATTTCGTTTGAACACTGAAATTGTGGAAGAGTACAAGAATAAATACACACGTAAAATATCATTATATCAGTGGGTACATACAATTCTTAAGATATTTTGATGTGATTTATTCTAAAAAAGTGAATTATTCAATAACATTATAAATGTTCCAAAGCTTCTTTTTTAAATGCATGTAATATCACTATTTAGTATTCCGTTTTTTAAAAATTTTCTGTAAAAAGAAAAACAAAAACAAAACTCTCCCCCCCTCCCTCATCCATGGTCAATCTTATGCGTGTGCTACGTAGCAACATCAACTTCCGGAAGTCGGACACTTTTCCTCCCTCTCGGTCTTGTTTTTTCTCGCACGTTTTTCAAGTTCGACATTCAGTTTTTGTTTGATTTTCGGGACGAAAAAATCACGGATTTTTTGTTCGGATTCCGATTTGTTCGACCTCTAGAGTGTTCGAATTTCGAGGCTCCACTGTACTTATTTTCTTAAACATTAGGGAATATTTTGTTTTTAACTGTATTGATTTTTTTTTTTTTTTTACATTCTTGATGCCTGAATGATGGTATGAAGTGGTGATGTCCACATTCTGCATGATGTTATATACTCATGGCTGTAATTCCCTAAGTGATGTTTTCCACTTTTGCTTTTTTGAATCTTACCACAAGAATCAGTATTTTTATGCTGTGGGCCTGTTCATAGCACAAACAATACCCCCACCCCCACACACAAACACACACAAACATGGATTTTTAGATACACTCATAAAATACACCTATGAATGCAGACATAAATACAAGCTTTTCTCAAGAGAGGTCGTGTATTCACCTGAATAAGCTGTGTGTGTAGAGTTTCTTTCACTACACTAAGCATGCCTTTAATATACAGGCCCTCGACATTCGCAGGGGTTCGGCGCCGAGCCCTCCCGCGAATCGAGATAATCCGCGAGTTCTGCACCCGGAAGTAAAACCCCATGTATCACGTCACATGCGTGAATGAGCAGCTGGAAGCAAAATACTATGTATCTATTATATGCGCTAAAATATGCTTCTTAAACATATTCTACAGACAGTCTTACTCATTAATACAGTATTAATGTAGTAAAATATCACTCCAAGACGTCACTCCAAGTTCAATGTAAAAGGACATGAAGCGTAATAAAGTTTATCCTTTTGGTATCATTTGTTAAACAGGCTAAAGCACATAAAATCTCACGCATAAGCATGAACTTAGGTACTGTACTGGAAAAATAATTGAAAAAAAATTTAATACAACAGTTCAGAGAAAACCATCGTTTCTCAGGAGAAAGTCTTATTTCTTCAGAAGAGACATCCAGCGTTTTCTATTGCTGAGCCAGAGAAGACGTACAGCGTTTGAGTGGTATCATAGCACTGAACTGGTAATTAAAACACACACAAAAAAGAGGCTCATTGACAACTTGTGCGCGAATGAGGTAAAAGCGGCGGGACATGAGCTCAACCAATCAGGAGAATAGGGCACAGCCATTGGCTGAATTTGAATCACATGTCGGTTGCTCGGCAGTCAGCGAGTACTCAAACCGTGGGTGCAAAACCGCGAATAGTCAAGGGCATACTGTAATGCAGACAGTGCAGGACTGGTTCAGTTTGCTTTAATGGTTGATACATTGATTATTCTGATTATTCAGTTGGTTTGTTCAGTTTGTGCGAACAGGTTCAGCTATATACAATCAGGCCTCCTTCCTTTATTCTCGTCCTTGACTAATATACCTGTATAAAGGATTATCTAGCTGTCAATTTCTTTTGTATGACTAGATTACTGGGTTAGTCGTTATTTGATTAAGGCTCAACAAAATACACAAAATTAATTTTCCATATAATGATCTTGTATGTGTGCAGATGAATGACATTTTTTCATTCATTTTTCCATAGTTCATTTCAATTTCAGGTAGCAACATGTAGAAAAGTATGATAAAGGGAGGCAATAATTAAATCCTGCAGACTTCTCAATGCCCAGGGATGAACCAAATTGTTACCGGGATGACCTTAGAGCCAAATCGTGCTGGCATTTGAGTTGCTTTTATGCTATTATTGCACTTTTGAACTAAGGTGCCAAAGAATTGCATTATGGGTGTATGAATATAAGAAAAGTATAATCCAGTTATCGACCAGCAGAGAGGCAGGAATGTTGCTTAATAAATACCCAAGCTGAGGCTACTTTATAGCCCTGTCGGTTATAAACACACACACACACACACACACACACACACACACACACACACACACACACACACACACACAGGCTTGGTTGAGGCTATCCTGAACGGCTTCAGATGTGAAAACTTCAGTGGAGAGTTGTGGTTGGATGTAGGCCTAGAAACATGTGGAGAATAAGTATTACACAATGGATTCTGTAAGGTTGAATTAACTCTTCCAAGGTTGAGTTACCTCTCACTATTTTGGGAATGCATTGAGCAATAGTTGCTGGTAGTGGTTTACAAATTAAAAACCATTAAATGCTTAATTCCTTGAAACCAAATGACATTTGATCTTCAGGTTCCTCCGAGAGAAAAAATATGCATGTAGGTCGTATATGTATTTAATATGTCAAAAAATCTTATCTTTTGGAATTGCTCAATGGTCTTTATACTTTATTCAGATTGGTCTGAAAAAGGGAAACTGACAGAAAAGTTGTTCTGCATATTGAAATGCCTTGTTGTTAAAAGAATTGTACTTTGTAATTGACAAACTGGTTCAAGTTCACAGGATAGAATCTGTAACTCAAATGGCAACTCTTTACAGCCAAGGTAGGCAGAAAAGTATATCTGAAGCCACAGCAACCTACAACACGAAACACCTTTGAAGCAGATGGGCTATAGAAGTGATAGAGTATAGATGAGTATAGACCCACTTCTATAAGGAATGAGAGGCTACAGTGGAACAGAAACAGAAACTAGACAATAAAAGGATTACTATAAATATCTTATCTTGTTCTTGCTTTTTCCTATTTTAACTCTCCAGTTTTGGTAAGCCTCTGTATTAAAGGGAAATAAACGCTGCCCTCCGTAATTATTGGATCCTATTGGTTAAGATGTCTTCTTGGGCTTCAAATAAATTCAGGGGTTTTTTTTCTAAATAATATTGGGCCACAGTGGAAAAAACGAGGAAAATCCAACCTTCATGTGCATTTATTCAATGGGGAAAAAATCCCACATTAAGAAATAATTCTTTCACATCAAACCATGTGTGCCATAATTATTAGCTCCCCTGATGTTAATACTTTTTATAACCCCCTTTTACCAACAAAACTGGACCATCCATCTCTGCACAATATCTCTAAACCCTCCAGTGAACTGGTTCCTCTCCTCTGCACTCTCCTCTTCAGCTCACTCCACATGCTTTCAATGGGGTCAAGATCAGGGACTGAGATGTCAATAGGAGGAGCTTGATTCTGTATCTGCTGAACCATTTCTGTGTAGATGTCGCCACATGTTTAGGGTTGTTATCTTGTTAAAAGACCCAGTAATGGCCCATCTTCAGCTTTTGGGCAGAGGCCACCAGATTTTGATTTAAAATGTCCTGATATTTCAAAGCGTTCATGATGCCATGCAGCCTAACAGGGTTCCCAGGGCCTCTGGAAGAGAAACAGGGCCACAGCATCATCGATCTTCCCTCATACTTCACAGTGGGTATGAGGTCCTTTTCTGCATACTCATCTTTTGTGTTCCGCCAGACCCACTTAGAGTCTGTTGCAAAAAAGCTCTATCTTGGTCTCATCTGACCAAAGCACAAAGTCCCAGTTGAAGTCCCAGCACCACTTAGCGAACTCCAGACAGATGCATTTATGACTATGAGTGAGAAAACTTTTTTCCCTGCATGCCTTCCAAACAACTTGTTGGCATATAGATAGAACCCGATGGTTGTTTTAGAGACTTTGTGACCCCAAGATGCTCCCATTTGTTGCATTTCTTTAACAGCGAGCTTTAATGAACTTTTTACTTACCATCCTCCTCACTGTGTGTGGTGGTAAAATAAGCTTGTCCTCATTCAGGCTTATTTACCACTGTTCCAGTTATTTTAAGCTTCTTAATGGTTCCTCTGATAGTAGACGTGCACAGGTGCAGGTGAGGGGCGATTTTCTTGTTGCCATTGCCTGACTTGTGAAGGTCGATACGCATCTGCCTTACTTGAATGGTCTTTTCCTTTGTCTTTCCCATGTTGAAGAATGGATAAGAGAAATGGCCTCTGTGTCACGTCATATTTATATCCCAAGGAAACAGAAAGTGATCATCATCTTTCTTCTTCCTTTCCTTTTGGCTGTTCCCTTCAGGGGTCGCCTCCATCTCACCCTGTCCTCTGCATCTTCTAGTCTTACTCCAACTACCTTCATGTCCTCCTTCACCACATTCATAAATCTTCTCTTTGGTCTTCCTCTAGGCCTTCTACCTGGTAGTTCCAACCTCAGCATCCTATTACCTATATATTCACTATTCCTCCACTGTACATGTCAAAACCATCTCAATCTAGCCTTAATGACTTTGTCTCTAAAACCTCTTACATATGCTGTCCCTCTGATGTACTCATTCCTGTTCCTATCCATCCTTGTTACTCCAAAAGAGAACCTCAACATTTTCATCTCTGCTACCTCCAGCTCAGCCTCCTTTATTTTCCTCAGCGCCACTGTTTCTAAACCATACATCATCGCTGGCCTCAACACTGTCTTGTACACTTTTCCTTTCATTCTTGCCTATACCTTCCTGTCACATCATACCGGACACCACTCTCCAACCATTCCTACATGCCTGCACATGCTTCTTCTCCTCTTTTCAACACTCTCCATTGCTCTGGATTGTTGAGCCCAAGTACTTAAAATCCTCCACCTTCCTTATCTCTGCTCCCTGTAACCTCACCATTCCTCTTGGGTCCTTCTCATTCACACACATGTATTCTGACTTAATGAGGCTAACCTTCATCCCCTCCTTTCCAGGGCATGTCTCCACCTCTCTAGATTTTCCTCCACTTGTTCTCTGCTCTCACGACAGATCACAATGTCATCTGCAAACATCATAGTCCATGGAGTTTCTTGTCTAACCTCGTCTGTTAGCCAGTCCATCGCAAACAAGAAGGGGCTCAGAGCTGACCCTTGATGCAGTCCTACCTCCATCTTGAACTCTTCTGTCACACCGACAGCACACCTCACCACTGTCTAACATCTTTCATCTATGTCCTGCACCACTCTAACATACTTCTCTGCCACTCCAGACTTCCTCATGCAATACCACAGTTCCTCTCTCGGCACCCTGTCATATGCTTTCTCCAGATCCACAAAGGCACAATGCAGCTCCATCTGACCTTCTCTGTACTTCTCTATTAACATCCTCAAAGCAAACACTGCATCTGTGGTGCTCTTTCTTGGCATGAAACCAAACTGTTGTTCACAAATGCTGACCTCTGCCCTTAGTCTAGCTTCCACTATTCTTTCCCATAACTTCATCGTATGGCTCATCAACTTTATCCCTCTGTCGTTGCCACAACTCTGCATGTCTCCCTTGTTCTTAAAAATGGGCACCAGTACACTTCTCCTCCATTCCTCCTCCACCGGTATGTCATCAGGACCAACTGCCTTTCCCCTCTTCATCCTCTTCAGTGCCCTCCTCACTTCATCCTTACTAATCGTTGCTACTTCCTGGTCACCTCTTCTACTCAACGGTCACCTCTTCTACTCTTTTTTTCTCTCTCATTTTCCTCATTCATCAGCTTTTCAAAGTACTCGAAACAGGAAGTGATGACTTACCAATGAAATGTTCCAAGACACTCTGGTCACCTTTGTAAACCACTGTAGAAATACTTTTATTAGATGTATTTCCTAGGACTTGTTAGGGATGCCAATAATTGTGGAACAGGTGATTTTATGGACAGTACTTTTTTTTTGTCAGATTTTTTTCCCCTTAAAATGCACTTGATACGAAGGTTACATTTTGGACAATTTTTAGTGTGAGTAACTTCTGCAATAAAATTTGAATTTATTTTAAGGTTTTTAACACATCTCAACCAGGGGTGCCAATAATAATGGAGGGCAGTGTATCTGGAATTGCACTGTTCATCCCGCCTGTACAGTTCCAAAAATTTCCATCCTGAAACTTGATATTACCGGTGTCAAATTCAAGGCTCACAGGGCAAATTGGCCCCCCAACTCATTTTATTTGGCTCACAAGAACCTTCAAGAATATGATTACTTTGCATCTTACATTCTTTGTATCTACCATGACCGTGAAACCTAACTCATAATCCTTCCCGTAGGTGGCAGCAGCCTATTTCAAGTAAATGGCTAGTTATTCATAATTCAAGATCACATGCTAGCTTCTCTCTATTCAATTTTGAAGAAAGGAAAAGAGGACAAATGCTTAAACAAATCTTTTTGTCACACATCTTTTTGAATGCCCATTTAGAATTCAGATTTTGTAATTATTCATCTTTAAATCACCTTTATATTTAGTGATGTTGCTCTCACTGAAAATACCCTGCGTTTTATTGTTTGTAAATTCACTTTGTCACTCTGTATATGATTCTAATTAGCAAATGTTTATTGTTTGTTTTTGCAAATGACAACATGGAGAAAACAAAACTCACTTTTTGATTCTTTGATGATAGAGTCACTATGGAGTTTGCAGAAAAATAGTTGGTGTATTAACTAGCGAGTCAGTCTTTGCACTTACTGAGCCTTTTTTCTGTGTAATGTAATTTGATGAAGTACTGGGTTTTGTTAGATGAAGTGCCACGTATATACAGTACACACTATAACGGCTATATTGTAAAAATTATTCTGTGGCTCAGTGGGTAGTACTTTTACCTCGCAACAACAAGGTTCAGGGTTTGAGCCTGTCTATGTGGAGTTTGTATGTTCTCTTTTTGCTTGCATGGATTTTCCCAGGGTGCTCCAGTTTTCTCTCAGATTCTTACTTTACTTATTCTCTTCGTGCATGGATGGAAGGCCGGAACCAGAGTCTTCGATCACTGTCTGTTTTTTGCCACCGCTTATAAGCCACCTAAGGGCAGTGGTGGTCTAGTGGTTAAGGCGCAGGATTGCCGATCCTAAGGTTGTCACTGTCACTGTCCCCCCAGTGCAGCTAACTGGGTTATCAAAGGCAGCCCATGTCTCTCACTGTCTATGGTGAGAGGCATGTAAAAGAACCAGGAGTAGGCTGCAAAGCCGTCAGAGTGTTTCTACGACCTGGAGAGGAATGGGCACCACCAGGCCAAACCAGCCCGTCTCTCCATGAAGGCACCTCAACGACATCCCCGGATGTATGTATGTGTGAGTGAAGATAAGCCACCTCAGTTGTTCTTGATCTCCTTCTTAACAGATCCTTTCCATGTTTCTTTGGGTCTTCCTATTTTTCTTTTATGCTCTGGTGTCCATGTTCGTGCTACCTTTGGGATAGCACCTGTAGACTTGCATATAATATGGAACATCCATTTCTACCTATTCCGCTTTATTTGAGATGGTGTTGGGCCACAAATGGCAAGAAATCTGTTGAGGTGTGTTTTGAAACACTTAAATTTTGTGAATGATGGTCTGTGTTGACCTTCTACGCATCTGACCCATAGAGGAGTGTGGTAAGGAGATTACCCTTGTACATTTTAGTTTTGGTTTTGTGGCTGATCTCGCTCAACTTAAATGAGTTTCAGACAGGAAAAAGATCAAGTTACCTTGAAAATGCATGCCTTTATTTCTTCCTCTGCAGAGCCACCAAATATGTGAATGGGACACGTTTTCAATATCTAGTCCAATGATCCGGACTGGTTGATCTAACTTGGCATTCACTCTGAGTTGTTCATCCTTTTTTTGCAGCATTCCTTCAGACCCATTTGTGTTACTTGTGTTGTTAGAGCTTCAGTTTTTCTTTGTGAATCCACATACCTTTAGGACAGCAGGGTGATGTCATTGCCAAAATTCAGGACTTCTAAGACATTTTGCAGGATCCAACCCAATTCCTCTTTTTTTCCCCTGCATCTCTATATTTCTCATGATGAAGCCAATGGTAAGAAGGAACAGAAAAGGGGAGAAGATACAAATTACGTGAGGGGGGGGCATAAAGCAGGGTCTCTCCCTCACACCGGTCCCAAGCCCGGATAAATGCAGAGGGTTGTGTCAGAAAGGGCATCCGACATAAAACCAATGCCAAACTTTATCATGCAAATCACAGATATTACCTCCATACCGGATCGGTCGAGGCCCTGGTAAACAACAACCACCATCAGTGCTGTTAACCAACAGGGTGCTGGTGGAAATTGGACTACTGTTGGTCGAAGAAGGAGAGGCGGGAGGCGTGTCCGTAGGCAGAGAGAGAAGAGGAAAAGCATGAGTCTAGGACTGAAAGTAGGGACTTAGAATGTTGGAACTATGAAAGGAAAAGATAGAGAGCTGGCTGCCATGATCCAGTGGAGCAAGGTGGACATACTCTGTGTTCAGGAAACCAGGTGGAAATTTAGCAAGGCTAGAAGCTTAGGAGCAGGGTTTAAGCTGTTTTATCATGGTGTGGCTGGGAAGAGGAATGGAGTAGGAGTCATTTTAAAGGAGGGGTTTGTCAGGAATGTTCTTGAAGTGAAAAGAGTGTCAGACAGAGTGATGAGTCTCAAGTTAGAAACTGAAGGTGTGATGTTCAATGTTGTTCGTGCTTATGCCCCACAGGTAGGATGTGAGGTAGAAGAGAAGGAGAGATTCTGGAGCGAGTTAGCTGAAGTGATGCAGAGTACCCCGAGAGGTGAAAGAGTGGTCATTGGTGCAGACTTCAATGGACATGTTGGTGCAGGCAACAGAGGGGACGAGGAAGTGATGGGCAGGTTTGGTATTCAGGACAGCAACACAGAAGGACAGGTGCTGATAGATTTTGCAAAAAGGATGGAAATGGCTGTGTTGAATACTTTCTTCCAGAAGAGACAGGAGCATAGGGTGACTTATAAAAGCGGAGGTAGGAGCACACAGGTAGACTACATCTTGTGTAGGCGATGCAGTTTGAAGGAAGTCAGTGACTGCAAAGTAGTAGTGGGTGAGTGTGTTACCAAACAGCATAGGATGATGGTGTGCTGGATGACGCTGATGGTGAGGAAGGTGAAGAAGGCAAAGGCAGAGCAGAAGACAAAGTGGTGGAAGCTAAAAAAGGACGTGTCGTGTTGTCTTCAAGGAGGAGCTGAAAATGGCTTTGGGTGGTCGGAAAGAGCATCCAGATGACTGGACCACAGCAAATGTGATCAGGGAGACAGGTATTAGAGTACTTGGTGTGTCCTATGGAAGGAAAGTAGATAAGGAAACTTGGTGTCGGAATGAGGTAGTGCAGAAGTGTGTACAAAGGAAGAGGTTAGTTAAGAAGAAGTGGGACATTGAGAGGACCGAAGAGAGTAAACAGGAGTACAGAGAGACAGCGTAAGGTGAAGGTAGCGGTGTCAAAGGCCAAACAGAGGGCATATGATGACTTGTACGATAGATTGGACAATAAGGAGGGAGTGAATGATTTATACAGGTTGGCACAGCACAGAGAGAGAGATGGGAAGGACGTACAGCAAGTTAGAGTGATTAAGGACAGAGAGGGAAATGTATTGACTGATGACAGAAGTGTGCTGGGAAGATGGAAAGAGTACTTTGAAGAGCTGATGAATGAGGAAAATAAGCGAGAAAAGAGTAGAAGAGGTGACTGTTGAGGAGCAGTAAGTAGCAAAGATTAGGAAGAGTGAAGTGAGGAGGGCACTGAAGAGGATGAAGAGGGGAAAGGCAGTTGGTCCTGATGACATACCGGTGGAGGAGGAATGGAGGAGAAGTGTATTTTTAATTCCCATTTTTCAGAACAAGGGAGACGTGCAGAGTTGTGGCAACTACAGAGGGATAAAGTTGATGAGCCATATGATGAAGTTATGGGAAAGAATAGTGGAAGCTAGACTAAGGGCAAAGGTCAGCATTTTTGAACAACAGTTTGGTTTCATGCCAAGAAAAGAGCACCACAGATGCAATGTTTGCTTTGAGGATGTTCATAGAGAAGTACAGAGAAGGTCAGACGGAGCTGCATTGTGCCTTTGTGGATCCGGAGAAAGCATATGACAGAGTGCCGAGAGAGGAACTGTGGTATTGCATGAGGAAGTCTGGAGTGGCAGAGAAGTATGTTCGAGTGGTGCAGGACATGTATGAGAGATGTAAGACAATGGTGAGGTGTGCTGTCGGTGTGACAGAAGAGTTCAAGGTGGAGATAGGACTGCATCAAGGGTCAGCTCTGAGCCCCTTCTTGTTTGCGATGGACTGGCTAACAGACGAGGTTAGACAAGAAACTCCATGGACTATGATGTTTGCAGATGACATTGTGATCTGTCGTGAGAGCAGAGAACAAGTGGAGGAAAATCTAGAGAGGTGGAGACATGCCCTGGAAAGGAGAAGAATGAAGGTTGGCCTCAGTAAGTCAGAATATATGTGTGTGAATGAGAAGAACCCAAGAGGAATGGTGAGGTTACAGGGAGCAGAGATCAGAAAAGTGGAGGATTTTAAGTACTTAGGCTCAACAAGCCAGAGCAATGGAGAGTGTTGAAAAGAGGTGAAGAAGCATGTGCAGGCAGGCTGGAATGGTTGGAGAAAAGTGTCCAGTGTGATGTGTGATAGGAGAGTATCGGTAAGAATGAAGGGAAAAGTGTACAAGACGGTGTTGAGGACAGCGATGTTGTATGGTTTAGAAACAGTGGCGCTGAGGAAAAGACAGGAGGCAGAGCTGGGGGTAGCAGAGATGAAAATGTTGAGGTTCTCTTTGGGAGTAACGAGGATGGATAGGATCAGGAATGAGTACATCAGAGGGACAGTCCATGTAAGATGTTTTGGAGCCCAAGTCAGTGAGGCTCGATTGAGATGGTTTGGACATGTACAGAGGAGGGATAGTGAATATATTGGTCATAAGATGCTGAGGTTGGAACTACCAGGCAGAAGGCCTAGAGGAAGACCAAAGAAGAGATTTATTGATGTGGTGAAGGAAGACATGACGGTCGTTGGCGTAAGAGAAGAAGATGCAGGGGACAGTGTGAGATGGAGGCTAATGATTTGCTATGGCAACCCCTGAAGGGAATAGCCGAAAGAAATAGAAGAAAGAAGACTTGTGAGGAAAAATCTATATACAGTAGTCTGATGATGCGAACATTTTCTAGGATGCCATTGCCTCTTAGGGTTCTTTGAGATACTCTTCCTATGCAGACTGTCAAAAAACTTCTCAAAATGTTTTCTTCCACAATCAACTCTAAATTGCCACAGTTGTGAATGTTAGTATGAATGGTTCTTTGTCTGTGTTAGCCCTGCACCTTAGATTGGTGACCTGCTCAGGGTATACCTTGCTTCTTATGTGAAATTGATTGGACTGAAATGGAACTCCATTTTCCCCATGACCCTGATTGATAAGTGGCATAACCATGAATAGATTCCTGCAGTGTGTAATTTTTAATCTGCAGACTTGCTACATAAATCTATTTGATTTATTTGAGGCTTCAGCAGTGTACCTATACAGCTTTTTATATAATAAAAATAATACAGATTGCTGCTTCAATATTTTTCTAGATCATGCTGAAACCACTGCCATAATTATTTATTCTGATCATCCATACTGTTTGTAAAATATTGTTTTCGCTGAAGGTGTGAGGAGTCCTACAGTCATGGCCCATTACTTCGACATGTTGAACTTGGCTGTGTAGAGTTCAATCAGAAAAAGTGATGGATAAATTTTATACTTCACGCTGATGGAAGACTTTTCCCCGGAAAACTAACTTCATAGTAATTATATTTGGCTAAAACATTATTATGATTATTTTAAAGCTACAGAAAAGTAAAAAAAAATACAGTACTGTATTTTGAGGTTCAGTAATAGGCATTGCTTCAAGTTCAATCCAGCTTTATTATATTTAAGATGAAAGTGTGTTCTTATTGTACCAACAGAATTCGCAGTTTTTAATCCTACATCTATTTTTCTTTCATTTGTTCAATGCTTGTATATTTTCCTGAACTAAATGAGTTGTGATTGCTGTATGCATTCTCTAGTGGTGTATGATAGGATTATGAGGGGCTGTAAATAAAGAAAATTGAATGTTTAAAAAGAACAAGTGTTGAAAGTATGATGGATGAAGCTGAGTATGTACAATGCCTATTAGTGTAAACATGCCAGTGGGTTGGTTAGTTTACAACAGGAAACAAGTCCAACGTATCAGATATGTTTTTCTTGGATTTATTACTTCTTTTTCCAGTTACTGTACTATTTAATCAAACATGTTTAATGCCATGCTGAAAGCAAGCACAGTAGCCAAATATTTATCTTTACTCTGTCATTTATTGTGCAAGATATGCTAATTTATAGAAAACTCAATAACAACTCAAGAAAATGTTCAAAATTAAATTTCACATTCAGTGGTTGGCTGTGAATTGTAGCGATGAGATTATATTTACTTTGACCTCTAATCTGAGATCACTCACGAAAGTGTGTTTTCACATTTCACTCCTTTTGTATCCTATACCTTTTCTGTTTAAAACAAACAACTCGCATAAAACAAAGCCTCAGTCGGAGCACTTTTTTTTAAAGGTTTGGCACCTGAATGAATGCAACCAGGTCATCTGTCATTAAACTCGGGTTTCCTTTTGTGCTTCCTACTCAAACACAAAATTGGATAGGATATGGAATTCAAATAGCATGGTTGGACTTGCGTGATAAATCATTCGGCCTAAATCAAATAGAAAACAGGGTACTTTGGAAGAGTAAGAAAAACACAGAAATCAGCACCAATCAATACTTACTGAATTATTCACCTCATCAGACTGGGCAGAATTTGACAGCTTTAAGACACTGGTGAATCCTATCCGTGAGAGAATGTGTGCTGTTATTAAGATGAGGACTGAATAAGACTGAATAAATATGTTAGGGAAAGAAATGACACATGTAATGCAATGATTTGTTCTTTTGTTCAAGTTCCAATAGGTCTCCTAAAAAAATAATTGTATAATGTACGATTATACTATGATTATATTCTGCAAATATAAAGTGTTTAAAAATTCTGTAACCAAGATATTATTCATCCATGAGTCAAGCCAACTAATCCTATCACCTGACAATGGACAAAGAAGGGAAACACCCTGAAGAGCTTGTCAGACCACTGCAGACCAGTGACTGTTCATTCATTTATTTTCTGAAGCACTTAATCATATTCACGTTGAGGCTGTCGTCCATCTCTGCCAAATCTTGGCAAGGGCAGAGTACACCCTGGACATCTTCCCATGCCATTGCAGGTTGGAAACACGCTGACGGCTATGCAGCCTACTCTTGACGAAAGACAGCAACGGTTCTTTTACTTGCCTCTCACCATAAACAGTGAGAGACATGGCTGGCCTTTGATAACCCAGTTAGCTGTATTGGGGAGACAGCAGTGACAACCGTTGACAGTGGGGCTTGAACCCCTAACCCAGGATCCGTAATCCAGCCTTAAAGTGCAATCATTGTGATGAAATTTTTGGTATGCTGATCTGTTATATATTGGATACAACTGGGACAACTGGAAGGTTTATATACTTACTATATATATACTTACTTACTATATATATACTGTATATATACTTACTATGTCAGTGTGGCAGATAATGGGAAATTGAGTAAAAACAAAAAAAAATGAACCCTATTAAAAAAATGACTTCCAATAAGTTTTAGCTGGAGTTCTGAATGTCTGATCTTTGTAGATATGTTTCCAAATACAGGGATCCCTCACTTGCCGTGGTTAATTGGGACTGAGATACCCCCGCAACCACCAAAATCCACGAAGTAGGATCACCCCCCACACACACACACCGACTGACATATACGCGTACGCAGACTTATTACTTATATCTTTAAATACATATACAATACTATAAATGCTTATAATAATAATTAAACATTAAAAAAGTAATGCGTAAGATGTAAATACAATATAGTTATACAGACGCGCGCGCACTCAGATGCGTACCTCACAACAATCTAACTAGTTTTGATGCGAGGTTTTTTGGTTGTTTTTTGTTGGTTCAGTGGTTTGTTTGTTTTTTTTTTTTTTGCAAAATTGGCCTTGTTTTTGTGGCATTTTCCTTCACTTTTTCCCCTATTCTTCCTTAATTTCCATATCTTTTTAATACAATGAATATTAAAAAAAACAAAAACAAAAAAACGCTATGCACTGAAGCCGCATGAATTGATGCACGAAATTGCGAGAGATCCCTGTCCCTTTGAATACATATCTTAAGAGCTAGATTTAATTGTTTAAAGTTATCCATGTCATAATTCTGTCGCACCGTGCAAGATCCACACAACCCACAAAATGTTCATTTGGGGGGGGGGGTGTTTTTCTATAATTTCACTTTATTTTTCAAAAATCAACAAAACTTGGGAAATTATATATTTCTATGAGATGAACATTGAGCAACATTTATGAAAAATAACATTTCTCGAAAAATCTGAGATTTTCATCGTAAATCTGTAACAACCTCAAAAACACAGAAATTACTTCCGTGCATGAACCAAATGTCTCCTAACATTACAATTTTCAAAAAACTTATTCAGATCTGAAAATTATTTAAAAAAAAACAAAAACAAAAAAAACAACTCAAGAGCAAAAACTCCTTTGAATTTATACAAATATCAATTTAATATATGCATTTATGCACAAGTATGCATTTAGCCTTCATTTTCCTTATTAGTTCATGATGTTTTTCCAAGTTCTGATTCAGAACCCTTGAAAACACTTCATCACTACTTGGCACATTGCCAGACTGACCAACCCACCTTTGAAGATGTCGGGGACTTCTTGACATGCTGGGTTATCTGTTTCTTAAATGGAAATTGACAAGTATTGTTCTGCTTTGAACTGCTAGAGACACCTATTGTCCTTTTGAAAGAACTAATGCTGTTCTAATGATTTTTATAGATTGTACTATGATACCTGAGATCTACAATAGCGCACTGGACTCACTTTTAGTAGTCAAGTGGCCAAGTCACTCTGGTTCTTTCACGCTGCCACAGAATTGATTTGGTCCTCTCTGTCTGTCTGTCTGACACCTTTTAATATACTGCCATTTCAATCTTACATCCTAAAATTTTCTATTGAAAGAGTAATGAAAAAGAAACTAAATCCACTGATATCAGGTCAGTACGTGTTTACCGTGGGATGGTTTTCAGTAATATTAATTTTATGACTCATTAAAGCATTTTTCAGCACAAAGGTTTGGAATAGTTTAAGAAGGATGTTCTAATCTGATAGGATTAATTAAAAGTCTATTAATGAAAGCAGGATTCACAGAAATAAAAAAGTAAACTCAGCCGTTTTAACTACCGAGCTAAGTGGAACAAGCAACACATTAAGTCCTGGAGTCTCCATGCACCCATTACAAGCACAAACATTGCTAGTTGTATTTGTTTAGAAGACAGGCAGCTCCAGGGCTGGAGAATTTAGGAAATTAGAACAGCAGATGCTGCGTGATTTTGAAACTCGGCCAAGCAGGATTTCTTCATTTGATCTTCATTGTGTCTTCTGAGAAAGATAGTGGGGAAAGGGGACCAAGTGTCAGTAAAGTTGACTATATTTCCTGCACGAGCTTCATGCGTCGACGGGAAATTCTATCAAGAGGTTTTAAGGTAGAAAGGAATTCTGCCGGAAAGAAATGCCGTGACCTGTTCTAAATCAGAACACCGTTGTTTTCCTGTCTTTATGTGTCGTTCCATTTTGCTCTTCCAAACTTAGATCTTTGCTTTTCCTCCTTTCCTTTCGAGCCATGCCAAATCTTGTGGGTGGCCAAACATGGAACTATGCAGCTGAGATAAGGTGTGGCTCTTTTGGATATATGGAGAAAAGCACTTCAGAGCTCGTTAAAGAGCCAGGACAAAACAGCAGTTTATAGAACCTCAGATAAACATCCATATTGGATGTGCAAACGCATGAGCAAAGAGTTGACGATCCTTTCAGTATCACTGTATTAACACAGGAATGCAGGATTAACAATGTTGGAGGCCAAAAGTTGTTTTATGGTGAAAACACTTACTGAATCTCAGATTATTTAAACATTTTGTCCATGAAGAAAAATGGTTTCACGTGGTTCTTTGGGTAGTTAAGACTGTTTTTTTCTTCTTCTTGGAACACATTTTGGATGTTTTTACTTGGACACAATTGTTTAACCCCACCTTTAGGTGATGTAGGGTTCTCCATGTTACCTGAGTTTCTCTTTCCTCTAACTTGTCAAGTGAATGAAGTTCAGTGGAAGTGCTGATACTATTACTCAATTTCTCAATGGCGCGTTCTTTTTTAGTCAGTGGTCTATCATCCATCATCCTGAAATATTGATGAAAGCTTTGTTGAATTACTGCAATTTGGCAGGGCAGCCTCATTTGTAAACTGGAGATGGCTGCCATTAGGTAACATTTAGCTTAAGAGTTATGCACCAGCCTGTCTGACTTTTTTATTTCTAATAGTGGAACACAGGTTTGAATTTTTACCTTCAGTTGATAAATCACAGCAAGGTTGATCTCTCCTTGGAACGCTCTTTAACGTGTTCATTATCTTATTCTTTTGAAGAAAACCATAATAATTTTGTAGCACTTTTCTCTGTCCTATCAGAGCAGGTTCCAAGGACAATCTCCTTACAAAAAAATCGCCATCTTAAAAATATTCAGATTTTGTTGTATACTGTATTATAAAATGAAGACACACACACAGTTTCAAATGAAATATATAACAGCAACAGTCCAGGAAAAAAACCAAAAGTAAAATAAGAACAGAATTTGAGATAATTGCAGGATCACCCCTTTACTTTGTGGCATCATGAGTCTGGAATGCCTCTCTACCAATTTTGCACATCTTGGCCGTGCAATATTTGCCCACTCTTCTTTAGATCACTGCTGAAGCTTCTGACTAGGCCACTTCAGCCACTATGTGGTCAACTTAATTGTCATGTTGGAAAGCGAACCTTTTTCCCATTGACAACATTCTGGCAGAGGGCAGCGGGCTTTTTCACAAATTTGATAGTATTTTGCCCCATCCATTTTTGCTTCTATTTTGAAAAGTGCCCCAGTTACTGCTACAGGGAAACACACACATACACACACACAAAAAAAACCCAAAACAAAAAAACAAAACAAACAAAAAAAAAAAACCATACGATGCTACCACCTGCATGCTTTTCTGTAGGTATAATGTTATTGAAATATTAGCTGTATTTGCCTTCTGCCATAAACACAATTTTTCTTTGGAGCCCGAGAGTCCATGTATAATAGTCTATGGTATATAACTATAAAACCTTCTTACATTTGGTGTCAGAATCTTTAATGTACATTTTTGTCAACAGAGAAACACTGTCTTTGGGTTCTACGTTTGCTTTTTGGCCATCTTTAAGTAGGTATTGGACTAGATTACACCATGTTCAATCCAGAACCCTAAAGAACCAGGAAGAAAAGCTTGAACCCTGTTAGGTTATTTAGTTTGTTCCTCCAGGGGGACCCTTCAGGATTCTTTGTAGAAGCTGTCCAACTTTTTCATTATGGTTCTTTTAACCAGGTGTTTTGCAGATCAGTGCCGAATTGATGCCTCAGTCCAATAATTGACTGAAAACATGCAGTCAGGAATTGAGTATGAAACTATCAAGGGTTTACTTTATCCCATTCTATACGTTTATTATTCTAGAACTGCACACACATTAGATGAGTGACTGATGTAGCATGCTACTCTGGCCAGGCCGGTATTCAGGGCTGACTTCAGGAAGGTGGCTTCTGGGACTAACAGTAAAGAGAGAGCATGATGTCTCTGGAGGAAGGGGCTTTTGTGATTTATTGAGTATTTGCTGGGTCTTATTGTAGTGGCCATGTGTTGCCTGGAAGGCTGCTGCTCTTTTCAAAAGTGATGAAGTGGCAGTCGGCCAACATTCTCTGTATAAACCTCCAGTAACCTTTGTCCGCTGTCTCTCTCTGTTGTATATACACACACCAAACATGCATGCATCACATAGCCTTGAATTTCTTGGTTCACCTTTTTCTTCCCCACTTCTTTTTTCCCCAGGTGTGCCAATATAAGCTTAGTTTTTTTCTGTCCTGTTCTATCTGTCTCAACTTCCTGAGAGGGAGGTATAAAACTAGTCTAACCATCAAATCCTTCTTTCAGAGAATTCGGAAACGGAGGGATTGAGATGGCTATAAGAAAGGCTAAAAAAACCTTAAAAGAGCAATAACGAGTGAAAAACAGTCATGAGCTTAGCCAACTTTGCAGCTGAAACTAGCAAAGAAAAATTGTTATATCACATCACTGCCTTATTTGGCAATTTTATTTTCTAGTGGCAGCCCATCAGCATTTCACTCATGCGATTATTTATACAGCAGATGCTTTTGTTTCTTGAACACCATGTTTGCGTATTTTTCGGCCTGCTTTTTGTGTTTATCATAACAGGTGATTGGGGGGGTCTGGTGCTAAAAAAGCTCGGAGTTGTTTTTCCTTAAATTTAAAAGAAGAAAAGCGTTAAATAGGTGACCTTCTCTGCGTGTGTGTGTGCGTGTGTGTGTGTGTGCGCGCGCATGCAGCTGCTCTCCATCAGTTGCAGCATTTTGGTCAAGCTTGGATTCCTATCGCCTCAAAAAACACCAAAACACTCAGGCTGTTTGAAGTCCACCCTTTATTTCAGGGAGATTAGAATCTATCCTCAGCCAATCAGCTCACAGCTGCAACAGCCGTTTCCTGAAAAGTGCCAATGGGACAAAGGGAATGGAGGCGATTGGCAGACGAGCAGGTGCGGGACAATTAGAGAGGCAGCAGCTGGTGTTGGTCACACACGACAGTAGACACTCTACACTCCTTTCCTGGGTCTGCTTCATCAGTCCATTCGTCTTTCGACTCTAAAACCGGCCCAAACCAGTTCATTGAAAAGCCAGACATTGAAAGCGATTTTTAAAAATAAAGTGTTTTTGGGGAAAGACAAAAAAAAAGTCAAAATCTTGAGGTAGTGTAGACACATTCATATTCAGATCAGTAATGATTTCATTATAGTAAATCACTCAATATTCATATAACTAGAACTTGTTTTCAGTTCATCTCCAACAGGTTGCTATGGATGCATCCAAGCATTTGTGTCTCACACATTGAGTGAAATTGGATCCGTTCCTAAGTAATGATTAAACAGAAGACCATTCAAAACAGGTAAATAGGAATAATAGCTGAGGATGTACTCTCGAATTACATCTCGACTCAAACACAATTAAATTATTCAACAGTGAATCTTCCACATCAGTTTTAAAACACTCCTCTTATATAGCAACCTTCGTCTTCGTCTTTTTCACCCCTTATCATCTTTGTCATTCCTTTCCCCTCTCTCTCTCTCTCTCTCTCTCCTTTGCTCGTATGCCATTTCTTCTTAAATTGGATTCTCCTCCGCGGTTGTCCCCAGGAGGATGAGGCAGAGGTCTAATCCAATTTATATCAAGCATTTACTGTAATGGGTCTGGTCTCGTCTTTATGTGCCAACTCTGTTCTGATGATGTCATCTGTAGGATCCCTTTATCACACACCTATAGGGAAGAGTCGAAAAAGACTACTACTGTATATAGCAATCTATTCTTCGAGACAATACAGTGAAAGTTGAAGGAAGCTAATTGCATACTGATGACTTGAATAAAATGGATAGGAATAATAGATTATATTTATAGTGTGACTGAATGCTTGCTCTGGATTGGGTGAACGGTGTTTAGTAACAACTCATTCACAGAGATTGAGGTGACTGTTGCTCCAAGCATCCAGAAACTTAATGCTGTGTAAGCAAAGTGTAATTATTAATAAAGTGTCAACTTCTATGAGGTGACCTTCACGTTATTTTTCATTGCTGAGAATAATCTCCAGTGTGTTTTTGTTCCTCAGTCTCGGTGTTCTTCTCTTAACATATGACTGTATTTTTTATTAACTTCAAAAGACAGGTGAGGGAAAAAAAAAATATGAGGAAATGACTGTTTATAAGTAAGTGATAACAGGAACTAACTGTTTTCCGTGGATGTTCCGCAAGGTTAAACGTCACAGGACCCATTCCTACACTGGCACGAAGTACCCAAAACTCAACCATAATTAATTAAGGACTAAAGTATAAACCTTTAGAACAATCGATCTATCATCGCGATCATTATTTACAACATAACTTATTTAGAATGTGCCGTAAATATGTTTGTCGTACATGACTCAGAATATAAACTTATAGTAGTGGGACACATCCGTTGGTGTTACTTTTTAATGAAAAAAGGCTGTGATCTTTCATAAATTCTTCTTCTTTTCCTTTCGGCTTTTCCCTTCAGGGGTCGCCACAGCGAATCATCTGCTTCCATCTCACCCTATCCTTTGCATCTTCTTCTCTTACACCAACGACCTTCATGTCCTCCTTTACCACATCCATGAATCGTCTCTTTGGTCTTCCTCTAGGCCTTTTGCCTGGTAGTTCCAGCCTCAGCATCCTATTACCAATATACTCACTATCCCTCCTCTGTACATGTCCAAACCATCTCAATCTAGCCTGTCTGACTTTGTCTCCAAAACGTCTTACATGTGCTGTCCCTCTGACGTGCTCATTCCTAATCCTATCCATCCTCGTTACTCCCAAAGAGAACCTCAACATTTTCATCTCTGCTACCTCCAGCTCTGCCTCCTGTCTTTCCCCAGGGCCACTGTTTCTAACCCATACAGCATCGCTGGCCTCAACACCGGTTTGTACACTTTTCCTTTCATTTTTGCCGATACCCTCCTATCACACATCACACCGGACACTTTTCTCCAACCATTCCAGCCTGCCTGCACACGCTTCTTCACCTCTTTTCCACACTCTCCATTGCTCTGGATTGTTGAGCCTAAGTACTTAAAATCCTCCACCTTTCTTATCTCTGCCCCCTGTAATCTCACCGTTCCTCTTTGGTCCTTGGCATTCATGCACATGTATTCTGTCTTACTGAGGCTAATCTTCATTCCCCTCCTTTCCAGGGCATACCTCCACCTCTCTAGATTTTCCTGCACTTGTTCTCTGCTCACTACAGATTACAATGTCATCTGCAAACATCATAGTCCATGGGAATGTTGTCTAACCTCGTCTGTCAGCCTGTCCATCACCATAGCGAACAAGAAGGGGCTGAGAGCTGACCCTTGATGCAGTCCCACCTCCACCTTGAACTCTTCTGTCACACCGACAGCACACCTTACCACTGTCTTACATCTCTCATACATGTCCTGCACCACTCTAACATACTTCTCTGCCACTCCAGACTTCCTCATGCAATACCACAGTTCTTCTCTCGGCACCCTGTCATATGCTTTCTCCAGATCCACAAAGGCACAATGCAGCTCCGTCCTGACCTTCTCTGTACTTCTCCATTAACATCCTCAAGGCAAACACTGCATCTGTGGTGCTCTTTCTGGGCATGAAACCAAACTGTTGTTCACAAATGCTGACTTCTGCCCTTAGTCTAGCTTCCACTATTCTTTCCCATAACTTCATCGTATGGCTCATCAACTTTATCCCTCTGTAGTTGCCACAACTCTGCACGTCTCCCTTGTTCTTAAAAATGGGCACCAGCACACTTCTCCTCCATTCCTCTGGCATCCTCTCACTCTCTAAGACCTTGTTAAATGTTCTTGTCAGAAAATCTACTGCTACCTCTCCTAGACACTTCCATACCTCCACGGGTATGTCATCAGGACCAACTGCCTTTCCATTCTTCATCCTCTTCAATGCCCTCCTCACTTCACCCTTACTAATCTTTGCTACTTCCTGGTCCTCAACAGTCACCTCTTCTACTCTTTTCTCTCTCATTTTCCTCATTCATCAGCTCTTCAAAGTACTCTTTCCATCTTCCCAGCACACTTCTGTCATCAGTCAATACATTTCCCTCTCTGTCCTTTATCAATCTAACTTGCTGCACGTCCTTCCCATCTCTATTTCTCTGCTGTGCCAACCTGTATAATTCATTTCTCCCTCCTTACTTTCCAGCCGAGCATACAACCCATCAAACGCGCTCTGTTTGGCCTTTGACACTGCTACCTTTGCCTTACGCTGTGTCTCCTGTACTCCTGTTTACTCTCTTCGGTTTTGTCAATGTCCCACTTCTTCTTAGCTAATCTCTTCCTTTGTACACACTCCTGCACTTCCTCATTCCACCACCAAGTCTCCTTATCTACTTTCCTTCCAGATGACACACCAAGTATTCTCCTACCTGTCTCCCTGATCACATTCGCTGTAGTTGTCCAGTCATCTGGAAGCACTTCCTGACCACCCAAAGCCTGTTTCAACTCCTCCTTGAAGACAACCCGACACTCTTCCTTTTTCAACTTCCACCACTTTGTCTTCTGCTCTGCCTTTGCCTTCTTCACCTTCCTCACCATAAGCATCATCCTGCACACCACCATCCTATGCTGTTTGGCAACACTCTCACCCGCTACTACTTTGCAGTCACTGACTTCCTTTAAATTACATCGCCTGCACAAGATGTAGTCTACCTGTGTGCTCCTACCTCCACTTTTATAAGTCACCCTATGCCCTCTCTTCTGGAAGAAAGTATTCACCACAGCCATTTCCATCCTTTTGCAAAATCTACCAACATCTGTCCTTCTCGTTCCTGTCCTGGATACCAAACCTACCCATCACTTCCTCGTCCCCTCTGTTTCTGCACCAACATGTCCATTGAAGTCTGCCCCAATGACCACTCTTTCACCTCTGGGGGTACTCTGCATCACTTCATCTAACTCCCTCTCCAGAATCTCTCCTTCTCTTCTCGCTCACATCCTGTCTGTGGGCATAAGCACTAACAACATTGACCATCACACCTTTAATTTCTAACTTGAGACTCATTACTCTGTCTGACACTCTTTCACTTCTAGAACATTCCTGGCAAACTCCTCCTTCAAGATGACCTGACTCCATTTCTCTTCCCATCCACACCGTGATAAAACAGCTTAAACCCTGCTCCTATGCTTCTAGCCTTGCGACCTTTCCACCTGGTCTCCTGAACACACAGTATGTCCACCTTCCTCCTCTGCATCATGTCAGCCAGCTCTCTACCTTTCCTGTCATAGTTCCAATATTCAAAGTCCCTACTTTCAGTCCTAGACTCATGCCTTTCCTCTTCTCTCTCTGGCAACGGACACGCCTCCCGCCTCTCCTTCTTCTTCGACGTCTTCGACCAACAGTAGTCCAATTTCCATCAGCACCCTGTTGGTTGACGGCACTGATGGCGGTCGTTGTTAACCCGGGCCTCGACCGATCCGGTATGTCATTCTTTCTTGTGATTCGCATAGTTTATTTGGCATTTGTTTTACGCCGGATGCCCTTCCTGACGCAACCCTCTGCATTTATCCGGGCTTGGGACCGGCGTGAGGGAGAGACACTGGTTTGTGCCCCCCCCTCACGGCTGCATAAATTGTTGTGATATAAGAGGAGGGGAACACTAGGACAAGACATTCATTCATCCATCCATTTTTTAAACTGCTTAACCCTAATTAGGGTCACGGAGAGGCTGACGCCCATCTCAGCTGTCTCTGGGCAAGGGTGGAGTGCACCCTGGACAGCTTGCCAGGCCATTGCAGAACACAAGATATTAGAAAATAATCCAATTTATCATGGTAATAGTAAGTCTGTTTTTTATTCTGGTTCATCAATGCATTTTTTTTTTCTATTCCATCACACACAATTTTGCTTTCATTACCTAAACTTCCAGCTAAATTAAAATGTGCAGTGAAAATACTATATTAAAAAGTAATCAATTGTTATGGCTTTTTCTGTTCATGAGAATTTATTGAGAGAATTTATTCATATTAAGTGTGCAGGCTATTGCCTCATCTGTAAAAAAAAAAATATTTCTGATTAGCACATTCTTTGTGCATTATAATTTCCTTTATCTAAAAATGTCTTTCTCTCTGCACACGTGCCAGAGACTGACTTCAGTACACTTATCAGAAGAGTATCTATGTATCTCCCACACTCCCAGAATCCGTCTTTCTGTCTTCCTCTGAAGCTGAATGGTTTAATAAGCACTATCTGTAGTCATGTAGGAGCCCATGCCTGAGGGCTATCCCCACACATTGAGGATAATTAGCACAGACTACCTCGATCTTCTACTTTCTGTACAGTAATAAGCTTTGGGTTTTTATAATTTCTTTTCTTTCAAAGATTAACTTGAGAAATGATGCTTGTTTGGTCTGTCAATTCAAAATGTGTTGGGAGGAAAAGTCACGGGTGAAACTTGATTCTACCTTCTATGCCCACTAAGTAGGTGATGTTTTATCCTTGGTTTGTGTATCTGATAGGATTATGCAAAAGTTTATGTGAGAATTTTCATGAAATCTATACCAGATCTGGGTTTTTAAGATTTTTAAAATGAACAATTTTTACTTCTGAATTTAGGAAAAGATAAAGGCCAAAAATATTTCCAACACTGTGGTAATGGATATTTTGAAAGTGTTTTGTAATAGGGGCTGCTTGTGTACGTTATGTTCTATGCAAAACACTGCATTTTCATGAAATTTCAACCCAAAGTGGGGTTTTGGACACCAAAGGCTCTACCAGATTTTTGAGACGATCCAGATCAAATTCTGGATTTTTTATTTATTTATTTTTTTTTTTTAACATTGTGAGATTTTTTATATTTCGTTTATATGGGGAATTGTTGGTGGAGGTGACTTGGTGAGGTTTGCATTCTGTAATCTTGTTTTTCAAAGGGCACTCATTTGGTATCAGATCACATGGGTTAGGTGACGTGAAGCGCATTGTTGCTTAAATTAAAAAAAAATATATTGAATTTCAGAACTATTAATGAATATGATACAAACATGCTGTAACAAAGTTATAATCTATTTTAATCTAATTTTGAGATCAATAAGATTGTATGCTTATATATGAAATTATTCAGTCAGTCAATCATGTGTACTTCATGAATCCCTGCATACGCAGTGAAGATTTTTAGAGATAATACAGAATGGAGGGTTATAGAAATGCATCTCAGTATGCATAACACACCAAGCCTCGAGGAGGATTGGCTGCAACAGTAGAACACCACTTATTTTACACTCCTGTCAGAGCAAAACATTAATATAAAGGATACAGGAAGACACATAGATAAATTTGTCTGTTTGCAGATTTATGTACCCTATTTGCTTAAAGAAAAGCCAACCATTCATGCAGTACCCGGTGTCTTGAGTTTTAACCGGAATTTAAGTTTGATCAGAAACTGCCAAAATTCAACATGTTGCACTTTCTCGGGTATTACCCCCCCAACATCCTGGTATCTAATGACACGGGGAGAATCTCCACTTTTTGTACATAGAACTCACCAGGCTGTACCCCCATAATAAGCTACTCGGAGGGCTCAACAACTTGTAAACAAACCTGCTTTGTTACGATTCAATAGCCAGTGACGCAGCCGTGACCCACAAACGAGCACCCTGATTGGTGCAGCCATAAGTATGCGTTGCATTATGTGTAACAAACACTAATGGAGGCATTCATTTACTTGCACCGGTTGTCAAATCTTCCACCAAAATGTGTGAAATTTATTTTCATTCACAACTACATTTTGTACTTTGCTACTAGTGAAACTGTTTTATGCTGTTTATATTTCTTCAGTGTCTGATTGGGACAATGGCCCTGTCGAATACACTGTGTGCCTATGCTGTGCTCTGTGCTCTCACCTTCCAGTCACCACATCCAGCAACCAAAACTGGTTTTCTGAAGCATAAAAGTGCAGCTTCAAGACTTTAAATTCAGAGTCAGTGGGGTAAAGTTAGTGCCGGAATATCAGTTCTGTGAAGCTGTAGAGAACAGCAGATTTAAATTTGGGATCACGACTCGCCCAGGAGCCATTCCTTTGAAAGCAGTGAAGATCAGCAGAGGACTATGGCACAGGGAAGCTCCCAGATCTACCTGTGGACCTTGATGCTGCAGTCAGAAGAAGGTTTTTATTTCTTTTTGCATTTAGTGGGGTTTGAAAAGAATTCTAAAAGGATAGGTCGGCGATAGATAGAAGTAATGGTATAAGGTCCGCGCTCCTGATGGACATGGGCCTAATGTTTTATATTCAGCCATTTTGATTTCAGTACCTAATTATCTGAATGGTTATAAGACATGATTAGGACAGGTCTTATGTCAGGAGTTTGCTCGCATATTCAATTCTATTTAATTCAGTCACATACCACTTTAACAACAAACAGATGTCATAATGTAGATCGAGATAAATCCAGATGTGCCTAGATCTAGGTTCCTAATAAGCAGGACAAGGTCAAGAAAAAACTCCCAGAAATTATACAAGGAAAAACCTTCAAAGGCACCAGAAGTAAAAAAAAAAAAAAAATTAAAGAAAGCGATTTCACGGGATTAGTATGAACTCTCTTTCCAGGAATATGGAAGTCAGCTGTGTGGCATCCTGGGTGGATTTCAGAAGACAAAGTGTTTGCAACTGATATGAAATTATTAGTTGGTGTTTGTTTTTTTTCAGATCATGAAAAAGAAGCCCAAACAATCTCATCATTGGAGAATCGAGTTCGAATCAGTGATGTTTTGACAGCCGTATCAGAGCTCTGAAATGTTTCTCCTCAAGATAGGAAGTGGATTATTTTATATTAACTGAAAAGGGCACTAGCATGACAATGTCCAAGCTGCATAGTGCTGCAACAATATTTATACATGGAAAATTGTAAATGAGAGTCGTCTCAGAAGGGCACCACTTTTTAAATAAGTGTATAGCTCCTGGAAAATGTGACTGGAATAACATGAGGTTTATACATCATGTTTCCCTGACTTGTTGTATAAATCAAGGCTAGCTTTGTAATGGACTTGAGGTGTGAAGTAAAGGTCTGCTCTACTGGCATGTGAAATCACTGGAGACCATGCTGAACACTCAAGCCATCAAAAACTTAAAAGAGAACGCAATGTATTTTCAAGAATTGAAGAGAAAGGGTTAGCCATTTTGCAATGGAATTTTCAATAGTCTTTTTCTTTCAGTGTTCTGAATAAAAATTCGCAATAAAAACTATAGTTTATCTGCCAAATGTTGTGTGAATTTTTCTTTTGAGAATTTTTTTTGGCCAAGCAATAAAAAAAAATTAAAAAAAAGTTCAAAACTCTTAAATCCAGGATCCAAAGCACTGTCATAGGCATATCTTTTCAAATTCTTACGCAAGTTTCCAGTGTCCTGAACAAAATATCTTCATAAAACCATGGTATAGATTATCTGCCAAAACTGTTTGAATTGTTCTGTTTTGAAGTTTTACCAAGCCATAAATCAAAAACAAACAATATAACATTTTTGTCCATTTTCCATCCATCTATAAATTCAAGATCCAAATCATTTTCCTGGGCATACCAGTATCTTTTCAGCTTCGCACACAAAACTGTGATGTAAATGGAGTACAATCTTACACAAGTTTAGGGAAAAGTAATTAATCCCTCCATCGACTACACAAAGATGATGTTTTGCATAAGAAGTTTACAGAGTTTTTCCTCAAGTCCAAAGACATGCACATTAGTACATGTGTGAGACTCTCAAGATGTTGAGGGTGTACCCTGCCTTCACCATCTCACTAGTCAGCTGAGATAGGCTCTGGAATCCCAAAACCCTAATAAATGTTAAAAATGGGTAAGAAAATGACATGAAATGACATTACTGCCTCATTATAAATAGTTACAAAGTAATAGGAAATAAATTTTTTATCATTGTTTTGTCTAATCAAACCTTATAAACCTTATTATTAAATGCTATTCATCGGTCGCTGTATCACCGGAGCCAGAGTTTTGTCCGTATTGGTAACAACAGGTCGAATTCGTTTCCGGTGGGAGTTGGAGTCTGCCAAGGCTGTTCTTTGTCACCGATTCTGTTCATAATTTTTATGGACAGAATTTCTAGGTGCAGTCGAGGCGTTGAGGAGTTCTCGTTTGGTGGCCATCGGCTCTCGTCTCTGCTTTTTGTGGATAATGTTGTCCTTTTGGCTTCATCAAGTCGGGACCTCCAGCTCTCATTGGAGTGATTTGCAGCCGAGTGAGAAGCAGCCGGGATGAGGATCGGTACCTCCAAGTCCGAGGCCATGGTTCTCAGTCAGACAAGGGTGGAATGTTGGTCCTGCCCCAAGTGGAGGAGTTTAAGTATCTTGTTCACGAGTGAGGGAAGGATGGAGTGGGAGATCGACAGACGGATCACTGCAGCCTCTGCTGTTAAGCGGAGCCTGTACCGGTCCGTCGTGGTGAAGGAGCTGAGCCTCAAGGCGAAGCTCTCAATTTACCAGTCGATCTACGTTCCAACCCTCACCTATGGTCATTAGCTTTGGGTGGTGACCGAAAGAACAAGATCGTGGAGACAAGCGGCTGAAATGAGCTTCCTTCGCCGGGTGGCAGGGTTCTACCTTAGGGATAAGGTAAGAAGCTATACCATTCGTGGAGAGCTCGGAGTAGATCCGCTGCTCCTCCGCATTGAGAGGGGCCAGTTGAGGTGGCTCGGGCATCTGGTCAGCATTTTTCAAAACGTAAAATCAAAAACTGCATAAAACGAATGAACGTAAACTACACTGGGGAGTGTCTGTGTGTATGTATATATATATCTATATATATCTATATATATATATATATATATATACACATACACACACCATTTGCATTTTTACACACATACATACATACATACATACATGTATATACACACACACAGATATATATATATTTTTTTTTTTTTTTTTTTTTTTTCCAGTTCTAGGTTCCTTCTTGTTTTTGCATCATGTGTGGCTGAGGGTTTATCTGTGGATTGAGGCACCCTGATTACTTTCTTGTCTAGCACAATACAGAAGGATGGAAAGCTAAAAGGATGTCAGAGATCCTGTTTTTTAAAGTTATACAATAAGCCTGACTGACTTTCTTCCTGTTGCAATTTCTTTACTTTTCTACATTTTACTGTAGTTTTCACTCATGTTCTCTCCAACATGACTGCAAATGGCCCACTTCTGTCCAAGGCAGGGTACTGGGGAAGCTTGTTATCACTTCTCATATGGGGCCAATAGGAACTAGATGATGAACTAGCTACATTTAGCACTGTTATTTTAGGCAGGTGTTTGAAGGTCTTTGAACGTACAGATGACGGCTAAATACAGACCACTCTCACATGCAAGCATATCTCATACTCGAGCTGCAGATCTGAGTATATTGCTGGATAGTCTAATGCCAGGCTGGTATTTCTGAATGATAAATCCCGATGATCACGTGTTTCTCACGTTACTGTATTCACACTTTCTTCTGATCCTCAACTGCACCTCAACCAGTCAACTTATTTCATGGACATGTCCATGATACAAGTTGACTGGTTGAGGTGCAGCTGAGAATTAGTAGAAAGTGTGGCGTATGTATGGCGGCAGTGGTGGCCTGGTGGTGAAGGCGCTGGATCACTGATACCAAGGTTCAAGTCCCACTCTCAACAGGTTGTCACTGTACCCCCAGTGCAGCTAACCGAGTTATCAAAGGCCGGCCATGTTGCTCACTGTCTATGGTGTGAGGCATGTAAAAGAACCATTGCTGACTTTGGACAAGAGTAGGCTGCATAGACGTCAGTGTGTTTCTGCCCTGTAACAGAGTCAGCTGAGATGGGCACCAGCCTCCTCGTGACCCTAATTACGATTAAATGGATAGTCCCCCTTTTATTTTGGGGGTTATGTTCCACACACACACACACACACACACACACACATGAAGAACTGAGCAAGTTGGGATGCCCCTAGTGGTTCTACCTGAGATGGCGTCATATCAGCAGCCAGCCAAAAAGCATCCGCTGATTTCTTTATCATTTGTCATATTGCCTGAATAATTATTGTTTTATATATTAATGGATTTTTTCTGCATTTTAATTGATATTTATATGTTAAACACATTTCATTTATAATAATTCATAACAATATAATGTTATTTATTATTAATAAAAAAACTAGATGTTTATTAAAAATGTATAATATAGTGGGCGTGCGAGATGTGAATCATGTTTATGTATTAATTACACTCCCACACACACAGTACCTTTTTGTTTGAAGGTTTGCTTTCAGTATGCATAATTATTCAGTCCCACCTCCTTCAGTACTCAGGGAAGTCATCTTTTGCAGCAATTACAGCTCATAGTCAATTTGGATAAGTCTCCATGAACTGTCCACATCCTTGCCACTGGAATCTTCAGATTATAATACTTTTGCAAGGCAATATACATTATATATATATAAGATTTTTCAGCACTTGTGGAAATAAGCAGTGTAGGTGACAAGTCTTGAAAGACTTTTTAAAATTCAGCCTCAGTTTGAGGCAGAAAAATGGCTATCATTCTGTGTAGGTTCTTATTTAAATAAGGTCAGAACAGATCACATTTGCACTACCTTTATTTTGATGGTAATAATTACACTTTAACATTTAATTAAAATATAGGACCCTGCAAATGTAAAAGGAGGTTCTGAAGTGTCGAGTGCTTGCAGAACCTAAATGCTCAGTTTAGTTTTTTCGCTGTTATAAAACATTTGCTTGTATGTGAAGCTGTTGTTTATTCTTCCGTTTTTAGAGCACAACCTTGCTATATTTGAATTATCCAACAAAGTACAGATTGATGTCATTTTATGCCAATTTTCTTGGATGGCAAAACTTGGTTGACACAAATACAAATATTCGATACTTGAACGTGTTTTCTAATTGACAGAGTACACATTTTCAGCCAAATCTCATTTCTCATCCCAAAATTTCTCCCAACCCTGTTCAGTTTGCATAGATGAGGCTCAAATTTTTTTTTTTTTTTTTAAACATTTGGTGTCCTGTTTTTCTTCCCACTCCCAGACAGTGAGATCATTCCACCAGACTGTCTCCGTCCACGCTCCTTCACTGCAGTACGAGGCCACTCATCCCTGCGCCGGGAAGCTGAATCCTCACGCCTGTCTGTCAGCCTCTGTGACCTTAACCTAGCACGAGATGAAGCTAGACTCCGCCTGCCATCCGCCCCCATTGCTGCCTCCCGTCCCATTCCACAGAATTCTCTGAACTCGTTCCTCCCAGCTGCCCTGGAAAGCGAGCTGCGTTTCCATCAGCTCCGTGGTGCGCATCTCAAAGCCGTGGATGAGCAGACAGTGGCACGCTGTGGTCACGGGCATGAAGAAGAGGGCATGCTGGCATTTACTGACCGTCCAATACGTCTCTCAGAAACCGTCTACATCACAGTGACTAAATCAAACTTGGCTCGATCAGGTTCGCTCTCGTACGGTGTGACATCGTGTGATCCCTCGACATTGCGCCCAGTGGAGCTTCCGTCAAACCCAGAGGAGCTGGTGGACCGCAAAGAATTCTGGGCTGTGTGCAAACTGCCATCTTCCCTCCATTCTGGTGATGTCCTCAGCTTCCTGCTTACACAGGAAGGAGAGCTGATCCTGAGCCAAAACGGCACCAGCGCAGGCATGCAGGCATGTGTCGATAACTCCCGCCCACTCTGGCTGTTCTTTGCACTGCATGGTGCCATTACACAGCTAAGGATTTTGGGTAGGTGTTTGTTTAAATCTGCAACATACATCATGTCTGTAAATGTAATGACACAGTTAAACATTTCCCTGAGCTGAACACTATTCAGAGTCCGTGTACGTGGAAGCTGATAGGATTCAGTACCTACTTCATTTTAGTTCCGCGTTAGGTTGCTGAGCCTCGACCTGACCACCGGAAGCAACAATACCATGCTGATGATGAACGGTCATCAAGGCTGAAGGAATTCCAACAAAATATTGGCGCATCATTACAACACAACTAGTTTCTGACTGATCATCTCATTTACTCCTGTTCATTAGATCACAGTAAACTATACGTTTTTAAATACGCTTTGAGAAGATCATTTTAAAGACTATTTACTTCTCTTTAATATCTCATTAGCACCACCCACATACCTTGCTTGAATCAGAGAACCAATGTGTATACAGTATAGTCAGGTAAACAAAGTAGTTATCACAGAGCGAGAGAGAGAGAGAGAGAGAGAGAGAAACTCTAATAACAGGAAGTGTAACAGGAGGGTGTGTGGGCGTTCTGTGAGAAATAATCGCACTCGAACATGTCTGTGTCACTCGAAGCATATTCCTCTCCCTAACGCTCCACTCAGCACGCCCCCTCCCAACTCTGCCGACTCCATCCCCTCCATCTCATTAGACTCGATCCCCTCACTTCGTCTCATGATGTGGCACATGAGTGGGCGATTTGCACTTCACACTCACACTTTAATATCTTGCGTCTTTCCTTCTCCTGCATCTTTCTCTCATTTATTCTCTGTTGCTATCCTATCGTACACAAAATCTTCTTTCAGTCAGGGCTTCACCCCTCCCCTCTGCCATGTTTCATTGCCCAATCATTTCAATAAGTGTAGGAGAGACACTGCTCTGCCTGTCTATGTGATCAATTCACAATTTTTTTTCTTTTTTCTGTATCTTTTTCCAAGGCAGCCCACAATGTCTAGCAGCAGGGTAATGGCCCCAGATCTGGGCAGTCTCACCTGTCTTATTATAGCAGGCTGTTATTATGAAGCCTTGACTTGTGATCTGTGATTTCCTAACTGTGACAGTCCAAAAGATATCCATACATTCATTTACTAAGTTGCTTAATCTTAATGAGGGTCTCTTGGAGGTTGGTGACCATCTCAGCTGACTCCGAGAGAATGCAAGATCCAACATTTATAAAAAGCTTGAATATTAATTAAGATAAGATTCGCTTATAAATGTGTCATTTCACTGGATGGTACCTGCAAAACATTCTAATCCAAAGTGTTAATATATAGGCTTGTATGCCTAAGACATGAATCACAGTCCTTTGAATCCAGTCACAGCACCAAGCATGTGCAATGCATTACATAGGGAAGCCCCCAGAGGTAGTCTGCTGTAAGTGCATGCTGTGATTGAGTAAGCTGTGGTTTGATGTGTTCAGTAATTGTATAAGCGACCACTAATTTCCTTTATTTATATCAACAGAAAGCAGTTTAATATTTAAATTAATGCCACAAAAACTTGCATTATAAAGTAGGTAAATACAGGGCTAAAGTTACTGATACAGCAGTGGAAGTGACGTCCGGGATTTCAGGAAAAGATGACGCGAATCAGACTCTCAGAGCTTTCACACTCAAATCAACACCTCTACCACCCACGTTCACTTCACCATCATCCTTCATCCCTCTCTGCATCCTCTCTCTCTCTCTCTCTCTCTCTCTCATTCTTTTCTTTTCTATATGATAATGAGTCCATTATGTCTGCTACCCACTCACAGTTGTCAAATGCCCAACTGTGTAGTGAGGTGGATTGGTCGTGCTGTAGTTCACCTCAAATCAAGTCCTCAATTATTCTTTTGATGTCTCAAGTTATTCATGCTCAACTCCATTCTTAACAACCCTTACAGCTATGTGAAATCTACTAAAGATGTCTTAATCTCCACCTCCAAATGCATATCTGCATTACATGTCCACAAAAAGCAAGACTATTCGATAGTTGCTCTAAGAAACAACAAACCTGAATTAAATTCTTCCTCTACATATCACTGGTTTGTCAGGTCAGGTTTTGCCCTGCTACTAGTAACATGTAAGCCAGTACAACCTATTGCATGGCCGAGTGGTCGGCGACTAAACCGGCTCCCCCACCAGGTTCTAGATTTGGTGAGGATGGTGGCTAGCATCCCAGTAGGAATAAAAACAAGACCTGTCAAAGGGCGGATGAACTCTTTAGAGTCAACGGCCAGCTAGCTAAAGATGGTGTCTCAATAAAAATACCCTGCAGAAAGAACTTGGGGGGAGGGGGGGCATCGACTGCGGATTTTTTTTGCCCTTCATATACAGCCATGACAAGAGCTGTTATGGCTGTTGTCTATGCCAGAATTCTGGCACGGCACCCAGATTGATTGATTGACGTATCATTGGGTGCACAAGCATCATAGACATTTTAAAAGCCAGTACGTATATGATTAAAAACTGCATTAATAAAGAGAAATTCCATTTCATTATGGTACATAACTTTCTAATATTTTGAGTAATGCATGGCATTCAGTGGCTGATTTTGCCATTGTTTTTTCCTCCAAACTGCCAACATATATTTCAACAAAGTAATCTAACAAAACCATACATCTGATTATATACCATGATCAGCCCTCATCATTAAAACCTCCTACCTAATATCAGGTAGGCCATTATTCCACCAAAACAGATCTTCCATTGAGGCATGGCCTTCACAAGACCTCTGAATACATGTTGTAGTATTGGGTACTACTGGTTAGCAGCACATCCTTTAGGTCCTGTATGTTGCAAGCTGGACCCCCATAGATCAAATTTTTTTCAATCCATCACTTCCAAAAAATACTTGATCAGATTGAGAGCTGGAGAATTTGGAGTCCAAATCACCACCATAAGCTCTTTGTCATGCCCCTCATACCTTTCCGGTACAGTTATTGCAGTGTGCCATGGTGTCTCTTGTAAGAGATGGTGGTACTTGGTCTGCACCGTTCAGGTACATCATCATTCAGTTTATTTTCTGTAACCGCTTCATCCTAATTAGGGTCGCGGGGAGGCTGGTGCCCATCCCAGCCAACTCAGGGCGAGGGCAGAGTACACCCTGGACAGCTCGCCAGGCCATCGCAAGGTGGAAACACGCTGACGGCTTTGCAGCCTACTCTTTACAAAAGTCAGCAATGGTTCTTTTACATGCCTCTCACCATAGACAGTGAGAGACATGGCCGGCCTTTGATAGCCCAGTTAGCTGCACTGGGGGCAGTGACAGCTTTGTGGAGAGTGGGACTCGAACCCCCAACCTTTGGATCAGCGATCCGGTGCCTTATACCACTAGACCACCACTGCCCCCTTTGTCAAAGTAACTCAGATCTTTACATGTGTCCATCTAAACACATGAATTCATTCAAAACTCGAGTTCAACGCATTCAACGTTGTGAACTAGCTATTTACTCCCTAACACGACTCCCTATTCACTCCTAGAGCAGTGGTGGCCCGGTGGAAGGCTGTTGGATTACTGATCCCAAGGTCAGGGGTTTAAGTCCCACTATCAACATGGCACTGCTGCCCAACAGTGCAGCTAACTGGGTTATCAAAGTCCAGCCATGCCACTCACTGTACCACATACTTTTTCTGCACAAAGATTCCGCAAGAGACAACAACAATTTTGCCTTTGCCCAGTCTTGCAAAGGGGAAGCATGTGAACGGAGCGTTCCTTAGAGTGTGTCATGCCGCTTTTGGCAAAGCATGAACAATTGATTATTAAAGATGCAGTCAGTTTATACAGGGGGCCTCAACGGACGTACATGGTAGCCATCACCTTCCCTGATGGTTAGATTTCATGTAATAGGGAAGACCTGTCTAGTTGGTGGGAACTTGCCATGACAAAATTAGGTATTAATTAGAAGGGGCGAAAACCATAGAAATATACAGTATTAGAATGTGCCATATACAAACTGCTCCTGAAATCCGTTGTAGTTCAGAGTTGAAGTCATGGAGGCATGACTCATTGTACACACAAATATCTCTGGAACCAGATAGCTTTACATTTTCCTGAAGGTTTTTCTCATTTTCTTCTTTAGTCAACATTTGTGCCGGTTAACATTCTCAGAGGTCGTGTGAATATGTCTAGAGCCTGGCAATTTAGAGACAGTTTTTATGACTCATAGAATTTAAAATGGATGTTTGTGAAATGATCAGAGGGCAGTGGCATGCCAGATGTCAGGGAAGATCACTCTTTGTTCAGTCTTATCCTGTATAAAACTGAGCTCCATGTTCAAATTCACAAATGCTGCAGGTTTTTCAGGCAGCCTGAAGAACATAGGTGCTTAGGTCACACTTTTATTGGGCCTATTATAGATTCTTGTGGGACCTCGGAATTTAGGCATTTTATATTGGTGGACCTAAGGAGAATTCATGTGAAACCATATTTCTTAACTTTTTTGTAGATATGGATGTACACATAACCTTTCTATTTACATTTAACCTCATTTTGATGCAAAGTTACTTGTATTCAGTTACATTACATCAAATAATTGTAGTAGGTCTAACAAGAAATGTCCTTTATTATTACCTCTGCTAAGAGATTATGTTTTCATCAGTGAGGGTTTATTTGTTTTTTGAGGGTTTTTTTTTGTCTGCTAGCAATTGACTGTCCACAGTTTTTAACAGATCAATCTGAACTCTTTATGGTGGATCACTCAAGGATGATCTCATGAAATTTTGGGAAGAATCCAGACCCTGAAGATGTCTCAAAAATGAGCAGTAGCAATATAAATTACCAATGGGAAATTCAATTTTCTTAAGTGTCTAGAAGGCCCAGAAGGGGGTGCTGTGTACTTGATTTTTATAACTTGGCAGAGGTTTGTACTCTCTGACTGTTCTTATTGTTATTCAATCACTCACTTTCTGAAGCACTTAATCCTGATTGGGGTGCCGGGGAGGCCAGTGTCCATCTCAGTCGACTCTGTGCATACTGAACAGCTCACCGGGCCATTGCATGGTAGGAATATGCTGACGGCTATACAGCTTACTATTGATGAAAATCAGCACTGGTTATTTTACATACCTCAACATACACAGTGAGAAACATGGCCAGCTTTTGATATCCCAGTTAGCTGAACTTGGGGATTGGGGGGGGGGGAGTAATAACCCATTGATAGAGAGGCATGAACCCCCAACCATGGGATCAGTAATGCAGAACCCTTACCAGCAGGCCTCATATTATTATTATTATTATTATTATTATTATTATAAGTAGTAGTAGAGTTGGAAGGATATGACAACTTTGTTCATTTTGACCAGCTTAGTTCTGCTTAGAAATACTGCCTCACCAGTTGGCAGATTTAACTGTCCTGTCTCACCAAACAGTTAATGACGCCCCTCCTTCCTGTAGAGGTGTCATTTTCAGATTCCAGCTTTGCTTCAGGACAATATATAAACCGCACTGGGCACTGGACACCGTGCCAAAACAAAATTGTAAGAGTTATGTTGGCTCAGCACATTCAAGTGAGTGCATGTCTTGCTTCATCACAATGAAATGCCATCTTGGTCACCTTGAGCAGAAACTAAATATCAGCCAATGATCACAGATCACGCAGTTCAGCTTTTGTCTTTGTTTGACCCCCCTTTGGGACTTAAAGCGCTGAATGCTGTTGTTTACTGAACTGAATTATGCCAGTTACAGAAGCAGGCATGTCAATTAAATGCCAAAATTAACATTTCTCCCTGTGTTTTCACACATTTTAGGCTCCATCCACCCGAGTGATACGCAAGGTCCATCCAGTCCGAGCTCACCCTCCTCTTCTTCACCTCACTCTCTTGGAGCAGGACTATGCAGTGGCAGCTCAGACCCAACAATAAATGGAGGCTGCTCTGGAGCACTCTGCACCTCTGTCACAGGCAAGCATGTGATCTGTGCTATTTTATGGAAGGAATAATGGCATATGTTCTTTCGGAAAATAATACATGACAGAGTGATGCGTCATGAATCATGTTTCAGAATAAAGATTTAGTATCGTCACCCCATAGTTGATTATTTTCCAATTACAGAGTATCCCAAAGTGTTCTTTTTTTTTATACCTCAACGTTGATTTGGCAATGACTACATTGAGGTTTTTTTCTTTGTTTTTTTTAATACTGTAAATGATGCATTGTTCTTTCTTTTTTTTCCACCTTAAAAAATCCCACACAGTCAGCTGCGCATACTCGTTCCTATTATCACATTATAGCAGCTATAAGGAGTCACAAAGAAAGTAGACATCCTCTATTTTTCCCCCTGAAGTTAATAATAGGGCAGCATGATGCTACAGTGGTTAGCAAGTCAGCCTCACAGCAAGAAGGTCCTGAGTTTGAGTCCTGGGCACGGCAAGAGTGTTTGTGTGGAGTTTGATGTTAACTGGCTGTTCCAAATTGCCCCATGGGGTAAGGTTGTGTGTGTTTTGGCAAGCCGTTCAGGGTGTGCCCCGCCTCTGGCCATAGCTGTCTGAGATAGGCTCCAACCACCATGCAATCCGAGTAGGATTAAGTGGTTCAGGAAATAAGTCCTCTGTCTTGAAGACTTTTTGAGAGAAAATGCCTGTTACAGAACCCTGAAACTAGAGACACAGTTGTGAAATAAGCTAACATTGATCAATGATTTCACATTTATTTCGTTAGTCGAGTCTGTAAATGAGTTGTGTTTATCTGACCAGTCAAGTTTGAGGAAACTAAAATAAAAAATTTTGTAATAGTAAGGAGCTCATTCTATACTGTTAGTTTTAAGTTGTAAGTAATGCCCTTTTTTTCTCTCCACTCTTTAAAGGAACAAACCCAAGCTCACCGATCCACCTCTCCAAGTCACCTACCTTTCCTTGCTCCTCCAGCTCGTGGCTAGACGAGTGCTCCATCTGCTACGAGAATGCGGTGGATACAGTTATCTATGCGTGCGGTCATATGTGCCTGTGCTACAACTGTGGCCTACGCCTCAAAAAGATGGCCAACGCCTGCTGTCCAATCTGCAGAAGAGCCATTAAAGACATTATAAAGACCTACCGGAGCACATAGGAGCCATAATCTTTTGTAATTCACTATATGGTGGCCCAAAAGGGTCAAAACAAAAGACACATACTGAGACCCTCACATACAGGGAAAGCAGTTTCTAGTTCAGAGACATGCTTCACGGCCTTTCTTGGTTTCCATGGTGATGAATTTAAACCTCGAAGGCTCAGGCATCCGTCCGCAAAAAGGTCTCTTACAGTTTCATGCACAAGACTATGTTGCTACAGTAACCAGTCATGACGCTGCTCAGGAAAGGAGGATTCTGTCTAAAGCTCTCCAGAGGGGAGAAAAAGTGTAAAGACACAAACTGTAAATAGCCTCAAGCAAATCAGGAAGTTCTGGAAGTCATTGATATTTCAAATGGTGATTTTCCATCTTATTTTCAACTTGATTTGAGCCATAAGAGACTCAAAAGAGTCGAGACATGTTTGGTCCGTTTGCAGAAATGGAAATCTGGAAGCATAGTTGGCTGCCCTTAAAAATCGAGACTTTTCCATCAGATCCATGTTAAATTTTTTTGACATTACAAGCGAGGGATAAAACAAACACACGTATACAGTATGCCCCTGGTCTCGTGCCCTTGAGTTCTCCAAGATATTAAGCTTAAGCTACTATTGCGGAGAGGTTGGAAGTCACTGCTGATACATTGAATTGATGGAAGGACCTTCAAGGACTAACGCCAGTACAATGCTGGGTTAAGCAGTGAAATGTGAAGCCTCAGTTCCTTGCTGAAACAAACAGATTCAATATTCCACATGATAAGCTGGTGCTGCTGGTGCATTTCGGATGTGCCTGATAAGTCAAATGTCATCAAAACTCACATAAACGTTAGTTTACTTTATGAGGCATTTAAATAAGGCCTAAAATGAGAATTTTTTTTTTTTTTTTTAGAAATTGAGCATCATGTCATTTTTATCTAAGTATATAAATCACCTCGGATAAATGGATCTGATGAAATTCCAGGTTGCAAGTAAACCCTCATACACTCAAGTCTATAACGGACGAGTATGAGACTGTCCTAGTGAACTTTAATAATGTACAGTACAACACTTCACAATGGCAGAGGTAGTTTTGTGAAGTGTTTAATAGGTTAGTTGCTCAGCTGATGTTTACTGGAACTGTTTGATTTTTATGTGGTGGTTTTGGGAAACCCATCTCAGTAGGGAATGAGTCAGGTCATAACACACACAGCAGTACATTCAGACAGTTTACCTAAACATGTGGGATGCCGTTAAAAACCAGATCTCGTTAAATTCAATTTTACAAAGAATTTCTGTCCACACAGGCAGTATTACACATCGTCAAACCCAATGGGCCTGGTTTTATACTTCATGTCCATCTTGTCACTGTGCCATGTGAGTGAGGTAAACTCCAGAGAAACCAACTATTAAAATAAATAAATAATTTAAAAAACAAACGGATAGTACAGTTGTATGAAAAAGGTTTGGGCACCTCTGACAATTTCCATTTATAAATGATTAAGGGTTTGGATCAATTTCATTTCGATCAATCAAAGAACTGATTTGCACAGAAATATCTCGGTTGTGAAATCAGGTTTATTGGGTTACCACAAGTGTGCAATACGCAGCAAAACTAAATTAGACAGGCGCATGAATTTGGGAACCCAACAAGCGTCCTTTTCCAAAAATAACAGCCTTTAGAAACTTCCAATAGCCTCTGAGGAATAACTGGATGAAGGAAATTTGGGCCATTTCTCCTTACAAAACATCTCCAGTTCAGGCGAGGTTTAATGGTTGCCGAGTGTGGACAGCCCACTTCAAATCATCCCATAGATTTTCAATGATATTCAGGTCCGGGGACTGGGATGCTATTCCAGAATATCGTTTTTGTACCGCCGCATGAATGCAGGAGTAGATTTTGAACAGTATTTTGGGTTGTTGTCGTCTTGTTGAAAGATCCATCCAACAAGCTTTGTGACCGATTCCTGAGCATTACTCAGGAATCTGCCGATATTGAGTGTAGTCCATGCGACCCCCAACTTAACCAAGATTCCTCGTAGCAGCACTGGGCACACAGCCCCATAGTATGATGTAACCTCCACCAAACTTTCCTCTGGGTCGCACGTGGTTTCCTTTGGATGCAGCGTCATTTTCTCCGACATGCATAACGTCCCTCGTTATGAACCGTCAAATCTTTGTTTCATCAGTCCATCATCCCTCATCTATGTCGCGCTGATATGTTTCTTGGCCTGTCACTTCTGACCTTCACAAGAACTGTGCCTGTGGTCTTCCGTTTCCTCACTAGGTTTGTCATGATGGAAACTGACAGCTGAAATCTGCGAGACAGCTTTTAGTAGCCTCCATCTAAAAACCATGTTGAACAATCTTTCTTTTAAGGTCATCTGAGGACCGTATGTTGCTGCTGTTCAGATGAGAGTTGGCCCTCAAATACATCTGTAGACGAAGTTCAAGGATGAATGAGCTCACTAAAACAATTTTGTGTTCCAATTAATGAATGCGAAGTACTTACAGGTATTTAAGTCAACAAAATGATCTTGTTTCATTTCATACAGCTTAATATTGCTATACTAAAAACCTTTGCGTGGAAAACACACCGGTACTTAACTTTTAATGGAAAGTGAATGGCATGCCACTGTGAAGACAGAAAGACTGCCTCAGAGAGTTGCCGAAACATTTTATATACAACTGTACCCATTTTCAGACGGACGTTTTCCATTGGTTAATCATAGTTCACAGGGGGGAGTGGTTTCTATTGTCCATGTGGTCCCTGGAATAGACTTACAGACATTTTAGGGTGTACCCTTCCTCTTGCAGCCAATTGGGATTGGCTCCAGCTTCGGTGTGATAGTGATGGATAAGCGGTACAGATACGGATAACAGCTGGCTGGATGGATATCCAGTAGTATAAGTGTCCACTTCATGATGGTGCGGAGATTTGTTTATGAATCACCCACTAAGGATCACTGGTGAGCTGGTGGTAGAGTACTGGATTATTGATCCCAAGGTTGGGGGTTCAACCCCCACTATCAATGGGCTGTTACTGCTGTACGCCCAGATAACTTGGGAATCATAGGCCAGCCATATCTCATATCACTGTCTGTGCTGAGAGGCATGGAAAAGAGCTATTGCTGATGAGGCTGCATAGCCATCAGCGTGCTTCAGTCCTGTGATGGCCTGGCCAGCTCTCCAGGGTATACTCTGCAGAGTCCTCGCCAGGTCAGCTGACATTTGTGCCAGCCTCCCCCCTGTAACTAATTAAGATTAAGTGGTTCAGAAAATGAATGAATGAATCACACAGTAATCAAGCCAGTACACTAATTTGATGGGCCGAGGTGGCATTGCGATATGTCTTATATATCTGCTGATTATTATTATTATTATTATTATTATTATTATTATTCGTTTTAGTAGTAATAGTAGCAGTCATATTGTTCATATGGGACAATTCACACATCAGTGTTCGCCGCATAAACAAAACCATTTCTTGTTAATTGAACTGAGGTATAAAAGTGATACCGTACCCGCCGTTGTGCTGTTGTTATTATAAATATTAGCATGGCTGTTATTACGGACTGCATCCTCGATTGTGCAATATTGCTTATTTGGAAATTCCTGTGTTGTTATTTGAGTTAACTGTTAAAGACTGAAAGTCATTTTTAAATAAGAGAATCCCAATTATCAATGGCTGGAGCTGGCAAAATTGATTAAACTCACCATGGCGTTTGTCCTGCTAGTCGGCTAATGTGTCAGGTGTGGATTGACAGGTCTTAATGCAGCACTTATTTGACGTAACCTTGTCAACTCAGAGTTAGTATCTACGTGATTAAGATGTTGGATAGTTTTATATTGAAATGGTAAACGATAACGCGTGTTGGACTTTTTACACTTGAGCACACTAGCTCATTAGAGCCGGAGCTTATTTCTACCTTTTCTAGCATGACGCGACGAAGAACTAAATTCCTCCTGGATCGTAGGTTACCTTCCCAGTATTTTTACTGGTATCCATTTACAGCGAGTCGTCGACTTACGACCGCGTTTGGTTCTGGCAGACCGGTCGTAACTCGATCTGGTCGTATGTCGACTTTCCATCCAAATACACTCACGCCAAACAAAAACAGATGAATAAAACTCGCGCATTTAAATCTATACATCTATTTTCAATTCCACATCACTGTGACATGCAGCGGAGAGCCAATCCTTTCTGTACTCCACTGTGTGGGCGGGTCCGATAGCTTCAAACTCTAATTTTATTGGATTATAACAACAGCCACAGACTGCGCGCGTTGTTTGAGTAAAGAGATAAATTTCCCTCGTTTTGATCGGCTCATTTCCACGAGGCCAAGCACAGCTGGTAAGCAAACACAAATGGACAGACATGGAAAAATTTCAACCCGCAGACCAGCTGATTGGCAAAACTTGGGACGCGCTTCCTGTCACATAAACACTGCAGCGTGCGAGTCCGATAAAATTAGAGTTTCAAGGTATCGGACCCGCCCACACACAGAAAGGATTGGCTCTCAGCTTCGCACCACAGTGACGTGGCATTGAAAGTAGATGAATAGATTTGCTCTGAGCAGTTAGAAAGTGAAGCTGCACCACCTCCTGCTTGGCCTTTTAAGATGTTGGCGCTGCCGGCAACACAAACAACCGTCGTACGCAACACTCGCACTGCACTGCCATAAATCATGCTTCACCACTTTTGCGGTCGTAAAGTCGATCAGACGTAACTCGCATCGGTCGTAAAGTCGACGACTCACTGTATACTGCTTGGTGGACAAAGGCACATTTATGGTTGGGACCTTGCCCAGGGGTCTTAGCACGGTGGAGGTTTGAAGGGATTCAAACTCATAACCATGAGCCCACCACCCTAACCACTACACCACTGGCCCCACATAGTGAAATGGACATCAGGCTGATCAGTTCATTTTGAAATCAGATTCTGGCTGCGAGAAAATCCACAAAATTCTTGCACTGGGGTCACAATGGCCATTTAGATTTACTTTTTCATGTTTATAAAACTTAAAATTTCATGATGAAGAGTTTCCCACAACACAATCGGTACACTTAAATAATAATACACTTAAAAAAATTTGCCTAGAATGATGAAAAAAAAATTGGAAATTATTTTTAAGACATGTCTACATCAGCTTGAAGCAGTTACTCAAATGTCATAAATCAGTGGACAAGCTATATTTGTGTATGTGATAAAAAAACAACAACTAATAATTAAAAAAAAAAAAATACGGAAGCGAACCAGTTGAATTATTTGAAGGGTTGAAGGCCATGTGACAAATTCTCCGTAAATAATCTGAATTAATAATCCACTATTTTAATGCGAATATCTGTTTAGAACTGAACTGGGAGAGAAAACAAAGAAGCGTTGCTTATTTCCGTCGTCGGGTATAATCAGTCCGAATCAGGACGCCGCAATCAAAGCTCCAGTCACCATAGGCGTGCGGCTCTGTTGTCATACAAATGTTGAAAGCAGCTTCTTGACGCACTCAGTACAAGTAATTGCCATGGAGATGGGATTCCTGGAAGCAGCCATGCAGTTTTGAGATGTTAAACAATCAAAAGATCATTTGTCAGACCAAAGCTGTTTGGATCATCAGCGCAGTCCATTATTCATCAATTCCCTCTTTTTACAAGGTGAAATAGAACATGTTGCAGGAGCAAACTGGAGCGACTCAAAGACAGCGGGCAAATACCGAAGACATCCTGATCTAACCACATGCTTATTTTATCGCTTGTAGTACAGGATATAAGAAAGGCCTGAGGATGAAATGTTTCTGAATGAAGACGACGAAGATTTCTGACGATGACGAGGACAAAGACATGGATTTCAGCAAGTCGTTTTTGCCCGAAGAGAGCTTTTAGGCGTAAATTTTACAGCTGGAGATGACCTGACATCACGATATGATCTCTTTAGGCTTATACACAGGATCGAGTTTGTCTAGTCTGAATGTCGATGATATTTTCATAGTTGATCACATCAGAAAGCAGAAGGATGAGTCACAGTCACATATCTGGGACAGTATTGAGAAGGTTGGGGTTTTTTGTGCGTGGTTTTTTTTGTTTGTTTTTTTTTTTTTTTGGTGGTGGAAATCAATCTTGATTTAGCCAGGGCTAAAATCTATGCTGCTCTAGCAACAGACAGTCCATCATCAGGCAATGGTACAATAACGTGCATCTGAACTTCACTCCATTTCATCGCTGCTGATGCAAGAACATCGAAAACTTTGACCTTGTGTATATAATTAAAAAAAAAAAAAAAACTAGGTGTCCCTTTTCATGTAGAAATCTAGAAAACAGCTTGTGTTTTGTAATAATTCAAACGAGATAAAAGTACGCCCAGTTATTCCTCTTTGTGGAGAACAAAACCACAACATCGTCTGTCAACTCTCAGAGCTGTATGATTTGCTTGAGCTTGGTTATCCACTTTTAAATGTCACTTGATGTCCATAACGATGACCTAAATTTGTAATTCTCTCTCTCTCTTTATCCAGTGTGTTTCTTTGCATTGTTGGATCTAAAAATCGGGATTCTTTCATTCGATGTTCCTCTCTGGGTGACACTCTGATATACTTCCTGAATCGAGAAGAAAACGATGCTTGACATTGATAACCATGGGTTATACCGTGGGCTTTTGCAGTGAACAATCATGAATACTGTATTTTTTTACTCTGGGTAAAGGATAAGCACACGACATTGGCAACATACAATCATAGGCGTTGTCATAATATTAAGCATTAAGAGAACCTGTTTTGAGAATTAACGCATCATTTCTAACTGAGGAAATGTTGCTTCCTCACAGCTTCACAGTTCGTGGTTCAACCCTGAGCTCAAGTTGGCGTCTTTGTGGTGAATTTGATATGTTCCTTCTTGGTGGCTTCTCTCAAGGCTCGCTGCTTTTCTCCCACCATCCAAAAACATGGCAGTAGTTCCAGGGTATAAAATACATTTGTTGTAGAAACAGTAACGTATTAGCGGCAGCATCTCGCCGTCCTTACAGTTTGGATTGTATATTGGATTGCAATACATGACAGAAGGACAACTGGCTTTTACAGTAACGTAAAATTTGGGACTGTAGTTTTATAGTTTATAAAGTTACAGTACCAAATATTGAGCCGCATCACAAACTTTACTTATATCCAAATTTGGGTTTATTTTCACCAACATCTTTAATTGATGACAGGAAAACTGAGCCACGCCTTAAAGTCTTCTCCAGCACATCTCCAAGACTTTTAATAGGATTAAGGTCAGGACCTTGTACTGTCAGTTCTTGTGTGAAAATGATTCCTCGTGTTACCTGAACCACTCCATCATTACTCGAGCCATCAGGAAAGAAAAAAATCTTGTTGATAGAGAATCTGGTCATTGGGTGCATGTTGTCCCCATGCTTGTGTGGGTTTCCCCCGGGGTACTCTGGTTTCCTCCAACAGTCCAAAAACATGCACAGTAGGCTAACTGGCTGTTCCAATTTGTCCCGAGGTATGAGTGTGAATGGTTGTGTGAGTGTTTGCCTT
>CM045744.1:32801475-32828975 GCA_024760905.1 Plotosus lineatus | reverse complement strand
ATATATATATATATATATATATATATATATATATATATATATACATACACACATTATATATATATATATATATATATATATATATATATATATATATACATATATATATATATACATACATACAGATATTAAAGATGGACGAGTGACTTTAAAATCAGATAGAAATCCTCGTCAGGGCCTTCCCTGTGTTTTGAAGTCACTTTATAATGCGTGGGATTGTACATTTCAAAATGTCTTTATCTCTGGGATTGGAGATATGATTTATGACCACTTTATGTTGATGTCCTGACCAAATGTATGAATCCAGCATTTAAGAAACGTTTCCGAGCCCTGTCCGTACGTGAAAGTTGTTATTAATTTCTCTATCTAGTCCTGTTATGTTGATGTGTAACGTACAGTGTGGTGCAGTGCAGCTACACAATAGCAGGACAACGCTACAGCTTCCCTCCTGATTGACGTCAACCCTGTACTAATGAGTTTATTCATGTAGTGTGTGTTGTGTTGAATGTTCAAGTGTACGATACAGATAGAAACCGTTTACCTTGTTACTGGAATAGCGCTTTTACAGGAATATAATGTCTCAGTTCTTGCGTTGGGATATTCTTAACTCATTTCTTTGGTGCACCTTATTTTCTTTCATGACATTTTACATACACAGATGAGTTCCGGTCAGGTCATTCAGCATTAAAGGTCCTGGCTGTGACGCAAATTGCAATCGCAGTGAACATTTGCGTGTTCGCATTTGACAGTAATTGTAGGTGGAGTTATTTTATGGATATTCTGAAAGTATTTTTTCCTTTTCGAAGGAATCATTGAAAAAGATTGACGAGAACATGTTTAGAAACCTTTCATGGCCTTCATTAAAACTTTTTGTTTGGTTTATCTATGCTTAATTTCCACCTACAGTACATTGCGGCTGTTTCGCAGTTCATCCCGCGTTCAATGCCCAATGAATCAGGGCTTTAATGAACTGAAACCTTCACCCAATAGATTAGTTATTCAGTGTGTGAATCTATTTTATGTCGTGCAAATGTTGTCCAGGGTGTTTATTTTTACTCTAGTGCTGCAGACGGTGACTGATTTGTAAGCTTTGTATAGTGTGAGTCATAGAACGATTGTGTCAATAAACTTTCCAAATGTGTTTCAGCTACACGCTGTTTCTGCTTCTCTTCTTGTATTCAGCCATCATTATGACTGTTTGGAAAATGATAGTAGGAAAGGTTTTGGATGATTGTAATCTAAACACACAGGAGTAATATTCGTGGTAATTCAGCTACAAGCACCTTGAACGATTTTAAAAAGATGTACACAAACACTGATGACATCCGGGGTCTTGCAGCACATTTGACAGTTGTAAGGAAACAATAAATGAGACACATGGTGCCATGCTTTGTTTTAGCCAAATGACATGATGCCACTGACTGGAAGGGGTTCAAAACTGAAGCCATACTGTCTCTTAAGCCCTCTAGCGGCTGCCGAAGGTATAGTTTTTAACCATGTCTGTTCCCAAGTTCGAAAATGAAAGTTTATTTTTATATGTTCTTGATACAGCGCCACAATTCATTGTAGTATCTCAGATGACTTGTACTGTAATGAAACCGTGTCTTATTTTGCTGTAAACTGTTTTAATAGACCATCAGCATCGAATCCTTTGAAGATTTTCCAGTCTGGTCCTCATTCTGATGTGAATGTTTTTTGTGGTAATAATATCATAATTAACAAGCCACTCAGTCACTCAGTCACTCATTCACTCACAATTTCCTGAATCTCTTAATCCTATTAGTGCCGTGCGGAAGTGAGTGGCGCCTATCTCAGTTGACACTGGATAAAGGAAGGATACACCCAGATTTGGACTGGAGGAGGAAACTGGAGTACAGTCGGCCCTCTACTTACAAAAGCCTCTGAATACAAAAAATACAGGTTACGAAAAACATTTTCCTAAATTTTCGTCCTTTTTTTACAAAAACAACCTCTTTTTTACAAAAAGCGCCAAACGCGTCATTCACAAACTGAAACGCGCCATTCACAAATTCAAACGATGCGCGAGTTGCTCTCTCATTGGCTGTCTCCTAACATCCCACCCCGCTGGCCTCCCATTGGCCAGGAGGCAGCTGAACTGTACCTATACTTCCTGTATCCATACTTCCTGTTTGTCACATGCGTGAGAGAGGAGAGTTCAACAGGAATGTTGGCTCGTGAGTTTATTTTGAGATTGATCATTACAGTGTTATATTTCGTTATCCATCATGGACCCGGAAAATACAGAAAAGCGGAAATACAGTGACTGAGGCGATTATTTCGGAACGATATTGAAGCAGAAGGAAAACAGAGTGCTCCATGGGACAAGACCTCCGATCTTGCAAGGAAGCAAGTTAATATTGAATCAGGACCTCTGATCTTTCAAACAGGTACTGTAATTCCGCTTTAAATACAACATCCCGTCCATTTAAACATTTAAATACAATTGTTCTGTCAACTGTGCGCTGTGTGTGGGCGGAGCCCGCATTCGGCAAAACACACCAGAGAAAGGAAGAGTTTTGTGTGTGTGTGTGTGTGTGTGTGTGTGTGACAGAGAGAGAGAGACGGAGAGAGAGAGAGAGAGAGACAGTGTTTTGTGTGTGTGTGTGTGTGTGTGTGTGTGTGTGTCTGTGAGAGAGAAAGAGAGAGACCGAGAGAGAGAGAGAGAGACAGTGTTTTGTGTGAGTGTGTATGTGTGTATATGTGCGTTAATAAAGACCTCCGATCTCACAAGGAAGCAAGTTAATATTGTATCAGGAACTCTGATCTTTCAAGCAGGTACCATAATTCCACTTTAAATACAACATCCCGTCCATTTAAACATCTAAATAGAATTGCTCCGTCATTGCGCGCTGCGTGTGGGCAGAGCCCGCATTCAGCAAAACACACCAGAGAAAGGAAGAGTTTTGTGTGTGTGTGTGAGACAGAGACAGACAGAGAGAGAGAGAGAGGGATAGAGAGAGAGACAGTGTTGTGTGTGTGTGTGTGTGTGTGTGTGTGTGTGTGTGTGTGTGTGTGTGTGTGTGTGTGTGTGTGAGACGGAGACAGACAGAGAGAGAGAGAGAGAGGGATAGAGAGAGAGACAGTGTTGTGTGTGTGTGTGTGTGTGTGTGTGTGTGTGTGTGTGTGTGCGCGTTAATAAAAAAATGTTTAATAATGGTTTAATATGTGAATAAAATGTTTAAATGGTTTAATAAATCATTTTCTTTTAACACGTATTTCATACAAAATTGGTGTACTTTTATCATTTTTAAAGGGTTTATGGGGTCGTCTTGGGGGCCTTGGAATGAATCACGCGTTTTACATGTAAAATGCACCTCTACTTACGAAAACTCCAGGCTTCGAAAAAAGCTGTGGAACGGACTGATTTCGTAAGCAGAGGACCGACTGTACTCAGAAAAAACCCACACAATCATAGAACATGCAAACTCCACACAGAAATGCCCAAAATCCTGACACGAACCCAGGAGTTTCTTGCTATAAGGTACATGTCCTTACCACTACGCCACAGTGCCACCCGCTACTAAATGTATATGAGTGAATGAAATGATGGTCCAAACTGGGGAAGCTAACGTTAACTCAAGTACATAATTTACTGTGACCTTCGTAAACATTTAAAATAGTCTGCTAAAGGTGTCTATTTTGGCCAAATAAAACTTTCCTGAAGAAACCATCCTGTGCGCATAATCAGTCTCTCGCATTCATCTGGTTTATACCTTGTTTGTTTTGGTGTATTTATCAACACAATCCACATGTGTCTGTTTACAGTAACAAGACTATATGACTGGAGGAATGATCTTGCACATGTGCTGGCAGTGCAATTACTCTTAGGAAGCAGAAAACTCGAAAACCAAGTGTTGACGAAATGGAACAAGGCATACAATTCCAAAAGAGATAAAAATAGGGTAGCGCATATTTCTTCTCTCACCCTCTCCCTCGCTCTCTCTCTCTCTCACACACACACACACAGAAATATATTTTTCACTGCCCATCCCCACTGCGTTGATGATTGGCTGTGTTACATGAAATTTCTTTTGATTTCTAAGAGAGAAGACTTTAATAAGCATTTCATGTTTATTTAACATGACCAAAACACGAATGGGCTCCTTCGGGTAAGTCAGTCTTTCCTTTTTAAAAAGTAAATCTACAAAAAGAATGATGAGACATGCAGGAAAACCACAGACAGCAGTGATTTTTCCTTCAAACATAGTGTGTATTGAGTGTAAGCTCTCATCGCGATCAACAAGTATATTTTAGTACAAACCAGATTCCAAAAAAATTGGGACACTATACAAATTGTGAATAAAAACTGAATGCAATGATGTGGACGTGCCAAATTTCAATATTTTATTCTGAATAGAACATAGATGACAGGGTCAAAAGTTGAAACTGAGAAAATGTATTATTTTAAGGGAAGAATATGTTGATTTTAAATTCCATAGGGTCATGTAATCTCAAAAAATTTGGGACAAGGTCATTTTCACCGCTGTGAAGCATCCTCTTTTCTTCTTACAATAGTCTGCAAACATCTGGGGACCAATGAGACAAGTCATTCTCAGGTTTAGAAATAGGAATGCTGTCCAATTCTTGTCTAATACAGGCCTCGAACTGTTCAACTGTATTGCGCCTTCATTGTTGAACCTTCCTCTTTATGATGCACTAAATGTTCTCAATAGGTGAAAGATCTGGACTGCACGCTGGCCATTTCAGTACCCGGATCCTTTTCCTATGCAGCCATGATGTTATAATTAATGTTGCATGTGGTCTGGCATTATCATGTTGAGGAAAGAGACGACGTCTGGATTGGAGCACATGTTGTTCTAGAACCTGAATATACCTTTCTGCATTGACGGTGCCTTTCCATATGTGCAAGCTTTCCATGCCGCACGCAGGCACGCAACCCCATACCATCACAGATACAGGCTTCTGAACTGAGCGCTGATAACAACTTGGGTTGTCCTTGTCCGCTTTTTAGTGCGAATGATATGGTGTCCCAGTTTTCCATAAAGAACTTCGAATCGTGATTCGTCTGACCACAGAACAGTTTTCCACTTTGCCACACTCCATTTTAAAAGACCTCTGGCACAGAGAAAACGCCGAAGCCCGTGGATTGTGTTCACCAACAATGGTTTCTGGAAGCATTGCTGAGCCTATTCTGTGATTTCCCTTCCAGTAGCATTCCTGTTTGTGGTGCAGTGCCTTTCAAGGGCCCGAAGATCACAGGCATCCAGTATGGTTTTTTTTCGGCCTGACCCTCATGCACAGAAATTGTTTCAGATTCTCTGAATCTTTGGATGATGTTATGCACTGGAGATGATGATAACTTCCAACTCTTTGCAATTTTTTGCTGGGAAACACCTTTCTGATATTGCGCCACTATCGTTCTGAGCAACATTTGGGGAATTGGTGATCCTCTACCCATCTTCCCTTTTGAGAAACACTGCCACTCTGAGAAGCTCTTTTTATACTCAGTCATGTTGCCAATGGACCTCATTAGTGGCAATTGGTCTTCCAGCTGTTCGTGATCAGTGCAATTGACTTTTCCAGCCTTTTATTGCTACCTGTCCCAATTTTTTTTTAATTTTTATTTGACACTATGAAATTTAAAATCAGCATATTTTCCCCTTAAAATTATACTTTTTCGCCGTTTAAACTTTTGACCCTGTCATCAATGTTCTATTCAGAATAGAATTTGAATTTTTGAATTTAATAATAAATACAATAAATTCTTAAATAAAATAAATTTAGAATTTAGAATTTGAATAGAATTTGAATTTTGAAAAAAAAAAAAATTATTCAGAATTTGTAATGGTCTCCCAGCTTTTTTTGGAATCCGCTTTGTAGATAACTTTCAATAGCTTCTTACATTATTTGGTTAAAGTGGTCAATTTCAGTGAGCTAACAAGTAGTTGTTCATTCGGTCATCACTCACAGCTCTAATATCTTCTCCTCACAACAATGAATAAATACAGTTATGAAAATATGAATCGGTTGAATCGGTTAATCCTTTTAGCATCATGGGTGGGCTGGTGTCCATCTCAACTGACATTGCAGAAAAGAGAAGCAACACCATGAACAGCTCACCTGACTATTGCAGGGCAACATATACACCCATTCACACTCGTACCCCGGGGCAATTTGGAACAGTCAGTTAGCCTAATGTGCATGTCTTTAGACTGTTGAAGGAAACCCTCATAGTCACAAGGAGAACATGCAAACTCCGCACAGAAACATTTGAGCTTGGAAATCGGACCCTGGACCTTTCAGCTGTGAGGTGGATGTGCTTACCACTACAACACTGTGCCATCATATTCCTTCCACTGAGCCATTCCACTTCTGTATGGTTATTCGACTGCAGTGAAAAAGGACCTCCTTCAGCCGTCTCATGGGCAGCCAGAAAAGAAAGGAACAATCACATATATGGGATTCGAAACATCAACAAATGACACGGATAAAGAAAAAGTTCAAGGATTTATCTCAAAGTTCTTAAGTTCACACAAACTCTTGTACTGTACAAAAATAAAACAACCAGAAAGTGGATTCTGGGAGTAGTGGGTGGGCTCTTTAACCTGAAATTTAGGTAAAATCATGTATACTCACATTCCATTATATGGGCACTTGAAGGCTCCTCCTGGTCGCATCTACTGCACAAACTCTTGACTCCAAGGTCTCCACTGCAGAGGTGCTGGCTTCATTTTTTTTTTTTTCTTTTTTACCAAGATGGCGGTAGCCAAATTGATGTGGAAGTAAATCACATTGTTTAGCACTGGCACACTGTATTAAGGTCATTGCACTGCACACATCAAACAGCATCTCACCCAGGCTTTACCTGCATCACCAAAAGGCTCATTACCTGACCCAGTTATATGTCTGTAAAAGCTCAGCTTCATGAAAGACCTCAAGAGTAGCTGGAGCAATGACGAGTTGATCGAGGCCAGCAACCTGCCATCCTGTCACTCAGATGTCTTCGTTTAATTACCGACCTGTGGCTTGAATGTGGACTTTATAACCTACAGTCTTAAATGTTCGTGTTCAGCAGGGACATTATGTACCATTACACATGGACTTGGATGCTCATCCAGATTAAATCGCTGCTGCATGAGGGGTAGTGCTGCTTTGGCTTGTGTAAGGATGCCCCCTGGTGTAAGGAAATATATCTGTACTAACCTTGTGTAAATAATAAAAATAATAATAATAATAATAATAATAATAATAAAATTAGGTACTTTATTAAAATCAAAACAAAGGAATACTTAAATAAATGAGCTAATAAATAAGTGACATCATGTAGACACACCCACAAAGTGTACAAGACGGTGATGAGGCCAGCGATGTTGTATGGTTTAGAGACAGTGGCCCTGGGAAAAGACAGGAGTCAGAGTTGGAGGTAGCAGAGATGAAAATGTTGAGGTTCTCTTTGGGAGTAACGAGGATGGATAGGATCAGGAATGAGTACATCAGAGGGACAGCACATGTTAGATGTTTTGGAGACAAAGTCAGAGAGGCTAGATTGAGATGGTTTGGACATGTACAGAGGAGGGATAGTGAATATATTGGTCGTAGGATGCTGAGGTTGGAACTACCAGGCAGAAGGCCCAGAGGAAGACCAAAGAGAAGATTTATGGATGCGGTGAAGGCGGACATGAAGGTCGTTGGAGTCAGAGTAGAAGATGCAGAGGATAGGGAGAGATGGAGGCAGATCATTTGCTGTGGCGACCCCTGAAGGGACCAGCCGAAAGGAAAAGAAGAAGAAGATGTAGACACACCCACCTGACATGCAAGCATTGCTGTCCATCAGTAAAGCGCTGCATTATTACTAATCATGTTCATTCCTTCACTATTCACCTACAACATAGTGAGAACACAGATATCTGCACACATAATATCTACCATGTGCTTTAAATAAAGGCTTTATGCACTAGTTGGTCCCTGGTTTCCATTATTAAAAAGAGTCTCTGATGGTATGACAGTGAGATGAAAGAAGAATTATATATTTTATTGTGGTTTTTTTTTTTTTCTTTTAGGACAATGCAGGATACAATGTAAACATGAAGAAAATACAAAATAGATTAAAAACAACAGAACATTGCTGAAAATAAAAACAGTAAAGCTGTAGACCACCTGCTTTCAGAAAAGTACTGATTTTCCAATTTCATCATAATAGGAGAAAATGTTGATACAGTATATATGACACACACACACACACACACACACACACACACAATCCTGAGGGCGGATTATTAAAAGCACCCTTGCTAATAAACCCAGCTCTTGATGGCATGTTTACTGTCGGCAGAGTGAGACTCTATGCAACACACAGCGGTCGATGGCTTTTGAGCGAGGCGTCGTCTGGCTTGGCATCCCGTTTTTCCTTGACTGTTAATTAATAAGAGAAGTAATAATTAGAACAAAGAGTCAAACTGCGCCAGGGATGGAAAGTGGGCGAGACATTACAGACCCAGCATGTTTGCTGATTGTCACTGCCTCTTATCAAAAAGCTGGCATGAAAAACACAGCTCCCTACCACTCTGGATCCAGCTTTACCACATCAACAGCACCGGATAAACCCTAAACGTGAAATAAACACTTACAGAAATTCCTCAGAAACACTTCATACCTTTCGCAAGAACATACATACAGCTAGCTTTCCTCCATCAACTCCCCACCAAAAGGTCTTCCAGGTCAGGTCGAGTCGGTGATCATGTTATAACAGCTCTGAATGAGTCCCATGTCTGGTGGGAAGATGTTTCCCTTCGCCGACACGTAATTAATCCATATGCACTTCTCGATTTCTTCAGTCAGCCGTCATTGGGATTCAGGATGCAACTCCCAAAGAGCTGTAATTAACTGGCTGCTTGGTTAATGTGATTTCACAGAAGCGCTCGGTGCCCACAGTGATCCAAATGTCTGCTTTGTAGTGAAGGCCGCCCACAGTCATTCCATGCGGAATACCAAAGGCCCTGACGCCAGATGTAATCATCTACCAAAGCACGAGCGATAAGCCTTTTTTTTCCCCTCTCTCTCTCTCTCTCTCTTTCTTTCTTAGACATGCCTGAGGCAAAACTTCACCGGCTACGGTTTTCACCGAAACCTCAGATGAGCTGTCAGTGCTTCCTGGCTCAGCTCTAAATGAATCACGAAGCAACACAAGCCTCAGACTGACCATTAATTATCTGCAGCCGGGTCATCTGTTTCCTGCAGTTTTCCCCAACACCCATCAGATTTCATTTCTTCAAGGCTTCATCTCGAGCAAATGCATTCAAACGGGTACATCACAGCAGTCCGACTATCACATATCACACGACTGAACTCAAACCGCATCTGAAACAAACGAAGACCATCCGTCAATCAACTTTCTCTTTCCACCTTCTTAGAAATCCTAACAACATACAAACTGACTCTAAACATTCATATACACTCTTTCAAATCTTGCCATTCTGAATTTATCCCACGCTCCAAACGTGACAGACAGGGGCAAATATTGACTGATCGTAGGCAAGGAGGGTCTGAAAACATTACTATAAGAGCAGTTAAGTCTGTAAATGGCGACAGAGGAAAACAGTTTCCTCAGAGGTTCTTTGGATAGAATTTGGATATTGCTGCATAGAACATTTAAAGGTTCCCCTGATGGACTGAAGAACCTTTAAGGATGCAACCTTTTTTTCCCTAACCAAGTGTGACGTGAACAGAGAAGGAAAAACAGGCAGCAAGACGAGCGAGCGCAGATTGCTGGGCTGCATCAGGTCTGTTTCACTCAGCCGACTTTTCAAATAGCAAAAGCTTGGGCCATCGTGAGTGAATTCCCTTATAAGAATGAGAACATCTAATAGATCAAAAGGTCTCTGAAATACTCCGCTTCAAACCAAGAACAAAAAAGTGTTAAAGAAAAAAGAAAAAAAAATTAGAGCTGCTGGATTTTCTGCCACTTTGATCCAGGTACTGTACTTGATGCTCTCCAGAATAATGGCAACACACACTGTGCTTTTCCTTGGCGATGTGGTGGTTCCATCAAGGGAACATATATTCTACCTTTACTACCTATACACCTGCCTCTTGGAAAACCATGAATATATTTTATACTTCTTAACTGTCTTAATTAGTTTAAATGGTTCATTATATGCATTCCAGGCAAAAGAAAGAATATAAAGGTATAATATATGTTCCACGAACAAGAAAAAGTGTGCACACTTGTGTACTAAACTCTAAATGGTACATTTAAACAATACCGATAGAATTCACACAGCCAAATGCTGGAAAAAAAAAAAAAAAAAAAAAAAAAAAGTTTAAAAACGCAACGCTTTCTGACGTCTTAAGGTTAGCCAAGAGGTTAAGAGAATCCCTGTTCTGATTGGTTGTCGAGGTACAGAGCAAAACAGTGGATAGAAGCTACGGCTGGTCACGAGGTCCTGCTTTTAAATTTACGATAAGGGTACAAGCCAGTGAGATGGACAGAAACACTGGCAGTGTGAAGGAGGAAGGCTCCAATGTCCCCCACTTCATGTTTTATCCCACTGGCTTGGGGGGGGGGAAAAAAACAAAAAAACAAAAAAAAACAACAACAGGCATTATAATTTTATAGAAGTTGTGGTCTTGTGGCAATACAACAATACAAATGGTGGCAACACAAAGGTTTGGGTCAAAGAGTTCTGCTATGAAGTCAGGCACCAATGTCCATCGGTCGTGTGTATTAGGACATTCAGAATATCCAATCGAAAAACATGGAACAAATATGAAAGTCGATGTTTGTTTGACTTGATGTGAAAAGCTGATATTAAAAATTAAGGGGTTTGATCCAGTATTAAAAAAACCTCAGACAGTTCCTTGTTTTTGGTGAGATGCCGATTATTCTATTGCACATTTCCTCATTACATTTGTGTCACAAAAAAAGCACACAGGGGACAATCAAGGAATAATAACCCACAATTAAACGTATATATAAAAAAAGAAGTACAGAACATAAAGGATAAATGATACACAATTACATAATACAAAAAGGCCAAGCGTGAAGCAATATTTCCCTTGTAAATTGCTGATGCAAAAAAACAAAACAAAAAAAAAAACAAACAAAAAGGAACCAAAAATGTATATGGAATTTACTTGACAGAAGCAGTACCCACTGAATTTGTTGGAGTGAGTCAACACATTTCTATAATGCCTTCGTCAGGGTTATGGAGTTGGGGAAAGATAAAACCAAATCAAGTTAAACTCTGTTTACTTTCCTCATTTACATAATATTTATGAGACGTGATATTAAGAAGATTTTAAAAAATGACTAGAATAAATTATCTGCATTCTGAATAATTGATTTACTTCATTTGAAAAATAAATCACTTGGTAAATTTGATTCACTACCTTACTTTTTATCGTTTGTACCTTAATTTTAAAGAAATAATGTATGGCAATAAAACAAATATATCTGGCATTACAGAAAGTCCAATAATGAGATAGGAAGCGTCCATAGTTGCTAAAGGTGCAGCAATCTGCTTATAAAATTGGAAGAAAGGTTTAGGGGGAAACTTGACTGAATGAAAAATCTATATGAATAAATGTTCAGCTGCGTTTGTATTTAAAAACGGTGAAAAGAAATGCTAGTTGGGCTCAAATCAATGGCAGTACAAAAAAGAACCAGAATATACCGGTAGCCAATCTGTTTCACTAGAGGGCACCACTGAGGGTTCTTTATGCAGTGGCAAAAGCACTGAGCACAAAATGAGAAGAGGTAATGTATATTTTCCTTAAAAAATTTAAATAATCATAAATACAAAAAAAAAAAGGAACATTCTGTTCAATAAATTATGTGCTGATGAATAACACGGCATCTTTAAATAGATGCATTTTTGATTTAGCAAATGAATGCACCATCTCACAACAAATGAACCACTCCATTCGTCATTATTGTCCGAGTGCGATCACACAACAAGAACAAAATAAAGAACAAACAAAACAAACAATCAAACAAACTGCTGCTTAAGAGAATATAACTGCAATCTAGCAGGTACTTAACTTTGTTTAATACTATAATACTGTCCAGCAGAAAAATTACACAAAAAAACATTAGTGCTTGACCCGACTAAGAGTTCACATGGCACTGTTCGTTAGAAAAATATTTCAGCAGTCTTGAACATCAGCCTTTGGACATGGATCACAACCATATTATTTATTTTTTTTTTTTAATTAGTTGTCCTTAAAAAAGGGGGGACTAAAAAATTTTTGGAGTAAACAAACCAACTTATTTTCCTCCCACAACGATTGAATATTCCATCTGTTTTAATCTACAAGTGAAATTTTAATTATAGTAATAATTTTTTCAATTAAGGAAAGCAATCTGAAATGTAGCTGAAAAGCTTGCTGTGTAACTTCAACTGTGAATCAAATACTGCCCTGCAATATCGTTATATATGTTGAAATTAACCTTGCACATCAATGCGCTTTTTGTGGGTAAAGGAAGAAAAAAAAAAATCAAGTGCTTCCAGATATAGTAATTAAATATCTATTTTTTCCCCCTCAGTTCTAAAACCTCGTTTGGGTTCTTTGGCCAAACTGAAGTTCTTTGTATCCACAAAATAAATACTAAACTAAAACAAAAGAAACTAGCAAATGTTTTGGCATTTTGCTTTCGTTCGATCACATTTTGGGCTCATTCCTATGTAACTAAGTCCCTGGGAAAGACTGGCGAATATTATGCCATGTATTCCAGTATGAAATTTTAAAACAGTAAATATAGTAGACCAAGAGCAGCAATATAACCTGTTTTGTGCAATTTTGTAAACGAAATCTTGTCTGGGCTTGATACCCAGATATGAGGTGGGTAAAATGCATTTAAAATCCAACTTCTCTGGATTCCCTGTCAGTCTGAGTTACACATGATTGCACCACATTTTATTTTGAATCAGTAAACTTTATTCATGGTGGCTGGGCCAATAGATAAGGAAAGGGACATGGAGATATGGCCAAAAACGTAAAAGCCAAATTACGAAACGCTCATCAGAGACACATCAAAACAAATGAAAGATTATATGACACTTATCCTAGTGAGGGACTTCTTTTTCCAGGCCGATAAGAGTTGCAGGGATGTCACAAGAAAGCAGAAATACATCTCTAAGGAAGACATGAAAATGCACAAGATACGATAAAGCAATAAAAAAAAAATTAACAAGTTTCAAAACATGAAAATCAAATGTAATCATTAAATGCACTCACTGGTAAAGACCATTTGTTATTTGCGTATCTGATGTTCTACATTCTTGTTTTTGAGTGCTCACTTATTTTGTTTGTTACACCCATATTAAAATCTCTTCTTTTCTGTTTGTAGCAAAAATAGTTTGGTTGATTTCTGTGCTCATAGGCCTATGGCACCAAGTTGAAGTTTGGTACATATACTGATTCACTGGTGTTTAAATTATTCCGTTTAACATTCAGTCAATGATGGACAAAGGCACCCATTTGGCATAAAATTTCTTTCCACATTTGCCTGGATCTATCACTCTAACAAAACCATTTCTGTTGTTGTTCTTCTTCTTCTTTTAACCTGGAGACATTATCCTCCAATGATGCTTAAGACACTGGGATAGTCCAGGTTTGCTCAATAGCATTTTCTTACTTGTGTACTCCACTTACATATAACTGATCATCTTATAGTCTTATGTACTTTGAAGTAAACCAGCACTAAATTGTCTCCTATCGATATAAAAATGTCCTCCTCATTGACTTTGATAGCAAATGTACATTTAATTGAAGTAACATTCTTTGGGGAGGTTAGTCGGTGCTATTTTTTTCTTTCCAGGTAATTAGAAGGCACCCAGCCTTTCCTCCCTTGTAGGCCATCAAGAACCTGGCAGTACCACCATCCATTAGGGTTCTTTTCTAGAACTTCCAGACTGGTGCCTTCAGGGAAGCCCATAGTCTCCTCGTCTCCACGGTAATCTGCAATCGAGACGTAGATTTCACGTAGGTTGTTATGAATGAGATGCGTCTTCTCTATGGGTTTGGGCTTCACTGTGGAGACGGGAATTCCATTACTCTGGGCAATCAAGGGGCTAGAATTTCCTGCTGGTGCAACTATGGTGGTTCCAGATCTCATCCTTACATCGGTAACAGGCTGTGGGCGCACAGCAGTAAAGGAGGAGTTTCGGCGCACACCACCAGAAGACCTCATGTGATCGCTGGCACCCAATGACTCATTCCGCCTTAAAGACCCTGTGTATAAATTGGTGTCCTTTACAGGCTGTGGTGGGGACACAAAAACTGACTGCGGTCGCACAGCTGCCTGACGAATACCATTCCGCAGTCGTACACCTGAACCATTGAGCTGAGGGGATGGTTTACTGAAGCCTCCAGGTGGCTTGTTGGGAATGGGAGGGCTTGGATTTGTTGCACGACATAGGTTCTGCTGATTTAGGTTATTAAGAGCTTGGACACGTTGCTCATTCTTTTCTAAGCTGTTCGACTTGCTAGTGTTGCTCAGTTCTCCCAGAGATCCGTCATGAGACTCTGGGACACCTGGATCTGAAGTTTGTCTAATTGGCTCTAGGTAGAAGGTAGGTACCCAGCCCTCATCTACACCCCAGCGGACATACCACCAGCCACTTTCTTGTTTTTCCAAGACCTCCACTTCCACACCGGCAGGAAAGCTGAGCTCGGATTCCTGTGCCCGCTCATAAGCATCTGTTGTACGATACAAGGCACCCTCGTAGTCAGAGTCCCCTCTGCTGCCCTTAGAATAGTTGCTGGAGAGATCTGAAGTGCTACGAGAGGTCACCGAATCTTCTGATGACACCACTGATGCTGTCTCAGAGTCTTCTCCACCACGGACACGGACTATCCCATGACGAATTCCTGCAGGACGCAACTGCCGCCGCAAGCTACTGATATCCATTCTCTCTGGGCTCTGTGATTCAGACTTGGTCAATAAGGGCTTGGGTCGGACTACTGGCTTGGGACGAGTTGAGGGGCTCTGACCAATGCGGAGTTCCACATCCTTGCGCAAAACCGGCTCCCTTTTGGGATTTCGACCCGATTCATCCGAAGATAATCTTAGGCTGGTCTTCTCGCCACGGGTTAGTGACTGAGTGCGCAGATCTGGAGGGTCCCTGAAACATTTTCCTCCCCCAGATGAGGACCCCATGGGTTTGCGGCCCAATGTACGACTTCTTGGGGATTCCGAACCTATGGCAATGGATTCTCGAGCAGAGACAAAGTCATCAGAGGAATATCGGAAACCATCATTCTCATAAATTGCCTCCTCCCTGGTGACTACTTCCACTGCATGTTCATTCCTTAAGGGGGAAGTCTTCACAGTAAAAAGAGGTGAGGCTTTACCTGTGGCCTGAGCGATTCTTTCAGCAGCAGCTTTACTGCTTTTTATAAGCACAGGGCGAGGTTCCTTTTTGATGATGCTTGTGTCCACATCCAGATCACATCCAATAGCAGGAATGTCATATTCCGGCTCCTCATATACAGGCCTACTGGGGGATTCTGGAGCTTTGGTGGCGGAAGCACTGGGACAGGATGTGTCTTCTGAGTCCTGCTTTTTGACAGGGGGTGCTGGAGGTGGTACTTTAGGTCGAGTGAGTGTGCTAGTTCTTCTGCTTAGGTTAGGCTTCTTCCGCTTGTCAATGTAGGAACAAGGTGCCCAACCCTCCATATCCCCAATCTGGACGTACCACCAGCCGCCAGAGTTCTTCTCTATTACCTGCAGACATCATGAATTAATTATTATACTGCTTTATCTACTACTTAAATAACTGCCTAAACCATTTCTGAAAAACTACAATTTTTCAAGAGATTAGATTTAGAAACCGATACCATATAGTCTGCTGGTAATGGTCATCTTTTACAGTCCTTTGACCTTTTGTATTTGTAAATTACACTGAGGAACTACAGTACCAGAACTGTACACTTTGTAATAACAGGTCTTACATCAGCCTTTTGTCCTCCACGGAAGCTGATGCCATCTGAGATGCAGGACTGAAACTCTGCAATGGTGTAGTACTCCGTTTCCACAGTAGGGGGCTCTGGAGGCTTTGGCAGCTGGAATCCCTGAAGATACCATAAAACAATTCTAATAGCTTTGCACTATTGTTCAGTTTCATTATGTACAGCATAAATTAACAAGAACACTCAGAGAGCGCAAACCTCTGCCAAAACTCAGCAATTCCCCATTTGAACTGCTGGAACACTCGGCTAAAATATACTCCATTTTCTGTTGTTTATATGTATGTAAACAAAATCTCTCTCTCTCTGTGTCTCTCTCTCTCTCTCACACACACACACACACACACACACACACACAGGTTAGAAAAAGATGAATGAAAAACTGCAAACAAACAGCAGCAGAGCTACAGAAGCTAAAAAAAGATCATTTGGCATGGTAAGATCAGATCTGTTGTCCACTAGATAATCAGATAAATGTCCAGAAGATTATGAAGGACACATATTTGCTCAAAGGTAAATTAATGGCTGAATGAAAAAAAAAATCTGTAATAACATTTTTTAAATTCGACCACGCCCTGCGGCGGTTTGACCTTTCTAGGGTGTACTCCATCTTCCATCTTGACATGGGTATCAGCCTCCATGTGACACTAATTAGGATTAACTGGTTCAGAAAAATAATGAATTAATGGTTTATCCTATAATTTATTTAGATCCTATAAATTATTAAGATAACTTTTGCAATACGGCCGTTAACAGAAATTAAGTAATATTAAAATGTATTCCCCATATGAGTGCTAATCTGTCTTGTTCTGTTTTCTGACCATAGCTGGAGATATCATGGGGCGACTTAATGAAATGCTGCTTGAGTGCAGAAGTTGCCTGTGAGTTCAATCCTATTCTGAGGATTTATTAAGTGATATAAATCATCTTGTGCATAAAGTATGACTCACTCTGGTCACTACAACACACCTTAATTACATAATCAGTTCTAACAAGTTCTCTCTCTCTCTCGCTCTCTCACACACACACACACACACACGGGAAGAAGACCGTTCACTCAATCATGCAATCAATATTTTTCACGAAGCACAATATCCGGGTACTCACTTACACGAACCCTGTCAGTTAATTATATGTGATGTGGCAAAAAAGGAAAAGTATTACTGTGAGCAAGCTGAACCTAGAGTCTTATGATCCATAGTGATAACACGTTGCACGATGGAGCTGGACAAGATAAAGTACAAACATATAGGATTCAGATATGTGCACAGATCATCTCGAAAATGTAATGTTGTGCTCTGTCTCTAATAGAAAGATTATGAACACAAACTTCTTGATAGGCAGCATGGCAGCATATCAGTTAGAACTTCCACCCCACACTAAGACCAGCCTGGGTTCGAACCCCATGCTCTCTAGGGGATGTTTTTGTGTGGGGTGATTGTGTTCTTCCCGTAACTGGAAGAATTTGATCTAGGTACTTCGGTTTCCTCCCACAGTCCAAAGACAATCACATTAGGCTGAGTACTTTCAATTGCCCCGAGATGTGAATGTGAATGGCTGAGTGTGTCTGGGACTACAATGGTCTTGCGAGTGTATCCTGCCTTCACCTAGGGTTGGCTAGGGTGGGCTTCAGCCTACCCATGACCACAGAATAAAGAATTTTGGAAAATAAAATGAACCTCATGGAGGGAGGTAATTAATACAATTTTTTAAAAGTTGTGTAACTAACCAGATTTGTATCTCTTCGAGGGGGAGGTTTCTGTCTGAGGTTTGGAGATCCTGCAAAATGGAGGGGGGAGGGGAAACCTTTACCAGCTGACAGACATAACAAAGATGTAATCGGTAAACAATGCAGCATCTTTTAGCAATCAAGCAATTCAAACTTTGAGACAAATAAAGCAAGTACAAAATATTTAGTGACATCATCAAGGGCAACAATAATCAGTAGAGCTTTTTAATCAAACCAGACATTGAATGAACACAGTGGGAGTTTTTTTTAGTATTTTTGCATTCACAGAAGGTCTGGCTTACCTATAGCTTCAAAGCCTATTTAAAAGAAAACAGGTGCATATGTTTAAATGGATCATTTATAGTAAGGCTATGTGCAATTTACATACTGCCCTTATGTCAAACACAGACTAGGTTGTGGAAGAGGATGACCGATTTACTTGGTAAATACTCTTACCAATCTCCACTCGGTGTGGTGCCACTCTTGCTATCGCAGGCGAGCCCGGCTCTGCCTTTGGCTTAGTGTCTAGGAGGGTGGCACTACATGCTGATTGTAAAGCTGCCTTTGGGGCAGTGCTGGCTGTCACTGAAGACTGGTCTGCATCAGGGGCACATGGCATGGGAAGACTGATCTCGCTTTTGGAGATGTGACGATCTGGGGTGGTAGGCTCTCCATCCGTCTGCACATCCTTCTCACTGACAGCTTTCTTGTTGAGAAGATTGCTAATCTCCATGATGTTACCGATGATCTCTACAGGGCCAGTCAGTGTCTTCTTTCTCGGGGACAGATCGTCCTTCAGCTTTTTCAGGTATGAAGCCGGGGCCCAGCCCTCCTTGCCCAAGTACCTGCAATATAAAGCAGAAATGTCTGTAATATGAGTCTGCTAAAATAAGGGGAGAACATTCTAAAAGCAGTAAGGGGCCAATCTCCAATATTTCACCTCAAATCTTTTCATAATGTGAAGTAAACACCTTTTATTAATGGCAAATCTCAGAACTCATTTTTAAATCTCTGAGATCATCATTAAAGAGATGTTGCAAGCAAATAGTATTGAGTTTTTTCTTCTTTTTTTGTCAACAAAGTTTCTATTTTTATTTTATTATTTGTTTTTTTTTTATTGTGATTATTTATTGAGTTTTCCCTTCAGGCTTCATGTTTATGAGCAAAGTCAGTCCCAGGTCAGATTAGAGGGGAAAAACTGATGAGTAGGTCACTAAAGCAAAGGCCATATGATTCTCATTCTCATATTTTTAGCTGAGAGATTCCTTCCAGAGGGGAAAATGATCTACAAGGGACAGACAGCACGAGAGTGAGGGGAGGGATGCAGTATAAAAAAGTCTGCCATAAAACATTTAATGCTTTAAAAAAAAAAAAAAAAACATGAGTACCATAGATACACTTCAGCTAAAAAAAAAAAACCCATCAGTTTTTGAAACATATCAGTTTAGAATCAGTTTAGCAAGTCTCTGCTTAGCAGCAATTACAAAAAGAAGATGCAAAAAAAGACAACCAAGCTACACATGTGCATATACCTACATACATATACCTACACGTGCACACACATATATGCACATCTTTTTCTTTCGGCTGTTCCCTTCCAGGGTCGCCACAGCGAATCATCTGCCTCCATCTTTATGGAAATCATATTAATGATTCGCATGTTCAATTTGGCATAGGTTTTTACGTCGGATGCCCTTCCTGACACAACCCTTTAGCAAGGGGCAGAAACACGCTGACGGCTATGCAGCCTACTCTTGATGAAAGTGAGCAATGGTTCTTTTACATGCCTTTTACCATAGACAGTGAGAGACATGGCCAGCCTTTGATAACCCAGTTAGCTGCACTGGGGGGGACAGTGACAACCTTGTGGAGAGTGGGATTCAAACCCCCAACCCTAGGATCAGCGATCCAGCTCCATTACCACCAGGCCCTACTGCCCATACACACACACACACACACACACACACACACACACATATATATATATATATATATATAATAAAAGGATAGAGCCACCCCCCCGACTGACGTATACGTAGTACATGTATGTGTATATAATATCAATAAATATATATTCAACACTATAAATGCTTATAATCACAATGAAACATTCAAAAATAATGCATAAAATGTGAATAAAATATAAACACACACACATACAGACGCGCACGCACTCAGATGCACACCTCACATAAAAATGTACATAGTTTTGATGGGGGGTTTTGGGTTGTTTTTTTGGGTTGTTTTTTTTTGCATAATTGGCCTTGTTTTGCAGCATTTTCCTTACCTTTTCCCCCTATTCTTCCTTAATTTCCTTATTTTTTTAATTCAATTAATATTAAAAAAAAAAAAAATGCGATGCACTGAAACCGCATGAATTGAAGCATGAAGTAGCGAAGGATCCCTGTATACACACCACACACACTATATATATATATATATATATATATATGAGAGAGCGAGAGAGAGAGATAGAGAGAGAGAGACATGGAGCTACTACAACATACCATTAACAAACAGCTAGCAGTGCAGCCGGACTGTGTTATGATCGTGGTATGAGACTTTAACAGTGCAAACATGAAGTCTGTCCTGCCCAGATTCTATTAAAATGTGAGTTTTCCGACAAGAGAAAAAGCACACTAAACCAGGTCAACACCAACATCCCAGATGCTATAAATCCTATAAATCCACCTCTCTACCACATCTCAGACTCTCCGATCACCTCTCTCAGTCTCTGATTCCTGCTTATAAACCTAAAATCTGCAGCCAAAGACCAGCAGTTAAAACAGTCCAGGTGCTGACAGAGGAAGCCACTACAGCTCTAAAGGATTGTTTTGACTCTACAGACCGGAAGATATTCGCAGAGACAGACCTGGAGGGTCATACATCAGCTGTGCTCTCCTACATAAACTACTGCACAGAGAGTGTGACCACAATAAGGACTGTTAAAGTGTTCAAGGAACCAGAAACCATGGTTTAATGGTGAGGTGTGCACCCTGCTTAGAGTTCGGGATGATGCATTCATTGCTACAATAACTGACTTCAGAGGAGGGCCAGTCGAATTATAATACACCCTGGACACCCACTTTTCTCCCCTTTCCCTTCTGAAAAAGGATAGAAGACAACAAAAACAAAACTAATAGACGCTAAAACAGCTTTTGCCAACACACTATTAAATGTGTAACACCACCACCACACACACGGTGCAAAACCGTGAATAGTCCGGGATTTTTTTTTTTGACCCGGTAGTCGACCAAAATCCGGAAGTTGAACGCTAAAAAGTGCGAGAAAAAAACGAGACCAAAACAGAGGGGAAATGCACACTTTCTGGAAGTCCAGAAGTTGTTCACACTATGTATCACCCTGATAAAGCTAAGCTAAAGCACTAAAGCTAAGCTAAAGCGCTAGCAGCACGGTGAACACCTTTTTCTGTAAGGTTTTGAAAAGAAGGCAGAAACAAGCCATGTGACAAATGTTCTTCAAGAAAAGAAAGGAAAATCCTGAAGAAGAGTCATCCATGCCAAAGCAAGTAGTAAGACAAAAAAAAAACCTTTGGCTGATTTACCTGAAGCTGTTATGGAAGGGAATTCTCCATTTCTCTGCCTCTTCATCATTTACGTATGCCAACTGCTCACCACCACAAAGGTAAACAGTCTTATCTTTATTGTTTTTATGCTTTAACTGCACTGTCTGTCTTCCTTTCGGCTTTTTCCCTTTTACTCAGGAGTCGCCACAGCGAATCATCTTGATTTGCACGTTTTGATTTGGCAGAGGTTTTTACGTCGGATGCCCTTCCTGTCACAAGCCTTTTTAGCAAGAGACAGAAACACGCTGACGACTTTGCAGCCTACTCTTTACGAATGTCAGCAATGGTTCTTTTACATGCCTCTCACCATAGACAGTGAGACAGTGAGAGACATGGCCCACCTTTGATAACCCAGTTAGCCGCACTGGGGGGGGGGGCAGTGACAACCTTGTGGAGAGTGGGACTCGAACCCCCAACCTTTGGATCAGCTTTCCAGCGCCCTATACCACTAGACCACCACTGCCCCTAATGCTTTAACTGCACTGTGGTTTTTATTTTTGTGTGCTATGGTCTCTTTTGTGAGACTGGTTTTGGTAACTCTAACTCTCTTTTTCTCTTTGCATGTTGGAGGGAACATGGCTGCCACACGGAGGTGGAGCGCTAAACACACACACCTGATTCCACTTAGCAATCACAGTGAACAGAGACACACTTGTGGTTGAGACCTTGCCCAGGGGTCTTAGCACAGTGAGGGTCTCAGTGGGATTTGAACTCAACCTCCCGATCATGAGCACAGCACCCTAACCATTACGCCACCGGCCCCACTATATATATATATATATATATATATATATATATACACACAGTAAAACCTCCGCTGACGAACGCTTAAGATCACGAACTTTTCGCCTCAAGAACATTAAATTTGCGAGCATATAGTCTCTGCTGACGAACTAGTTTTCGGTGGACGAACCAAACTACGCGGTCGAACAGCGCCACGGTGGCGGCCACGAGAAGTTGACGCACGCTCACGGTGTCACAGTTCGTCACACCCCTTTCTTTGAGTGCGGAAGTGGTTTGTGTTTGCTCGACATTTTGGACCATATTGAGTGTACTTTTGCTATTATGGGACCGAAAAAGACCCCACCACAGGCGGAGATCATTGAAAAACACGAACGAGGTGTGCGTTTGTGTGACTCAGCGTCCCAGTACCAGTACAAGAAACAAGGAAGCTATTAAGGGTGCGTGTGTGGCTAAAGGTGTTTCCAAACAGTAGGTGTTTCCAAACACTCCTTCCAAACAGTAAGTCCCTCCCTCCCTCCTCCTCCCACTCCATTCCATCAAGCCGTCAACTACCATCACAAAGGTAAATAAACGACTTTATTATACAGTACAGTTTATTTCTTTAATTACAATACAATAGCACATTTATTATACATAAAATAAGGTATATTTTTGTGTAGTTTTAAGGCTTATTTAGTAGAAAATTATGTTTTATGGGCACCTGGGAACGGATTATTCTCATTTTAATGGTTTCTTATGGGAAATAAATGTTCGGAAGACGAACTTTTCGCCTCACACACACTTTCTGGGAACCAATTATGTTCGTGAGCCGAGGTATCACTGTATATTATATAGATATATATATATACATACACACACACACACCCTCAAAAAGAATCCTCAGAACACAAAAAGTCCATTTTTACCTGATATACCACCATCCTTCCAGGTTCCTCTGAATGACCTCCACGGTTACTCCTTTCTCAAACCCGATCTCGTCCTTACCCTGACTGGTGTAAGGCTGCACAGTGATGTACTTTTCCTCTGAGAGAAAGAAAGACAGACAGAAAGAGAGAAAAAATAACTGTCAGTTGAGTAAGTTACTGCTGAAGGTTTTTCCTTTGCTCAGCAATGTCACTGCTTCATGTCTCCGCATGAAGCTGGAAAAAGGCCTTTACTAACAACCTGGGATCAGCTTACAGTTCATATAAGAATATAACTACAGGTCCTGAATAAACATGATTTTAATTGACATAAGGATTATATTAAATATACTGTTGTATATTATTTATCACAGTATTATGCTTTGGGTCTTCAGTACTTACTTCCACCAAGGAGGTCATGTTTTCATCTGTGTTGGATCATTAGTGTTTATTTGTTTGGATGTTTATCTATTCGTAACTTCCTGTCCACAATTTCTGACAGACGAGTCTGAAATTTTAATGATTACCAAAGGAAAATCCATGCATTAATGATATCACAAAAAAATAATCATCAAACTTTCAAAAAGGAAGGATTAGAAAACCTTTGTTGGAATTCTTCCCCTTTCCTTATCATACCACAGCTATAAGAAAATGTGTTTTAAGTGGGAAGGGAAATTTTTTTTCTGAATTTTTCCAACCAGTAATGCATTACAATGTGTGACTGTGATGGTGGAAAAAGCCAAGATGGTCCAGAACACATTAACGCTGTATGCAGTCATGATGTGGTCTGCCAGAAAGCAAAAAAAAAAAAAAAAACAAGTCACAAAGTTCTACTTTCTCTTCTGCCTTTTTCTGATCGCCATTGTTTTTTTATGTTTTTTTTTGTTTCCACGTACGAGTATTTCCACGTCATATGATGCAAAATTCTTTCATATTTCTTGCAACAAACAAATTCTGAAGACTTTGTATGTCCCAATTTATGACTAATTGCTTTTTTTTTATTACAGGTGAGTGAAATGGATTCGACTAGATCTTGCAAAAATATGCCTGGAGTATTCTGCTGCATCTGTGGTGAATACACCATTGTACCTTACAAGAATCAAGTCACAAGTTCATAAAGCGTGCTGAACTTGGTAACCAGGATAACGCTTGGGCGCCACACATGGTATGCAAGTCATGCACCGAGTATCTGCGTTAGTGGACCAAAGGCAAGAAAACTTGTCTGAAGTTTGGAATTCCCATGGTTTGGAGGGAGCCAACAAACCATGTCACTAAGAGCCAATTCTGTGCTATTGATGTGACTGGGATCAAGACAAAGAACCGAAACAGCCTCAAGTGTCCTGATCTTGAATTTCACTAATTGTAGTTCACTGTGATGAAATTCCAGTGCCTGTCTTTGGAGTACTTCCTGACATCAATGAAGGAGATTCCTCAAGTGTTCCAGAAGATAAAGTGGTTCTTATCGATGATGCTCCATATACATTTTCCCCCAAAAGGAGATAAATTATCTAGTTTGTTATCTCAGCTTGTCAAAGTCCTCTGCTATTGAAAAAGAACCTCCTCTCTGTCAGTGGTCATGTCACCTTTTACAGCAATAGACATCAAGAGTTCCTCCATTTTTTTTTCTTTGAAGAGAAGGACTTGGTGTACTGTCCAGATATTGCTCAGTTTCTGCACAAGCTTGCAGTGCCACAGTATGAACCCAAAGATTGGAAACTGTTCATTGACAGTAACAAGCGACCACTGAAATGTGTTCTGCGTCACAACAGAAGCCAGTTTTCCTCTGTACCCCTTGCTCACTTGACTACACTAAAGGAGAAGTATGAAACAGTGAACTATGTGCTGGAGAAAATTTGTTATGATCAGCATGCGTGGCTTATTTGTGTTGACCTGAAGATGGTGAATTTTTTTGTTGGAACAACAGCACGGCTTCACCAAGTACCTCTGCTTTCTGTGCATGTGGAATAGTAGGGACACTGCTCAGCATTACACAAAGAAGGACTGGCCTGTGCGGGAGGAATTGGTGCCCTGCAGAGCATAGAACGTCATCAACAATCGTCTGGTAGACAAAGACAAGATATACGCTTCCCATCGCTGCACATCAAGCTCGGCTTGATTAAACAGTTCACCAAAGCTCTAGACCAGGACGGTGGCTGTTTCACTTGTGCAATGCTTTTCCAGGATTAACCATAGAGAAATTGAAAGCTGGCATCTTTGATGGTCCTCAAATCTGGCAGCTCATCAGAGATCCTGAGTTTGAAAACTCAATGAACGAAGTGGAACTAAAAGCATGAAAGGCTTTTGTTCTGGTCGTGAAGAACTTTCTTGGCAACAACAAGGCCAGGAACTATGCAGAATGTATCACCAATATGCCAACTGCTTTCATAAAACTTGGATGCAACATGAGCATCAAATGCATTACTACTTCTCTCACGTAGGGATCGGTTTCCTAAGAATCTGGGATCAATGAGTGACGAGCAGGTGGAGCGATTCCAACAGGAAATAAAAGAGATGAAGTCCAGGTATCAGGGACACTGAGATGCAGTGATGACGGCTGATTACAGTTCGACTTTGAAGAGAGACATCCCTGCTGCTGAGCATTTGAGGGGTTCGAAGAAATGGACGTTCATGCCCTAAATTTTGCACAATGACGACGTACTGTTAAATTTACATGTACTTATCTTTATCAATGTCTATTATTCAATTTGTAGAAATTGAAGTTTCTAACATTCAGTTACATTCTGTTAGAAAATGTTTTGTTGTCAAAAGCATTTTTGGATAAGAAATATTAATGAAAATCAAATGATAATTTCACAAAAATATTTATTTATTTTTAAATTTAGTCAGAAGACTGGATTTTTCAAAATCAAATTAACATAAAAACCTGACATTATTGAGACAAATGGATGTCATTTTTTGATTCGGTGGCACAAAATGGTCCTAATTCAGCTGAAAAAACAGACAACTTACAAAAATGTTATTTTTTGTAACCCAGTCAAACATGTTGGTGGCTATTTAGTGCTCACTGGGTACAGAAGCATCACACTGAAAGGTTGATGATAGAAATTAACTTGAAGGGCAAACACAGCTTCCAGTTTTATTTAATTGTCACGATGTCGTGTTGTAATTCAAGGGACAATTTGTTTATTTGTTGCAGATTATGTGAGTGACCCGTTTGAGTTCTATGAGACCATCAAGACAGTGATTTACGCTTGCACACATTAAAGAACACTGTTTAGTTTCACAGTTTCCAGTGTGATTTTCCAAGGGTGGGGGGTGGGGGGGGGAGAGACCTGCCCATACAAATTATATTCAATGCACATATTACTTAGCCCAAGAGGCATAAAGCCAACAAATAAACCACAAACACATTTTTCCCAGGACAACAGCAAAAGTTGAATTAGTTGTTACCATGATAACATAAGTTTGGATACTCTCAAAGCAGCATTGTTTTGAAAAACCATATGCTTGCTTGACTGTGTAGGCTGTGTAAGATGTTCATGTACTATTTGATTGTTTTGTTACTGGTTTGCCAAATCAAATATATCTACAGATGACATTCTGCCAAACAGGAGTTTTTTAAAAAATGCTGAAAGGAAAACTCACCTTTTCCTATTAGTTACTCTAGTGTGGTGAGACAAAGTTTACAGGAGTCACCATGTGACAACAGTTTCTTTGTGTAAACAGTCGTCTAAAACTGAAAAGAGCCGAGCACAGGTCACCCCCCAAAAAAAAAAAAAAAAATATATATATATATATATATATATATATATATATATATACTTCTCACAAAATCACCTTCACTGCTATGCCATAAGATTGAGTTCATTTCAAGTTTAAATTTGAAAAGTGAAGACAAACCCCAAAGGAGGCAAACATTTTGGCAGAAGGCACCAGCCAAGCATTGCCATGTGGCATATTGGCAGAATTTAGAACTTCAAAAGCTCTCACCTCAACATAAGAATTGGTGGCGACTAGATAGAGCATCTGCTGCAATAATCCCTCCTCTCAGTTTGAAGAAACCATACACATCATTTTAAAAATAATAATAATAATGGGGAAAAAGACAGAGTATATCATGAATATTTATTAAGACGTCAACAGAGACTTTAAGAAATAGTCTGTTTGAACATGGCTCACGATTGGACCAATAAGACACATCGGCCATCAATCAGCGAAATAGGAATTAATTTCCGAATTAAATGTCTTCGGCAGTCAAGCAACTGATTATCAGTGTGCTATGTGCATACATAATAAACTGCGTCATGCCAAATCGGTAAAAGATGCATCACAGAGGCAGCAGCAGCGCATAAGGGTATAGACCAGGGTATGTTAGGGTGGGTAATGACTTCCATAAGCCACACCCACCATGTCACTATTGGCTCGGCCTGTACCACACCCTCCTCCACCCCCAACTATCCCCTCATCGAGGGAACACACACAGACAGACACACACACACACACACACACACACACACACACACACACACACACATACATCTCAAGACTTTACATCGAAATAGCATTGATTTCAAGAATCAACACATTTTAATGATCGAAAAGGCAGAAGTTCGCTGATTGGTGGAAA
>CM045744.1:32606475-32796475 GCA_024760905.1 Plotosus lineatus | reverse complement strand
CGAACTTTTCGCCTCAAGAACATTAAATTTGCGAGCATATAGTCTCTGCTGACGAACTAGTTTTCGGCGGACGAATCAAACCACGCGGTCGAACAGCGCCACGGTGGCGGCCACGAGAAGCTGACACATGCTCACGGCGTCACAGTTCGTCACCCCCTTTCTTTGAATGCGGAAGTGGTTTGTGTTTGATAGACATTTTGGACCATATTGAGTGAACTTTTGCTATTATGGGACCGAAAAAGACCCCACCACAGGCGGAGATCATTGAAAAACACGAACGAGGTGTGCGTTTGTGTGACTCAGCGTCCCAGTACCAGTACGCTAAGTCTACCATTGCTACCATCCTTAAGAACAAGGAAGCTATTAAGGGTGCGTGTGTGGCTAAGGGTGTTTCCAAACAGTAGGCGTTTCCAAACTCTCCTTCCAAACAGTAAGTCCCTCCCTCCCTCCTCCTCCCACTCCATTCCATCAAGCCATCAACTACCATCACAAAGGTAAATAAAACGACTTTATTATACAGTACAGTTTATTTCTTTAATTACAATACAATAGCACATTTATTATACATAAAATAAGGTATATTTTTGTGTAGTTTTAAGGCTTATTTAGTAGAAAATTATGTTTTATGGGGACCTGGGAATGGATTATTCTCGTTTTAATGGTTTCTTATGGGAAATAAATGTTCGGAAGACGAACTTTTCGCCTTACACACACTTTCTGGGAACCAATTATGTTCGTGAGCAGAGGTATCACTGTACATTGATATAGTAATGGAAGTTAAACTTAAAGCACAAAATATCGTACAACAGAGTAGTCATGTAGTGTCATTCGCTCCATGATGCGCTGCAGGGAAAATAAACGATTTAATCATGAATGCTCATTATGTATTTGTAGCCTACTTAGTCATTTTGATAGTCGGCTCATATACAATTACAGCCTGTGTTGTCTTCATATAAGGCCTATATGAGGGTTTTGTTGTTGTTGTTTTTTGTGGCTCCAGACAGAAATTTTAGGTTTTTTTTGGTCCAATATGGCTCTTTGAACATTTTGGGTTGTTGACCCATGGACTAGAGGATAGCTGCCCAGAGTGTGGTAAAGAGGTCAAAGGTGGTAGTGTATTCTTCATTTAATATTTCGTTTATTTTCCTAATTCGATTAGAAGGGAAAACAAAAGCTCTTAGCCATTGGCCAAATTTGAATCCTGTGCTAGTAACTTCCGGGGCTGCCACTAATCCATGAGTACGCATGGCCGCAACCGGTGAGCCACGAATGGGTGAGGGTTTACTGTAGTAGCAAAATGGTGGATCACACTGATTACCTGTGAGATTTTTGTTCCTTTATTATTTATTTTTTTCTGGTTTTCCATTGCATACTTCTTTGCTGGTTTCTTTGCCTTTCCAAAAAAAGTAGGTATGGGAATCACCAGGGACCATCTTATAAAATATCACAATTCTGGGAATCAAACCCAGGACCTTCTTGTTGTGGGGCAAACATGCTAACCACTATGCTACCACATATAACATAAATTAAAATTTTATTTAAAATAAATAAAGACAGTTATGAATAAATTTTGAAGCCAGAGTGCCAATGCAATAACACCCAAAAAAAAAAAACAATCTGTACTACCGCCGCTGATGTCATCACTGTAAAGCAATCGGTTCTGCTGTGTATCGATGATGATGTGTTTTACACTTATAGGTCACACTAAAATACAGGCAAGAAAGGCTACAGAAATGTGCTTCTGAGACATTTTCTTCACCAAAGGCAAGATATTTTCCAGCAGTGGTTTTAAGGCATAAAATAAAGTAACATATTCAAAGTGTAAGTTATTTTGTCTTTTCCCTGAATGAAAAAAGCAGAGTTACATTTGAACCCTCATAAGTATTATAACTGTTACACTCATTCCAGACCTCCTTCTCTCTAATAAATCGAATTGGACAGCAGCAGGGAAAATGTAGTTTAATGGGCAGAACAGAAACGATACATTGGCAAATTCTGTGGTAAAGTGAAATGTGTGCATGTGTATCAGCTGCAGTTCTTTTTAGCTGAAAATGAAGTGTGTGAATGTGAGACACTACGTGAAGCGTGTGCCTTTACTGAAAGTTGCAGTGATCTCCGTCTGTATGGTTCTATCAGTGATTGCTAAATAAGAGGCAGCAGTCACAGCAGCTACACACACTGTGTGCATGTGTCACTGATGGTGTGTTGAATAGCATAACGGACCACATAAAAAAAGTATGTGCTGTATTTGTCTGTACGTCTGAACCTCTGTGTCACCTTCAGTCTTTAAGAAAGATTAGCTAGCAGCACTCAGCAAGTACAGCACAAATCAGATTAGTCTTAATTTGCACTAAAATAGGGCAAGTGTGAGGTAAAAGATAGATAAATAAATAATTAAAAAAAAAAAAAAAACACGTCCTGATGAAATCCTCCATCCAAAAAGGGAGTGACATTTGGCTCAAGGATGCTCCAGTAAAAAATATCTCCACTTGATTTCAGAGAGTGGAATTTATGTGTCGGCCAAAAACCCTTTTCTATCACTGACTAAGGCGTGCCAGGATAAGAGATGAATGTATGTGGTAGTGTGTTTGTGGATTTGTTAGAAACTCCCACAGCGCATGATGAATGCCAAGGGTGGACTCGTGAAGCCCCTGTTAAGCATCAGGAGAATGCTGCACTCCATGAGTGTGCAAGCCCCCCCCAGTGTCCAAAATGGGGATGAAGAAATATAGACAAACCTCTTTATAGTGTACAGTGGATAAAGTGTAGGCTATAATCCATAACCATAGACTCTTAAGAAATTCTGAAGACTGTTGCAGCTTTATAGGTAACCAAAAGACCTTGGTTTTATTCTGTGTATGCATCTGAGTGAAAAACCCAAAGCGTGTTCTTGCGTCTTACCCTCTCCTGATCTAGACGTTCCCAGCTCCAGATCATCTCTTGTGCCAGTCTGAGCATCCAAATATGTGGCAGGAACCCAGCCCTGTTCTTCTGCAGTACTGACAAACCACCAGCCTGCACACGCACACACACACACACACACACACACACACAGAAAGAAAAAAATATGCATACGTTTTTTTCCCTTACCGCCCAAGAAAATAAAAGGTCCACAATTTATAATTAAATTAACTCTGGGCTCAGACTTTCCACACTTAGTGTATGGCACATAAGAGCTCAAAATGTCAGTCCTAAACTACGCATTATACAGATTATATTCCACATCAACAGTAACCTTTCTGCAAATCTGCAGGGTGTGTGATCACATCTGCACATTTATTTAAGCTAATAATTTATTGTATATTAAATAAGTACTCTAAAGTTTTGCACCTCTATCCACTGCATCTGTAGTTCATGTGTCGTTATCATGAAACTTAACATTTTAATCTGTACTGACTGAAAAAAAGATATCAATTTCTGTCATTTAATAATAGAAATCTAATGGCAGGTCATAGCTTTCAGAAAATGCTTTCATGTATTTACTGAACCGTTGACTTCTACCAGGATCATGTGGCGGTTTAGCCTCTGTCAACCGACTCTGACCAAAGCTATGCACTGGAGTCAATTTGGAACATGTTTTTGGACTGTAGGAGGAAACCAGAGTACCCAGAGGAAATCCATGCGTGCAAACTCTACACAGAAATGCCCTCGCCAAGCCCCGAACTTAAACCTAATGCGAACCACTACACCAACCTGCCGCCAGTTTCATGAATTCTTTGGCTAAATATATTTGGAAAGAAAGCGTTACTTTTTTCAGTGGGAAAAATGAACTCAAACTTAACATGCAGTCAATCGCTGCCCCTAGATTCCTTTATATGCAGGTTTTAGTCTAAGTCTAAGTCTGTGAAACTTGCCTAAATGATCAGATTTGCTTGAAAATGTTGGAGTTTACAAGTTGTGTAACCCAGTTTACATCAAATCTAACATTCATTTTTTTTTTTTTTTTTTTTTTTTTTTTTGCTGAACTGCTTCATCCTATTAGGGTTGCAGGGAGGCTGGAGACAATCACAGTCAGTACTGGGCGAAGATATGGAACACCCTGAACAATTCGCCATTTCACTGCAGGGTTAACATGCACACGCACACGCACCTGAGGGAAATTTGGACAGCCAATTAGTTGAATTTTAGTTTTTGGATTGTGGGAAGAAAACAGAGTACTGGGTGGGAACCCGGGATACCAAACTCACAACAATGCTCTTGCTGAGCCAGGGACTTGAACCCAGGACTTTCTTGCTGTGAGGCAGACATACTAAACATTACACCACCATGCTGCCCACATATCTAACATTTTCTCATAAAGCTATATAGTCATGTGTCCTGATTGTTAACTTGAACATCTCCTTTGAGGTACAGTATATGAGTGGTTTTTAAGACACACATTGTGATGCATATCCTGCAGATGCATGTTACAATCTGCTTTGTTGAAAGACATTCACAAGATCATTCACAAAAAGCAATCAGACTCCATGTGAAACATCTGAGGTTTAGAATTTACACTGTACACACAGTCATGCTCACAAGCTCAGTGTCTGCTGATTCGGTTAGGTTTTGTGAGGTGTGTTTATAAACTGGAGACTCTTGGGAAATAAAGGCATTTCCTGTGTAAAAAAAAAACTCCCCCCCCCCCCCCCATAACAATTTCACAGTGAAATGTGTGAGTGCAAAGTTTTTGTGTTTCTTTACAAATTTATGCAAGATTTAAAAGAAAAACTAAAATCATTTATTGATGCTGAGTTTGTGTCTGTGGTTTTTTTATCCTATTTTTGAAAAAAAAAAACACATTTTAACAGTAAATCTAAAGTCCATGCAGGAGAGGAGTCAAGGCTATGCGGCACTTTTATATATCCAGACAAGACCCTTAAAAACATGGTTGCTCTTTAATTCACTGAAGAAAATGTTGCAAAATTAATACCACAAGGATTTATTTTGAAAGCTAACATAACACAAGCTGTCAAAGAAAAAATGTAAGCAAGTCCAAATTATTTCGGTTCATTTCTGTGGTTAAAAAAAAAAAAGCTTTATTTGAAAAGTCTCTGGCTTTCACTTTTCCATTCACATTCATGAAAACTGCATAAAACCTTTATATAAAAAAAAACAACACAATAATAATATCCATATAATCCATTCAAGATTTCTGTCAAAACATTTGAGTTTTAAGATTGTATGACATTTACATGGAAGAAAGATTTTCAAGAAGAACTTTCAATAATCATCACGGGCTGTAACTGCAGATTTTCCGTCCTTATAAATTAGTATTATTGCTCCATTTTTACGGTGTAGATCAGCTATAAAGTAGCTACTAAATTGCCATTTATTATGATAACAGGAATACTGGCATTATAAATGGCGATAAGAGGTTAGCATGCTTGCCTTCGATTGTGGGTTTCATCTGGGAACTTTCATTTACTCACATTTTTAAAAGATGCCCAAATTATGTGAAATGGGCAGTTTAAATCACAGTGGATATGTTTTTTTTGTTTGTTTCTGTGTTCGTGCAGCAATAATTTGGTGACTTGTTCGGGGTTAACCAAGCATCTTGGTTAAAGTCTGCCTGGACAAGCTGCAGCTTCCACCTCTGGTTATGATAATGAATGAATAAATGTACTTAAGTGCTAATTAAGGTCACGGAAGGTATAAAAACATATTTTATAATAGTGCGATAAAGGCACTACTTGTGTGAAGAATAAGTGGTGTTAAAATTTTCATTCCAAAAAATGTTGACCATACTGTCCAAAGATGACAAACTGTGAATCCTGATGATGACTGTGCTCTCAGTGCAGGGGTGGTGGCATACCTCCTCTCCCCCATTAAGCACAGCGTAAAATAGAACACTCACACGATCCAGTTGTTGGTTTCTGTCAGCTCATGCATGCATAATGAGAGGGATAGTACTAGCAGTACAGTAGGACAGTTACAGGTATGTTACACGAATCCATCTCACTTGAGTGACAGTTCAAAATGTGTTTGGCTGGCTGACTTCTTGTGTTTTGAAGGAAGCATATATCATCATTTTCAAAATTATTCATTCAGTGACGTAAATAAAAGTTACGTGCCTTGAGTATTATATTAATGAGCCTTACAGCCCCAGGTGATATTCATCATATGACAAAGATAAGTGAGAATACTAGGAAGAAAAACAAAAGCAAATACTGGGCAGAAAACCTAATTCATGTAAATCACATGAGAAAAGGGTACTGGAACTCATCCTTATTGTGCATTGTAAATGTAAAAGTGTCATTTGTTAATTTATCCATAGCTGCACTTTCACAATGACAAATAAAATTGACCATTGGTAGTTATTTTCATAAAAAAAGAAGAAAAACCAGAGTGATCACATGGAAAAGTAAGAACAGCCGTACATTTATCAGACCTTCAAGTCCGGAAAAATTAGCATCAGATGTTCCAGATTAGGTGGAACCTGTCTTATTTAAAGCTGACAGCTACGGTCTGGTGTTCTCTTTGCTACTGATGTGTTGGGTGTCATCAAGCCAAGATCTAAATATCTCTCTACGGCCTGAAGAAAAAGAGATGTGGGTGCCTCCGAGTCTGGCAAAAGATTTAAAAGAATCCCTAAATCATTTACAATAAATAATCCTCTGAAAGAAAAATCATCTCCAAGGTGTACAGAGTTCAAATCACTGCCATTTCTGTCCAGGACTGGCTGCCACTGCAAAAATCAACCTGTGATCATTCGATGTGAAAATAATTGCAAGAACCCCAAAATCTGATCACAGGATCAGGAACTCTTGCAATTGTCTTGCTTGGTGTCAAAGTGCACAAGTCAACAATCAGAAAGCGATAAATTTTCTTTGCATGGGAGGTACAAGCTGTCCAAAAAAGTATGGTGGTGGCTTGTCATGGATTGGCTTTGCTTCACTACCTTACAGTAGACAGCTTGCAGTAGTCATTGATTCAATATGAATTCTGCATTCAAGAATGCTTGAAGAATTTAACCAGGTAATGATCAGAAATATTTGATCGGATACTCCAAGAAATAGTTCCCCAAAAAAAAAAAAAAAAACCAGCGTTGTCGAATATTCCAGTCAAAGAAGAGATTTTAAATACACTGACGGTCGAAGCAAGCTTTTCAAGGTGTATCATGCCAATGCCCATGGTCAGCTGAGATAGGCTCCAGCCTCCCTGTGACCACCGTAGGACTTAAGAGATGATGACAAATTATGATGACATGATGTGTCAGATTTAAAATTGCCAGGTGGTGCATGAAAACCTTCATCAAAACATTGAAAGTATCAAGACACTCTTCTCTTAAGAATATATCAAGTCTCTGAATTGCCTTAAAAGTTTTGAAGGTCTATCTAATTTTCTGTTAACAAACAAGCAGATCTATTGCTTGTGTTTATAGTATTAGTATAGTACCATATTTTCCAGATTATAAGTCATACTTTTTTTCATACTTTGGCTGAAGGTGCGACTTATACTCCAGAGCAACTTATATGTGAAATTATTGCATATAATTCTGTTCGTCATCATGAGATTTCCTTTCGGCTTCTTCCCTTTTTCAGGGGTCGCGACAGCGAATGATTCACATGTTTGATTTTATAATTTCACGTTTGCTATTTTACACTCACAACCACAAGAGGGAACTCTAAGCTTGGGTACCAGTACCTGCTCATCCACCACTGAAGAAATGGCCCCAAAAAGAAAATCCTATTCTGCAGATTACAAGCTGCGAGTAGTGAAATATCAAGCAGAAAATGATAATCGAGCAGTAGAAAGAAAGTTTGGAGTGAACAAGAAGCTTGTGACGGACTGGAGAAAAGCGGAGATTACGATTACAGCAATGAAGACAACAAAAAAAGCTAATCGCGGGCTAAAAGCTAGATGGCCACAGTTAGAGAAACGAGCTCACGTGTGCTTCTGCAACGTGCCGCAGGGAGGGACTTGTGAACAGTGCAGTTGCGTCTCCACATCCAGGTAGTGAAATTATTACCTATAATTCTAACAAGAGGGCAGGAAACCGGAGATGATTATTACTGGAATGAAGAAAACAAAAAAGCTAATTGATAAAAAGCTAAAAGCTAATCGCAGGCTAAAAGCTAGATGGCCACAGCTAGAAGAATGAGCTCACACATGGGGGTTTGAGCAACGTGCTGCAGGGAGAGGCTTGTCAACAGTGTATTGTATTGTATTGTAGTAGATTTATATAGCGCTTTATCCATATAGAATATTATGCTCAAAGCGCTGTTTGGTGTTTTTGTGCTCCAGGCACATGTTGGTACTGTGCGGCACCAGTTATTGCGTTGTTCTATCCTTTGATGCTGAGCGCCAAGCAGGAAGCAACAACTAACAAATTTTAAAGTCTTGTGGTATGACACGGCCGGATTCAAACTCCGAGCTTCCGAAGGATAAAGCGGACGCTTTACCAACTGAGCTAAATATCCAGCATTCCCCCAACAGTGCAGTTGCATCTCCACATCCAAGTAGTTGTCAAGTAGATGAACATAAATAATATTGAGCGAGGACCACAATGTCACAAACTGCCAGCAGATTTCCAAGCCAAGGTAGACAGTTTCCATGAGTTTGTGACTTATAGTCCATTGCGACTTGTACATGTTTTTTTTATTCTTTATTACACATTTTTTGGCCAATGCAACTTGTACTCTGGAGCGACGTATAGTCCGGAAATACAATAAAATGAGTTCATCGATCTCCTTCTTTTCCTTTCGGCTGTTCCCTTCAGGGGTCGCCACAGCAAATGATCTGCCTCCATCTCTCCCTATCCTCTGCATCTTCTACTCTTACTCCAACGACCTTCATGTCCGCCTTCTATGTCAGTTGTCATACCTCAAAATGCACCAATCGAGCCCACACCACTAAACTTAAGTCCAGTTCTGAAATCAGATACATGTGCAAAATTCAAATGAACTTGATCAACACACCAACATATGCATGCTGACAGTCTGAAGCTATAGGAAAGTCCAGCAACATGGAAACTGTAAGAAGTGCCAATAAAGTTACTCTTTTTATAGCAAGCAAAAGCTTGGGGTGCAATTATGACTGTAGTGTTTCATGTGTGCTGTGTATAGTATGGACAAAATGTTGAGATCAAAACGTCTTTGTGTTCTCTGGATAATTTAGGATTGGGTTTAGGGTTATAAAGCATTCTTCCAGTAAGCTGAAGTGGAGTTAAAAAACAAATAGTAAGAAACTGCCTCATAAGTATGTGGTCGTAGATCTGGCTATATGGATTAACCTCTGAAATTTATAATACTGGTGTTTACTGTGCTTGTCTTAACAAGGGTCTTGTGCTTTCAGGGACCACCAAGCTGTACGTCTGTTTCATTAAGGTTGAGCCAACAGAGCAGCATAGGGTTCATTTAGAAATCAACTTAATTTAAACCACGGAGTACAAGTGCCAGATTGATACCTGTGCCACCCTGCTTGGGAGAAAATTATGTGCGTTTGTGTGTGTGTGTGTGTGTGTGTGTGTGTGTGTGTGTGTGTGTGTGTGTGTGTATACCCTCACCTTGCTCTGAATGAGATACTGTCTACCTGTCTGCCCCAAAGGGAACCTTACAACAAGCACAGAGAGCTGATTGAAAAATTAAAATGGAAAACAGCAACCTCTGTTCAATCATTTCCTACCATAAAGGCACTATTCAGTGAGGCTTAACTAAGTGGCAGGAATGGGACTGATAAGGTATCAATATTCGTTTAATATTTGCAGTGCAGCACAGTGGCACAATGGAATAGCATGCAGTGGATAACTAATGGAAGGTCCTCGGTTTGCGTCCTGGGCTTGAACCCATTTTGATCCTGGGTTCAAGTCCCAGGCTCAGACGTTTATGTGCCGAGTTTGCATGCTCTCTCTCAGTGCTTGTGTGGGTTTCCTCCAATGGTCTAAACTGGCTGTTTTTTTACCTGACTAATTGGCTGTTCCAAATTGCCCCAGGTGTAAATGAGAGTGTGCTGGCTCTGTGATGGTCTGGTTTCTGCAGAGTGTACTCGGCTTTTACCCAGTGTTGACTGAGAGAAGCTTCAGCATCCCCCCATGAGGCTAATACGATTAAGTGGCTCGACAAGTTAGTGAGTGAGTTGATTTCTGTCTATAAACTTTAAAGATGAATTAGCAAGTGTTAAAGAACTTTTACTTATGATTGATCTACAAAAAGTTCTTAAGGACTGATAACAATCCAAGCAACACCAGAAAAAAAGGTTTTGAGATCCTTGAGACTAGATATAAAGCCTTGCTTGTCTAAATTAAATCCAAATCAAATGGAAATTGAGGCAATTATTTACTGAGAGACTCCAAAAGCCATAGACCCAAAGACTGGAGAGAGAAATATCCTGTTCATTAAAGTGCACTGGTGTGAAACGTCACACACTAAATACTTTTACATGAAATGTACTCCTTTTGCATTTCTTTTAAAAAGGAATTGCAAAACATTTCACTCAGCGTGCGAAATGACCACAAAGACTGAACACTTCAAAATTATTCAGTCAACATCTTTTCCAGCATGATACTATATTAATATCGAACTCTGAACAAAAGGAGTTAGACAGCAAACCTCAGGGATGAACCAGATGTCTTTTCTTGAGTTTTGACAGGATCACTTTAGTTTATAGGTTGTCTCTGGGGCAGCAAGGTTTTCACGTGTGAAACTGAAAAAGTCAAGGGAATGGTAGCTGAAGGGTTTCACTGAATTATGCTAACCTATTTCAGACTTGCTGTTTGAGAACACGATGAATCAATACACACGAGGAATCCAGTCCTGACCTGAAATGACGCAAATCCGTAGCCAGAGGAGATGCTTCTGATGTTCGTCTTCTAAATCTAAAATGGTGTGTTGTTGATCACAATGTCAGCATAAAAAGGTAACAATTTAGCACTGACTTATAGTGAAACTCTCCACTTGCAAAATATACTAGAGTAGAAGCTCCATCCACCTGAGAGGATACAGTCATCCTGATTTCTCATGTTTTGACTTGACCGTATCCATAGTGTACCCATAGTGTACACAGTTTAGATCCTTAGTGTACCATAAAATATCAATAAAGCAAACCCACACCAAATACAACCAATCTTCACACTGCCTATTGATTCATGCTTTCCTGCCTTGTGGAGTCCAAACATGTATTTTTCAGTCCACTCAGTCTTGAATGCCTGAATTTTATGATGAACATTCTTTTTTCTTTTGTTATCGTTCAATTTGAAACATGACATTCTAAGCATGAACACAAACCTCAACAACTAGCTTGCTAACACTGACAATAACTGATTTGTTGAGAAATTGACCAGCCATGAGACTATACTGTTGTCATACTGATGCTGTTACAGCTGCAGTGATTAAATCTGCCAGATGTGGAAATATGAACATTCAAGTGAGTTGGTATGGGTATGAGGAAACTGTACTTTCTTAAAGCAAACAAAAGCAGTGGAGAGTCATTTTATGTGAATATTAAAACGTGACCTAATTGACAATTAAATAATATTTAAGTCTTGGTTCACATTTAGACAGAAGTCACATTGGTGTGGAGTATTTTTGGTAAAAAATTTTCTCCTTATTTGTCCAGAGAAGGTGGAAAACACTATACAGACGCTCCCCAACTTACAAACATTCGTTTTACAAACATCCGGAGATACGAACAGGGCTGTCCAAGGTCGAAAGTGAAATGAAATTGAAGAACAAGTAGAAATAGAAATGTAATAAAATCTATAGAAAGGTATATCATAAATATACATATGAAATATGATTAAACATTATCCTGACGTACACTTAATACTCGGCTCCGGCAGAGGGGCGTGGCTGACACGTGCTTTACACCATGGAGGTCTGGGAAGAAAAGCAGAACGATACATTTCTGAACTTGCGCCAAAACTTTCAAAGAAGAAACAAATTGACTCCAGTTGTTATGGTCTGTGTTGGGAGTGGCTCTGAAATCGGTGGCTTTTAACTCTTGTTCTCTCCTTACGTAGGCACTCTTGAGGGGCGTGGCTCACTCGCTTGAGGAGTCCGGAGAAGCACACCTGATTCCACTCAGTCATCACCGGGCTATAAAGATGAGCGGCGTGCTCCTCCCAGCACTAGAAGATTGTTCCCTCCATGCGATCCCGTTTCCCTGTGATCTCTCTGGCTCCTGATTCTCAGCTTTGTGCTCGACCAGTTCTTTCTCCAAAGTTTCCCTTTGTAATTTTGGCTTTCATGTTTCCCCTCGCCTTTATGGTAACTACGATTCTCTGTTCTCCAGTGCCTGCTCTGTGTATAGTAAAACTCATCTGTATCATCATACTCAGTCTCCTGCATATTTGGGTCCGACTAAAAGCTCCTGGCGTCACACCAGTATTCTAATGAACTGGGTAAGAGTGAAACTCTCAGTAAATCTGATCAGATCTGCTGTGCTGTGCTTGAGAGTAACCAGGAGTTTAAACACAGGACATAATGATATTTATAATGTACAGATGATTATAGAGAGAGAGAGAGAGAGAGAGAGAGAGAGAGAGAGAGAGAGATTGTATACAGTAGAAACTCATGTAGGTTATTTATACAAGGTTTGAACATACATTCCCCTCTAAAGAATGCCCTGTAACAACTTGCACACAAATTCATCTAACGAACGGCCATCAAGAACCTAACTCGTTCGTAAGCTGGGGAGCGTCTGCACTATATTTAAATACTTCTCACACCTTTGTCATTTTTAATACATATTTTCTCTTACTCACTGACTCAAGTGCTAAACCAATTAATCAAACTAAGCTTGCACCGAGGCTGGAGCCTATCAACAATGTGTAGCATGGGGTACACCCTGAACAGTGTGTCAACACACCCTCAGCCCCACACACACACACACACACACACACACACACACACACACACACACACAGAAGGTCGATTTGGAACAGCCAGTGAGCCTACTGTTCATAATTTTGGACTGTGGGAGGAAACCAGAGTATTTCGAGAAAACCCACACAAATGCAGGGAGAACATGCAAATTCCTCACAGAAACAACATGCTACCGTGCCACCCCTGAATATATATTTGATGAAGAAAATTATCTGGAGATAATACATCAGCTCAGTTTCAAAATTACATCAGCTCAGCTGTCATGACTGTTTTTCTTGGGAAAGTTTGAAAAGTACCAAACACTGCATTGTGGAAATGCAGCTTGACTTGGTGTGGAAAACAGGTTAATAAATCTTGGCGTGACAGTATGACTCGCTAATATATGTCTTTGACAGGCTGCACGTGGCAACCATATGGATATACATCACGCACATTGTGAAAATTGGCTCATGGTGTTACAGAATGACTTGAAATGTATTAAAAAAAGAGGACTGTCTGTGTACTACATATGTGAAAGTCACAGGTTTAATCATTTCCTCAAAGACACTTCAGTAAATAATAGTCAGTCAATCAATCAGTCAGCAGGTCTTATGCAATGTCCATGCTATTTTGTGTGGCGGATACAGAATAGACATAATGCACACAAAATAACACAGACATAACCCAAAACATTCTGCTAGCGAATGTTTAGTCTGCAGATTGAAAAAAAAAAACAAAAAAAAACTGATTTTACCCCAAACAAACATTCCGTCACACTTGGGATCAAATTTTGGTTTGTATGGATTAAATCAAGTGCTGAGGAGGCACAATTTTTTGTCAAGGGTCAATTAAAATTTATCATAGATCAGCTTTTCCACAAACAGAACGAATATAACTGGACAAAATTAGCTCTCAGTCTTCTGCAGGTGGTCAGGCAGTGGTGTTTTTTCATCAGTTTTTATTTTATTTTATTATAAATATATTTTTTTATTCTGCCAGAAGGCCAATGAATACAGTGTTTCACTTCAGACTTCAAAACTGTGGAAAAAATTAATGTCACTGCAGACTTGGGCAACAGCTGTTTAAAAGCAGTGTCAGCACATTACTTTTGGACGTTCGCCTAATTGGAAGCACGATGAAGGTCGTCGGAAAAGACACGAACACACATGAAAGAGTATAAAATTTGGGGGGGAAAGTTAATATGATCATTTCCTGTTGGTGAGAAAGTCGGGGTTGAAAAAAAAATTCCAAAATGGCATGGAATAAAGTTAATGCGGTCAAGCTTTAAGTCTACTCTAAGGCAACTTATTCCTCAGAAAAATAGACAGCAGAGAACAACAAGGATTACAAGTAATAGTAATAGTTATTGAATCATCATGATTATTTGCATATCTGTTACAAAAAGAAAGAAATGTTGTCACATACTAATGGAGTAGTGGCAAAGCGACTAAATTAGCGATGTTAGATTTGTGAGCCTCCACCTATGGCATTTTGGTAGACCCCTTTATTCCAGAACAATTATATATATATATATATATAATTATATATATATATATATATATATATATATACACACACACACACACACACACACACACACACACACACACACACACATACTGTATACAGCAGGGGTCACCGACCTTTTTGAAACCGAGAGCTACTTCTTGGGTACCAATTAATGCGAAGGGCTACCAGGTCAAAACACACCTCTGAAATTACAAATTTGCTCAATTTACCTTTAATTATATGTTATCATTAATAATTAATGATATTTATCTATGTGAAGATATTGATTTGATTTAAAATATATTCAAAAAAATTAGATGCAGCTCAATGGAGAGTGGCGCTATGGAGCTGTGGGCCTGTCCTAAAACTAGCAGTGAACAGGTCCGCGGGCAACTTATAGTGTCCTTGCGGGCTACCTGGTGCCCACGGGCACCACGTTGGTGATCCCTGGTATACAGGGATCCCTCGCTACGTCGTGCTTCAATTCATGCAGCTTCAGCGCATAGTGTTTTTTTTTTTTTTTAAATATGCATCGAATTAAATTATAAGGAAATTAAGGTAGAGGAAAAAGTTAAGGAAAATGCCATAAAAACAATTTCAATTATGCACCCCCCCCCCCAAAAAAAAAAAAAAAAAAAACTTAAAAAATAAAAAACCCTAAACAAAACAAAAACCAACCTAAAATCTCCCATGAAAACTAATTACATTGTTGTGAGGTGCGCCTCTGAGTATGTGCACGCGCAACTGTGTGCGCGTCTGTATGTGTGTGTATTTAAATTTTATTTACATCTTATGCATTATTTTTTTAATGTTTAATTGTTATTATAAGCCTTTATAGCATTGAGTATGTATTTATTGATATTGGGGGGTGGTGAGATCCTACTTCGCAGATTTCAATGGTCACGTGGAAAAATAGACAGATTTATAGCAATAACTATTCAGGGAGAGAGAGAGAGAGAGAGAGAAAGAGAGATTTCCTTTTGGCTTTTTCCCTTTATTAGGGGTCGCCACAGTGAATGATTCGCACATTTGATTTGGCATAGGTTTTTACGTCGGATGCCCTTCCTTACACAACCCTTGATCAAGGGACAAACACGCTGACGGCTTTGCAGCTCCTCTTTATAAAAGTCAGCAATGGTTCTTTTACATGCCTCTCACCATAGACAGTGAGAGACATGGCCGGCCTTTGATAACCCAGTTAGCTACACTGGCGGGGACAGTGACAACCTTGTGGAGAGTGGGACTAGAACCCCCAACCTTAGGATCAGCGATCCAGCGCCCTTTACCACTAGACCACCACTGCCCCTATGGAAAATATTTGTATAGCTACCATGTTTAGCTACAGAATATATAATACAAAATTGAAATAAAAATGTGAGATGTTTTAAAAGATTGTACCATGAACTTAAGAGTAAATGTTAAAAAACTAACCATATTTGTTTCACTCCCTTGTACAAGTACAAATTGGGCCAGCCAGAACACAACTCTAATTGTATTAATCATGCCCATCAGCAGACTGGTACAGCAGGGGGGAGAGAGAGAGAGCAAGAGAGCGAGAGAGAGAGAGAGGGAGGGAGAGAGAATAAGCAGATGTCTGGCCTATCTTCAAAGCAGCTCCTTTACCCCCCCCCCCCCCCCCCCAATCTAAAACAGTGGTGGAAGGAAAAAAGAGAAATGAAGTAAAGGAATGTCCTTTTCACTTTCTTACGAATCTACTGGAAAGATGTATCAATATGAAGCACAAATATGTAGTGGAAACTGCAAAGAAAACATTATAGATTATATAATGATTCAATTTCAGATTTTCAGCTGAAATATGTTTTGGTTTCCAATGCATTACATTTGACTCGTGTCCAACATTAGTGATAATAAAACGACATATGGCTAGTTAGCATGTAAACAGGGAATGGGGGTAAAGGAAGTTTGTGAGCATGGAAGAGAACGACTGAACAACTGTCGAGAAGTGAAAACAGTGACATGTGGAAAGTGTTCATGTCTGACAGATGCTATTTTCATTAAAATCCTATTCGTTTTAGTGTCATTTTTAAAATTTATTCCACTTCAGCAATTTCAGATAAAAAGCAAACACTATTTAGTTATGGCCAAGGGCCATATGGCCTCTTTTCATATCTTGATTTGCACAAAACTTTAGTTTGACTAATTCAAGTTTCTTTCACATTATAGAATGAAGAGTTTGCATGCTCTTTCTGTGATTGTGTGGGTATTTGATTTCAGGGCAGCACAGAGGCATAGTGCTTATCATGTCTACCACACAGCGACTGGGTCCTAGGTTCAAGTCCCACGCTTTGGCATTCCTGTGTGTAATTTGCATGTTCTCCCTATGTTTCCTTGGGCTTCCCCTGGGTACTCCAGTTTCCTCCCACAGCCCACAAACATGCACATCAGGCTAATTAGCTGGTTATAATTACCCCTAGGTATTAATGTGAGTGTAAATAGTTGTGTGAGTGATAGCCTTGCAATGCTCTGCCAAGCTGTTCAGGGTGTACCTGCCTTCACTCAGTGTCAGCTGATGACACTAATGTGACCCTAGTAGGATTAAGCATGACAAATGACGATGATATTAAATGAAATTATGAACATAAAAAATAAATATACCTGGTTGTGTGGCTATTAAATGAAACAAAGATGCCGAAATATACCAACAAAAGTGAGAGAGAAGAGAAATCCTGGCCATTTGTTCAAAACTTTCCCACTTTATAAACAATTCCACAACCACTGCTTTCTTTCTGACTTGAGATTTCCTTTCGGCTTTTTCCCTTTTATCAGGGGTCGCCACAGCGAATGAATCGCACGTTTGATTTGGCAGAGGTTTTTACGTCGGATGCCCTTCCTGACACAACCCAACACGCTGATGGCTTTTCAGCTACTCTTTACGAAAGTCAGCAATGGTTCTTTTACATGCCTCTCACCATAGACAGTGAGACATGGCCGGCCTTTGACAACCAGTTAGCTGCACTGGGGGGACAGTGACAACCTTGTGGAGAGTGAGACTCAAACCCCCAACCTTAGGATCAGCGATCCAGCACCCTATACCACAAGGCCACCACTGCCCCATAAGAACAAGGGAGACGTGCAGAGTTGTGGCAACTACAGAGGGATAAAGTTGATGAGCCATATGATGAAGTTATGGGAAAGAATAGTGGAAGCTAGACTAAGGGCAGAGGTCAGCATTTTTGAACAACAGTTTGGTTTCATGCCAAGAAAGAGCACCACAGATGCAGTGTTTGCCTTGAGGATGTTAATGGAGAAGTACAGAGAAGGTCAGAGGGAGCTGCATTGTGCCTTTGTGGATCTGGAGAAAGCATATGACAGGGTGCCGAGAGAAGAACTGTGGTATTGCATGAGGAAGTCTGGAGTGGCAGAGAAGTATGTTAGAGTGGTGCAGGACATCGGTTGTATGAGAGATGTAAAACAGTGGTGAGGTGTGCTGTCGGTGTGACAAGAGTTCAAGGTGGAGGTGGGACTGCATCAAAGGGTCAGCTCTCAGCCCTTTCTTGTTTGCTATGGTGATGGACAGGCTGACAGATGAGGTTAGACAAGATTCCCCATGGACTATGATGTTTGCAGATGACATTGTGATCTGTAGTGAGAGCAGAGAAAAAAGTGCAGGAAAATCTAGAGAGGTGGAGGTATGCCCTGGAAAGGAGGGGAATGAAGATTAGCCTCAGTAAGACAGAATACATGTGCATGAATGCCAAGGACCAAAGAAAGGTGGAGGATTTCAAGTACTTAGGCTCAACAATCCAGAGCAATGGAGAGTGTGGAAAAGAGGTGAAGAAGCGTGTGCAGGCAGGTTGGAATGGTTGGAGAAAAGTGTCCGGTGTAATGTGTGATAGGAGGGTATCGGCAAGAATGAAAGGAAAAGTGTACAAGACGGTGTTGAGGCCAACGATGTTGTATGGTTTAGAAACAGTGGCCCTGGGGAAAAGACAGGAGGCAGAGCTGGAGGTAGCAGAGATGAAAATGTTGAGGTTCTCTTTGGGAGTAACGAGGATGGATAGGATTAGGAATGAGCACATCAGAGGGACAGCACATGTAAGATGTTTTGGAGACAAAGTCAGAGAGGCTAGATTGAGAGGGTTTGGACATGTACAGAGGAGGGATAATGAGTATATTGGTAATAGGATGCTGAGGCTGGAACTACCAGGCAAAAGGCCTAGAAGAAGACCAAAGAGACGATTCATGGATGTGGTGAAGGAGGACATGAAGGTCGTTGGTGTAAGAGAAGAAGATGCAAAGGATAGGGTGAGATGGAGGCAGATGATTCGCTGTGGCGATCCCTGAAGGGAAAAGCCGAAAGGAAAAGAAGAAGAAGAAGAAGAAGCAATGGTTCTTTTACATGTCTCTCACCATAGACAGCGAGAGACATGGCCTGCCTTTGATAACCCAATTAGCTGCACTGGGGGGGGGGGGGGGGGGGGAGAATCAGTGACAACCTTGTGGAGAGTGGGACACGAACCCCCAACCTTAGGATCAGCAATTCAGTGCCCTAAACCACTAGACTACCACTGCCCCTACTTTCTTTAAGACTAATTTGTAAAATATTATTTATTGTACTGCATGTACTCAGACATTTGGAAATGTATCTGTGATAGCTACTAAAGTGCTCTTGAAACAGTTAAAGCTGGTGTTACATGCTCAACTTGAAAGCTGAAAAGCCGCCTTAATTACTTGTCATCTTGCATTATGAATTTGTCATCTTGCATGCTTTATCATTTACCTTAAATTCAGGCAAAAATTCTGTACAATGTGTGAGCCTAGAGTTGAATGGAAAAATGTCCCTGGTAACATGTTACACATTGATCGATTTTTCTCACACGGAGTATCACTGCACGTTCACCTTGTAAGACTGGTTTAAAGGACAATAGATACTATATGATGGTCAGTTGGCCAACTAACCAATTCAAAAAAAAATTTTCCTGGATGTACACAGTTGCAGACACTGACATCATCTGCTCCTGTGCATCACTATATTTTTCCTTTTTGAAGAAGCACCACATTAAACAATCTACTATCAGCCACGCAAACATAATTCAATCCAATAAAGCCTGACTTATATTTTTTTAAGTCTATTTTTGATCTACAGTTAACTAGTCCTGAAAGTCGGAATGTTATTCTGGCCATGACTATGATCGTTAGTTTAAATACAGGATCAGATCCCATGTCTGCACTCCCACAATAACATCCATTATGAAACATGAAACAAAAGATGCATTTTAAACAAACTGAGATGATTAATTGCAACAGGTTGTTCTGATCTGACTACCAACCCTAGCAGCGAGATGGTTTTTCATCAACAGCCACTGAGAAATCTTGTCATTTCACATTTAAAGTCAAGACTTTCATTTCTTGAGAATGTACAGCCTCAAGATCTTTCAAATTTTTGTCCGACATCAGTGTGTTACTGACAATTTATTCCATTCCAATGCTTAGCTCTTATGAGAGATCCAACAGCAGGCATGAACAGTTGAATCTGGTGGTCCCTATTTTAAGTGAAGATTATGTGATTTGCATCTGAGTTGCAAGATGTATATCTTACAAATTCCTATAGACTTAAAACATTCAGAGGTGATAAAATACTGAGACACTGAAACAATTCCATCAAATCAAGTCAACAGCGATTCAGGACAGTTGTGCGATATTTGTGTTGCATCCCCCATTTGAGGATACAGTCGGCCCCCTACTTACGAGACCCCTGGGTACGAAAATTCCAGGTTACGAAAAACATTTTACCAAGTTTTCGTCCCCGGGATACAAAAACAACGTCCTCTTACGAAAAGCGCCATATGCGCCATTCAAAATTCAAGCGCGCCAATCAAAATTTCACACGATGCGAAAGTTGCTCTCTCATTGGTTGTCTTCCAACATCCCGCCCCGCTGGCCTCCCATTGGCTAAGAGGGATGACACAGCTGAAGGTTACACAAACTTCCTGTTTGTCACACGAGTGAAGGAGAGTTGACTGTTGGCTTGTTTTGAGATTGATTATGCAGCATTATATTTCGTTATCGTCGAAACCCCTCTACAATCAGGACGATATGGAACCAGAAGGAGACCTTAAAGCGGAAATACAGTAACGGAGGCGATTATCTTGGCATGATATTAAAACAAAGTGCTCCGTGGGAGAAGACCTCCAATCTCGCAAGGAAGCAAGTTCATATTGAATGAGGACATCTGATCTTTCAAATAGGTACTGTAATTCCGCTTTAAATAAAACATCCCGTCCATTTAAACATTTAAATAGAATTGTTCCATCAGCTGTGCGTTGTGTGTGTGTGTGCGTGTGTGTGTGTGTGTGTGAGAGAGAGAGAGAGAGAGAGAGGCTCAACTCTTTAGTTTAGTTTTTAAGTTGTTTCATTCAGTAAATGTTTAATAAATGTGGCGCATCTGGACCTCCGATCCCTCAAGGAATCAAGTTAAAGTTGAGTTTGGACCTCTGATCTGTCAAGCAGGGAATGCGCTTTGAAATCTTGCTTGTGGGCGTGGCTCGCAGCGCCACAATAAACATTTAATGTGTATATAATACACATTTAATGCGTACTGTATGTGTGTGTATGTGTGAGAGAGAGAGACAGGGGTGTGTATGTGTTAATAAAAAATGCTTAATAATGGTTTAATTAATAGATGTGTTAATAAAATTGTTTATTGTGTTAATAAAATCTTTAAATGGTTTAATAAACAATATTCTTTGACTTAACACATATTTCATGCAAAATTGGTGTACTTTTATCATTTTTAAAGGGTTTATATGGGGGTAATCTTGGGAGCCTTGGAATGAATCAGGCATTTAACATGTAAAATGCGCCCCCTACTTACAAAACTCCCGCGTTACGAAAAGGGCTCTGGAATGGATTAATTTCGTAATTAGTGGGCCGAGTATAGTCCTCTGTTCTCTATCCAGGGGTGTATGATGTACAGAAAACTGAAGGAGTCTTGCTGAGACTCTGGTCAAAATTTCACTGTGAATTAGTAGTGTATTAGTATGAGTCCGTCTTACAGACTAAATTGGGCTTACTGTCAATGGTAGTCATGCAATGGATTATATAAGGAGCTAAAAAGAGCATCAGAAAAACCTGCAGAGAGCTTTATGAAATCAGAACTAATGGTTGGTTTCCGGGTGCAGATATGGTTCAAATGATATCCAAGATAGAGCATGACAAGGGAAGGGTTGTAATGATGAAACACAAATGGATTTTTCCAAAGACAAAATTCTTGGCAGCCTATCAAAAAGAAAAAAACAAGACTGGGTCGTATACAGCACGTTAGAAACAGCAAATTATACTAAAACTAAATTCAAGAAGCCCCACCAACTCAATGAAATTAACACTTGTGGAAATTCAGTCTGATTGCTGTGAATTAACACGGGGCAGTGGTGGTCTAGTGGTATAGGACTCTGGATTGCTGATCCAAAGGTTGGGGGTTCGAGTCCCACTCTCCAGAAGGTTGTCACTGTCCCCCCCAGTGCAGCTAACTGGGTTATCAAAGGCTGGCCATGTCTCTCACTGTCTATGGTGTGAGGCATGTAAAAGAACCATTGCTGACTTTCGTAAAGAGTAGGCTGCAAAGTCGTCAGCGTGTTTCTGTCCCTTGCTAAAAAAAGGATTGTGACAGGAAGGGCATGCGACGTAAAAACCTCTGCCAAATCAAACGTGCGATTCAGATGATTCGCTGTGACGGCTCCCGAGTAAAAGGGAAAAAGTCAAAAGGAAGACAGACATTGCTATGAATTAACACCTCCTCATCACTCTCTCCTCATTCTCCATGCTGCTTAATCCTATTCAGATCGCAGGGAGGCTGGAGCCCATCCTAGCCAACACTGGGTGAAAATGAGCTACACCAGGAACAGCTCACCAAACTATCACAAGGCCATCACACACAACTCACACCTAGAGGCATTTTGTAACAGACAACTGGAATACCACGAGGAAACCCACACAAGCACTGGGAGAATATGTAAACCCCACACAGAAACAACAGAGCATGGACTCAAACACAGGACCCTTTTTGCTGTGTGGCGGACCTGCTAACCCCATGCTACCATGCCATCCTGAACATCCAGCACTAGAAATATCATTGATGTACCCATGTGCTGCTGTTATTCAACAAACCAGCAAGCACTAGATCAGAAGAGTTTACCTTCATCAAAATTTTGGAAACCATGGCCTCACCTATTCTGGCAAAAATTTAGTCTGGTTCTTGCAGTTTTCAGTCAACCGTATCTCTACTGGGAAGATAGCCAAGACAGGTGCAATCTACCCAGGATTATGAAGGGATCATTGGAGAGGACAGGTTGAGGTTAGAGGGGGCTAGTGTATGACAACTAGACCCAAGAGACAAAAGGGAGGGGGAGGGGTGTGGAGCTCAAGATGTTGGTAGGTTTTTATTCATATACTCGCAGAATAAAAACGGTTTCTTCAAGGGTTTGCTAGACAGATATTAATTTTGAAGGGACTAGCTTTGGAATCCTATCTGAACACGAATACCATCTGGTGGACCTGATGGGTTCTCCCAAACAATGACTTGGGCTTCTAGCTATACCTAACACTAGTGAATAGCAGATCAGTGCTACCATGTTTTGGGGAGTCTTATGGGCATATTCCAGGACACTTGAAAACTGGCTAGCTAGCCTCAACTCTGAAATTTAAAGCAAGATGCTTTGTCCTGGGTTTTTTTTTTAATTTTTATTTTTTGAGGTATGTGGTATAATAGCCCTGTGGCTGCTGCAGGAGCCATTAGAAGCTTTTATGAAAGCCAGGAAGAGAGAGATTTTCCATCCTTTCCTCTTAATGACACAGAGGAGAGCCAGGACTGCCGAGTCTCTGCCAAACATTTCCTGCAATGGCAATTTCAGATGCCTATCACCCCGATATAATTTAGCCCAGAGAAGGGTGCTACTGGCAATTTTTAACACTGAAAGAAAAAAGACTTACTAACACTGACATGAGTTGAAGGTAGTATAATTCCAGTTACCAATTTTGCTACTGCTGTATGGCACTTAAAGTCCTGTAATTGGATAAGGCATTCCCAACCTTAAAATCTTACTTTAGTGTTTTACTAGGCATTAGTGTAGGTTGTAACACCAGATGGACATACACAAGCTCTGCCAGATACATCCGCTCCAACTTGTTGACAGTTTACTGAAGTCCAGCTCTATTTGGTTCAACTTTCCATTATAACAGCTGGAGTCTAACTGAAGCAAAGAAAGCCAAGGGGTGAGAACTGTGGGACAACAACATCCTGAATAGTGGAAACAAAAGCCAGAACACTGACGTGAGGTTCGTCAAGGTTTATCCTGACCAATGACCCAGTCTGAGATCTTCTTGTCCAAGCAAATCATAAAACAGTAGTGCAGCATTATACATTTGTAGCTATATTGTGTACAAAAAGTGCAGCAATGATCAGTGAATAAATATGCCCTTTGCTTGGAAACGCAAAGAAAGGGAAAGCAGCCACATGGAGGCAGGTAGTAAAATACCTATTGAAAAGTGCAATGACTGCACTACTTTTAAGGGAGGAACATGCCAGAGGGAAACAACACAAGCCATGAGATGACAATAAATGTATAAAGGAGTTATGGAAGACTATGATTTAAAAAAAAGCACACATTAATTGTTTGGTTTGGCACAGCTTGAGGATGATGTCATCAATGCCCCAGCTTTGACTATAGCCCAGATCCAGCAGAGGACAGCATGGCTCCCCTAAACACAATAACATTTGTTTTTAAAAGGACCAAAAAGTTGATTACACAATATAGTACTTCATTTGTAGAGTTTGTTCCTGCTTGTATTAATCTTACCATGAAAAATGGCACAAGTAAAAACAAGATTTCTATTCAGAAATGGATAGCATGTTTTCACACAACTAAATGTATTCTGGTTATTACTTTTGGCATAATCAAGATCATGCTGAAGTATTAATTGGGGAAAACAGCTACTGAGCAGTAACAGTGAAGATTTTGTCAACTATCATCATCATCATCATCATCATCATCATCATCATCTTCCTCCACTTAATCCATGGAGAGCCCTGCCAACCTGTGAAGGAAGCTAATTTTAGCCATTTGTATTCATAATCTTGTTCTTTTGGTCACTACCCAAAACTCGTGACCATAAGTGAGGGTTAGAACATAGGTTGACTGTAAATTGAGAGCTTTGAAGCTCAGCTCCCACTTCACCATGACGGAATGTTACAAGCTCCGCTTTACAGCAAAGGCTGCAACAATCCACTTGTCGATCTACAGCTCCTTCCCTCACTTGTGAACAAGACCCTGACATACTTGAATTCCTCCACTTGGGGGAGGACCTCATTCCAGGGGCCCATACACTTTTCCCCCGGAGCACACCCCACAAAATAGCCCGAGGGACAGGGCTCAAAACCTTCTCTAAATCCACAAAACTCATGTGGACAGACTGGGCAAACTCCCACGCCCCCTCCAGAAACCTGTAGAATGTATAAAATTGGTCGAGAGTGCCGCAGCCAGGATGAAAAATCACGTTGTTGTTCCTGAATCCAAGGTTCAACTATCGGTTGGATCTTCCTCTCCAGTACTCCTGCATAGACATTTCCTGGGTAGGCTGAGGAGTGTGATACCATGATAATTGAATCACACCCTCTTTGTAAAAAGGGGACTACCACTCCAATTTGCCAATCTAGAGGTACGGCCCTGATGACCACGAGATGTTGCAGAGACGTGTCAATCTAGACGGTCCTACAACATCCATATTATCAGAATGACGGACAGTGGACTACCAAAACATCTACTGTAAGGAGAGATTTGTGCAGGCAAGCATTCAGTTGGGGGACAGAAGAAACGCGTCAAAGGCAGACTTAAAGCATCACTGTAGATGGACGTGAGCATCAAAGTCAGCACTTGGAAGCAGCTTGCTACCAACCGCTCAGCTTGGCGAAACAAAGTCTTCACAGGTGCATATGCCACAGAGAAGCGACGAACTGCAGAGGTGCAGCAGAAATGGGCAGTGCGCAAAGCTCAAGCTACCTTCACTTCTATCGCAGCACCCATCCACACATGTCCTGTGTGTGGACGGGGATTTCAGGCTAAGATCAGCCTCACTAGCCATCTCTGGACCCACAGCCATTGATCATCGATCTAATATGAAGTCATGGTCATCTTCAACCTTAGAGGACAAACAACAAGAAGAACATCCAGAGCCCTGACAAATTCAGGGTGTACCTCATCCACACCCAGAGAATGACCACTAAGGAGCTTTGTGATTACCTCAGTGACCTCAGCTTCATTGATGTGTACCCCCACCCAAACCCCCAGGGTGTTCCGCTTCCATGAAGGGCGTGTTGGTGGGATTGAGAAAGTCCTCCAAGTATTCCTTCCATCTCACAACAACATTCCCAGTCATGGTGAGCAGCTCCTCACTTTCACTGTAAACAATATTTGTGGAGAACTGCTTGCCCCTCCGGAGGCATCAGATGGTGGTTAAGAACCTTTTTGAGGCCAACCAATAATCGCTTTCCAGGCCCTCACTGAACTCCTGCACACCCGAGATTTTGGCTCAACGACAGCTTGGGCTGCAGCATGTTTGGCCTGCCAGTACAGTCTGCTGCCTTAGGTGTCCCACAGGCCAATAACCCCAGATTGGCATCCTTTTTCAACTGGATGACCCCCCTTCACCGTAAATGTCTGTAAAAGGTCCGGGGGTTATTGCCACGACAGGCACCAATGACCTTCCAGCCACAGCTATGGGCTGAGACCTCAAGAATGGAGGCACGAAACATGGTCCATTTGGATTCACCCGCCTCCTTCGGGACATGGTTGTAGCTCTGCCGGTGGTGGGAGCTAAAGACCAATTCCAACAGAAGACTCTGCCAAATGCTCCCAGGAGACCTTAACTACTTGCTTGGGTCTGCCAGGTCTGGAGGGTGTCCTCCCCGCCACTGGAGCCAGTTCACCACCAGGTGATGACTGGTTGACCGCTTAGCTCCTCTCTTCACCCAAGTATCCAGAACATGCAGCCCCAATTCTGGTGACATGACGACAAAGTCAATCATCAAACTATGGGCTAGGGTGTCCTGGTGCCAAGTGCACTTATGGACACAATTATATTTGAACATAAGTTTTTGTGATGGACAAACCGTGACGAGCACAAAAGGTCAACACTGAAACACCATACGGGTTCAGACTGGAGAAGCCGTATCTAGGAATCATGCCCTTCCAGGTCACACTATCGTTGCCCACATGGGCGTCGATGTCCACAAGGACAACGAGGGAGTCCCCAGCGGGAGCATTCTCCAACACACCACCTAAAGACTCCAAGAAGGGTGGGTGCTCTGAATTGTCATTTGGTGCATAAGCACGAATAACAATCAGGACCCGTCCCCCACCCAAAGGTGGAGGGAAACTACCCTTTCGTCAACTGGTGAGAACCGCAACATGTAGACACCCAGATGGGGAGGAACAAGGATGCCCACACCAGCTCGCTACCTCTCCCCATGAGCAACTCCAGAATGAAATAAGGTCTAGCCTGTCTTGAGATGGGTGGTTTCAGAGCCCAAGCAAAGCACTGAGCCGAGTCCAACTATATCCAGTCATTATCTCTCCACCTCACACACCAGCTCAGGCTCCTTTCACCATCAGAGAGGTGACGCTCCATGTCTCAAGAGTCAGGGTGAGTAGCTGAGGATCAGTCTGACAGAAACCATGCCTTCAGCTGCCACCCAACTCACACTGCACCCAACTCCTATAGCCTCTCCTACAGATGGTGGGTCCATGGAAGGGAGGACCCATGTCTCCTTTTGGCCCACCCTGGCTCCATAGGCAGAAGCCCGACCATCAAATGCTCACCTTTGAGTCCCTCCCACTAGCCTGGCTGCAGGGGGGACCCGGTGACCCTCGTCCGGGTGAAGGAGATTGTGTCCTTTTATGTTTTTCCATAAGGGTTTTTGAAATGCACTTCGTCTGGACCTTCACCCAGGACCTGTTTGCCTTGTGTGACGCTACCATTAGTTTAATGACCCCAACAACATGACACCTATGATCACTAGGACACACAAACCCCTCCACCTCAAGGAGGGGGGTTTTGTCAACTAGCACAGCTATAATATGAGCTATCAATACAGAGCTCCAAACCCTAAAATGCTTCAAATAACCATCTCGAAAAACATCAGCTATGTGAAACCTGATCATCATAATGTAATTGTATAAATAAAGGTCCTCAGAGATATTTTTATAAATATCTTGATTAGATCATACTTGTATAACAGGACTTTAAATGTGATTGAAGAACTTTAGCTTTCCCATGGCTTAGTTCCTGTGCAGAAAACAATATACTTATTGTATTCAGAGTGAACAAGAACTACAGAAGAATCTATTCGGATGGGGTTAATAGTAAAAACACACGACACTGGAGGACCTTTGCTCTGAGGGATATTTGTATGAGGACTGATAGTTTTACAAGTATGTAAGGAACTGATACAATATCAGTTTTTAATATTTGGCTAAAGCATTTGGGAAACTCAACAAGGGACAAAGGGTTGGAACACTGGATGGAGACTATATGAAGAGTTTTACTGTTTGCAGGCACACATTCTGCAAATTTGGACCTGGAAAAAAAAAAAGTCTAGGTCACATGAAGATGTGTGTGTGTGTGGGGTGTGTGTGTGTGTGTGTGTGGGGGGGGGGGGGGGGGGGTTGGTTGGTTTAAAAACTAGGCTGCCTGAGGTTGTTTGCCATCTGCAGCTTATCCTACTCAAAATAGAGCTGATTAGGCAGAATCTCTCTTTTGCTCTCGGTGTGTCTTTATTGTCCATCTTAAGTTCTGCATTGCTGGAAAAGTGCAACCTTGGCCCACCTCTGGAGTCCAGAGCGAGGGAGGGGAGGGCTGGTAGTTTATCATGCCTGGCTAGAAGACATTCCTAATGGGAAAGACAACAGTCTGGCCTCTAGCCCATAGCTTCAGGGGAGGGGGGTTGAAAGAGGTTGTTTGACCAACCAACCAACCAGCCAAAACAACACCTCCAGGTGGAGCCAAGAGAAAGACTAGATTTAAAGGGGTTGGGGTAGGGGGTACCGGGAGAAGAAACCAAAGCAAATGAAGAGGAGAGTAAGGGACTTCTGAGGACAAAAACTGAGTGAAGAGAAGAAAGAATCAGTACTAGATTAAGCAGCTATGTCAGTTTCAATGTTTACCACCATTTGTGGAAGTAGATATCTTCGAAAATTCAGTGAAACCCAATTCATTTTTGAGTTGCAAGCATAACCCCGTAGGATGGTACATACTGTATAACGGCAATAATGGTATGTAGCAAGTGATGTAAAGGTTTGCACGCACGCACACACATACATATATATTTGTGTGTGTGTGTGTGTGTGTGTGTGTGTGTGTGTGTGTGCGTGTGTGTATGTGTGTGTGTGTGTGCGTCTAAAAGAGACATGCATAGATCATTTTAAGTATGTAATATTGACTCACCGCTCTCGCTCTTCTCAATTACGTCCACCGTCTCGCCGGCGCGCAAGCTGATCTCGGAGTTTTCCTGCCGTTCATAGTTGGCCACAGCCACGTACTGCTCGAGCACCATGGGTTCACTGCTGTCCAGGCCTGGCACCGAAGGGAAGAAACATGCTGTAAGCCACCTTCCTGCTGTCCCACTGCCCCTCATGCCCCTGTGGCCCCTGTATGCTGCCATCCACTCCTACACCCACACCCCCCTGCAGCCTAGCACATCGGAAGCCCCTGCTCTCGGCGCATGCCCTACAGTGACTGGCCATATAGCTTTAGCTTCTCCCCGAGCCAAGGCCGGAGCATTGAAAGAGAAAAAAAATTGAAAAAGAAAGCAAAATGGGGAAGCTCCTTCAAAGAGGAGATTGTTGCGGAGGCTTGCGTTGGCATCGGGGCTCCATAGCACAAATTCAAGCAAGTGGGAGGAAAAAAGAAACGGAGAAATAGAAAAAGGGAGAAAAATCAGAAATGGGGAAAGAGAGCTGCTAACAGTTGGGGATGTGAAGCTGGAGTGGCGGGTTGGAGGAGTTTTTCTGGTGGAAAATAAACAGATGAGAGCAAGCAAGGCCTCTCTCTCTCTCTCTCTCTCCCCCCCCCCCCCCCCCTCTCTGTCTCCTCCCATTCAACGAGTTAGGCAGCGGTTTGGTGGGGGGGTGAAAAACGCCAATCGGAGCAGTCTACTCTCCAAACCTTAAATAGAAACATATGAGTGGACTCAGACAGAAGAAAAGAGCAAGAGAGAAGGAGAGAGGGCGAGAGAGAGAGAGAGAGAGAGAGAGAGAGAGAGAGAGAGTCTGTTTAAGTGAAACACGAGAGGAAAGCACTTCAGCTCAAACTCGACTGCTCTTTTACTTCTCTCGATCTATTCTTTCTTCTCTAGTTACTTTTTGTTTCTTTCTTTCATACCTGCCTATTTTGTGAAAAATGATGTAACTGCTGCTAACTCAGCTGCTGTTTTACAGAAAAACACTGTCCTAAGCCTCGTCAGATTTGTGTATGGTGTTGTGTATTTAGTCCAAAAAATACTGGGAAATATAAGTAACAGTTCTTTTAAGTAATTAATTTATCTATAGACTAACTTTTGTAAAATGTCAAACAAAGTTTTGTTTCCAGGTATGCGCCAATGCCCTGGGCAACACTTCTTAACCTCCCTCCTTCTGTTTCTGTCTTTGCATGTGTTTTTTTTCCAAGATGAAGGAACTGCATATGAAATGCAAACCTGCATGGTTCAATGGAAAGTTATCCCAGATCAGTCATAAATAGAGGTTAAGGAGAATGACAGGTGGGATGGAAAGCATGCAGAAGGTAACCTACATCCTACACTAGCATACCATAATGTTCCATGCTAATAGCCTAGTGTTTACACTAAAAGCCATAACAAAATAAATACAAATCAACACAGTATACAGTAGTTCGAGCTCCACACAATACAATACACAGACATTCATATGGATGGATCCCAAATGAAGCATGCCTGAAACTCTAATGCCATTTTTTAATGAACGTAAATGAAAGAGCTGTCCATCATGTGCCTGGTCTGCAAAGATAACTGAAGTTCTAATGTAGCCCATATGTACTCTGGTCTAAATTTCCTTTAAATCCATTATTATTACTCCTACAATTTGCTCTCTGTCCTCGTTTACAAACAGAAGGGGACAGAACTGGATTCAGGAATCTGCTATGAAGATGAATTTGATTCCTTATGGATTCTCTCTGGCTATTTCCCACAGCAGTTCATGCTACTTGTGGAGAATATGAAACATTTGGTGGCCAACTAGGAGGGTGAGGAGACTTTTTGGAAATTGCTGCAGATCCCCGTCTGTTACAGGGAAAATCAAGCCGTGTGCAATTAGACTTATTCAGATATGTACTTTTATCTGCAGTACATGCATTATCTGTTTAGCTCACATCAACCACTTCCATATTGAACAGATGGTGATTTGTTCTTGAATGAAAATGCATCAGGGTCCTTTTATCAACAGACACGCAAAAGAAGCCTGCTGGTAAATTATGGCTTTCAATTTTTTTTTTTAACAAGGTTTGTTTTAGTTGATCCTTTGACACAAAATATGTGAAGATGTCTGGATCAGAGGTGTTCAGGATCTCAGGTACACTGAGACAGTGTCTATCAAAGGAAATGAAAATAAGTACCACAAATGAGTTTCTGATAAAGAGCTCAGATGTGTCTGAATGGCATGTCAACTCAGAAGGTTAACAACACTGACCTTCTGAGTTTGGACAGTACATTGTTTCTGTGCTCCTGGTCCAAACATTTACTTCCTTTATTGGAGAAAGCACGTAGAACACACAACACAAGCAAGTGCTGGCAAAAAACTCATAAGCACATCCGGCTACTGTTTCGAAGATTGCACAAAAAAAGCTTTTGTAAAACATGTCCATGAGCATCATTTTGTTACTTTAAGTTTTTTTCTAAAACAAAGTATCACGTGTTTTACTGCTTTGCCCCAAATAGACCAGTTGTGTGTGAGGAACCCGGAGAAGATGTTCTCCAGATGGTTCCAGCCTTGCCAAATGCTGTTTATTTCCAAGAGATGAGTGCAGTATTGGCTCGAAAGTTTATTTGCATGCCATCGTTTCGAAAATCACAATAATTGCACTGATGAGGGGTAGTGAATAAGGTCAGACATGAGGCAGCCATGTTTAAACACAGCTTTACTTTAGAAATTGATCATGGAGCAGATTATTGATGACGTTTTTAGCCATGTTGATATCTCTCAGAACCGAGTGCTAAAGCAGATGCTTAACATCAGGCTACTGTACTAATCCGCGAAAGCTTTCGCAGAGTGATGGACAGAAATGTGTCATAAAAAATGACATGCATACTTTCTAACGTTAAGTAGCCATTTATTATTGTATATAGGAGTAAAATGAAAAACAGTGACATGCAGAATTCATCGAGAACATTCATCGAAAACAGAAATAACTACCTGCGGCCTCAGATTTGGTGGGACTGTCCTGTAAGCCATACATCCAAACTTGTCAGAGAAGAACAGGAGAGGGAAAGAAGGAAAGTTAATTAAGAGTCAAGCAGTAGCAAAGAGCTGTAGTAGCAAAAGAGCAGAATTTCATTCTTATAAGCATGCATTTCATTTACATTTACAGCATTTGGCAGACGCTCTTATCCAGTGCGACTCACAATTATCATTTTTATACAACTGAGCAATTGAGAGTTAAGAACCTTGCTGAAGGGGCCAAGAGCGCTGATAGTGGGGGTTTAACCTCTGACCTATGGCTCAGTAATCCATCGCCTTAACCATTACACCATCACTGCTCCCCATGCAAGAAATATTTAATGAACTGAACATAACACAATTCACACTCACTCAATTATAGCATGTGGATGTGATGAAGCAGGGGCATTCCACAATTATGGGAAAAATGTCACAACAATGAGGTCTTAATCACAAACAACACCCTAATTTCATCTTAGCTTTTCATCTTTAACCAACCTTAACGGCAGTAAGGTTGGAAACTCTGAAAAAGATAGCAGATAACCACTTCAAGCAGTTACTAATGGGACAGAAACTTATTACTGTTTCCTGCTACATCAGGTTTAATGTATGCGACTTTTTTGATAGACAGGGTAACCGAAATTAATGAACATTTTAAACTTGAATAACCTATAAAAGGAAAGGGAATTTCAAATTAAAATGTAATTATGCCATTTCACTGGAGCGCGGAATGCAATGATCGTGGCGGAAAGGCACGGAACGCACTCCACGGATGAGCTTCGGCATTTTTACACGGAAAATTGGACAAAATCCTACGAAAGATTGTACATTCAGAACACTTTCGGAACGTTCATGGCATGTGCGGAATAGACACGGAAAGACCGCAGTACAATGTAGGAATACATGTGTAAAAGTGCACGGATTACCTTCGGAACCAGTGTGAATAGCCACGGATTGCAAAGGAAGACTTTTGGATAATTCACGGAACGTTCACAGAAAGCACGGAACACTCAAGGAATGACTACGGCACTACTCCCTTTTAGAAGGAAGACCTTCGGGATGATTGCGGAACACCCGAAATGAAAGCGAAACGTTTACGTTCAACTCGGAACGACTGAGAAATACCTGGTGTAGCCACGTTTCAATCAGGGAAAAAAAAAAAAAAAAAAAAAAAATCGGCAAAGATCAAAGGATTTACACCTGATTCCGCATATAAATATGTGGATTCGACCAAGTAAACTCATTCTGCCAAATAGCTTATATACAATACAATAGTCTCACGAGCCAGATGTGGCTCTTTTGATGACTGCATCTGGCTCTCAGATAAATCAGGTGGCCTTTCTTAACAGAATAACTAATAATAATTTCGCTGTCATGTAAATAAAAATACAGAAAATAAATAATAATTTATTGTCCAATAAAACAAAAACAGATAAATAATTCTCACGCATTTTAATCTATGCATCCATTTTCCACTCTACTTGTCACTGTGGCGCCGCAGCGGAGAGCCAATCCTTTCTGTACTGCAGTGTGTGGGAGGGTCTGATAGCTTGAAACTCTAATTTTATTGAATTATATGCAACAGCCTGCGCGAGTTGTTTTTGCGTCAATAAGTAAATTTCCCTTGTTTTTGATCAGCTCATTTGTGCAGAGCGAACCATTTCAACCAAGAAGATGGTGAAAAGAAGAAAAAAAAAGATGAGGAGTACAATCGCTGAATGAAGATTTGGAAAGACTTGCATGAAGCCAAGCAGAGCTGGCAACCAGCTGATTGTCAAAACTTGGAATGCGCTTCCTGTCACATACCAAACACTGCAGCATGTGGGTCTTGCCGTATTGACCATGTTTGGCTCTACATATGCATGTGCATAAGCCCTGCAATATGCAATAGCTGTCTATTTGATGGCCAGGAAAAAAAAAAAGTAAAAAGAATATGTTAAAAAATATATATGGTAAAAAAATATGTTCAAAAGCACGTTGGCAGAAGATTTTGGTCTGCCGGAAGTGGAGGAACACATTCAGAATCACACAGAATGACACGGAAGATGAGGGAATAACTGAGGAACGTTTGAGGATGAGAACATTTTTGCTTCTGCAAGTCTGCCGTGCTCCAGTGAAATGGGGGTATAACCTTTATATAGCAGGCATCTCAAGGTACGGATCAAATTCCCAGATGTTACCACAGCCATGGAAAAAAATTAAGAAACAACCTCTTTTAATGGAAATTCCCATTATCAGTGATCTCAATTTCTTCCATGGCTATAAATCAGGAGAAAGTAGAAAAATTACATAACGCAATCTAGGTTTATTTATGTCCCACCATAACAGCCATAATTTCTAAGGACAGAATTTCTTACTTTTCTCTTATGGAGGGGTTTATTTATTCTCATAAATGAGTTCTAAAATATGTAAGGCAGAAAATGAACAAGAAAGACCATTTGGTATCGCTTCAATCTTTATACTGATTTGCACCCATTTAAGACAGAAATTGTGGAATACCCCCGCAGGTATTAGTAAGCATGATTTGCTCCAGCTCTACCCTGCTCCATCTCCTTGAATCCTGTGTATGTTTTCCCGTGGATGCAATTAAATGCTACAAATGATCTAAATGATATTAACATTTAGAGCAGAGCTTCAAACAGCTGATCCTGCTGAATTAAAATGCTTTTAATACTTTACTGTTCTCCCCCATTACTGTCTTCAATATTGGTACAGAGGTTTTAGCTTAATTCCCACACATCTTTGACTTACCATTTCTAAGAGGACCTTCCATTAACAGTTATAAATGTAGGTGATTACTGCTACTCCTACATCTAAATTTAGCTTTATCCTTAACCTCAGTCGCAACAGGAAACATTTAGACTCTTCTTCATGAGAACCAGACAAATGTTTCCACAAGGGCAAGACTGGCAGATATTCCTAACCATGTGAGACATTACATCATCATTACAACCTATCATGAGAAAATAAAAGAAAAAGAAATATTTCTCTAAGTTACGACTGCTGCAATGGCCCGGTGCTTTATTCAGGGTGGACCACTGCCCTCGCGCAGAGTTGAGATTGACACCAGCCTCCCCACGGCCCCAATTAGGATTAAGCAGTTCTGAAAATGAACGAATGAATGGAGTTCCTACTCATCCTGTTATAGCCCGTGTTATTTAATACAGATGACCAAGTAAGTATTTTCGAGATAAATCCATTAATTTTTTCCATCTTTAAAAACCGCCTTTATTATCGGGCAGTGCATGAATGCACAATCTGACTGGAAGATGTAGGGCTGAAAATTACATAAGGACCAATGCATATCGCTCTGCACGTTAGTCATCGGCAAGCTGTGTACTCTATGATCTTTAGCAGCTTCAATGAGGACGGGAAGCAAGCCGAAAGGCACCAGTCACGAATGCATGTGGTGAGTATCTATATATGTGCTACATGAGGTGTTTACTGTGGGCTGGCAGTCCAGGAGATACAGGGAATTAAACACTAACCGAAACGAATTTAAAAAAAAACAACAACAACAAAAAAACAAGAATATGGAATAAACTGAAAAGTCAAACACAATAAAGAAAAAAAAGGCTGATGTCATGATGATCACTGAAAAGCTTCACCATTTCATCAAAGGATTCACCATCACAGGCTTGACAAAGGTCTGTCTGGAGTTTGCATGTTCGCCTCATGCTTCCATGGGGTTTCTCCAGGTATTCCGGTTTCTTCCCACAGTCCAAAGATCGGGATATTAGGCCAATTGGCTTGTCAAAATTGCCTCCCAGGTGCAGGATTAATAGGATTAAGCGGTTCAGCAAATGAGTGAGTGACTGAGTGAGGAAGAGACTAATATTTTGGACATTTGTTGCATGTTTACACAACATTTTGGCAAATGAATTTGGATAAAAATCATGACAGCTCACGCAATAAGCTGGTTTTATTCCCGATAGGGTAATGGTGAAATCTGAGCCTATACAGAGAACACTGTGGTTGAGATTTGACTACACGCTGGATCGGGCTAGATAACTTGATCCCGATAGCAAGCTACCGAACTAAGCTTAGCATGTGACCTAATAATGAGGTGGTGTTTTTACATTAATTTATTTAATAGATTCCCACTTATCTTATTAGAAATTACTCCAGTAAAGCATCCACCCTCATCTGTGAGGCTAAATTTAGCATAATGAATGGGTTCAGTTGCATAAGCATTGCTGAATGTTTTTTGCCAACAAATAGCAAGCCAGTTTTGGTGTGGTTAATAAAATTCATAACATTATCCAGCTGTAATAGTTCAGCTACAAATTTTAATTGAGGGTTCGCTCCTTCTGTCCCTCACCTCTTCCAAACCGTCACCAATCCCCATCATTTCCACAATCCAAAATCACTCCACAAAGCTGCCCACATTCTTACACAGCAATACATCAGAGCAGGGATCTTGGCCAAGTCAAAACAATTAGGGAAACCATACACTCACATTCTGGGCAGCATAGGAGTTTAATGGTGAGCACGTCCACCTAACAGTAAGGAAGTCCTGGGTTTGAGCTCCTGGTTTGGGTTTTCTCTGTATGCTTTTGAGAGTCTCATCTGGCTATTCCTGTTTCCTCCGACAGTCCAAAAGACGTGCACGTTAGGTTAATTGGTTGTACTAAATTGCCCTTGGGTGTGGATGTTTGTGTGTGTGGTCCTGCCATGCTTTGTCAAGCTGTTCAGACTGTACTCTGCCTTCCAACGTCAGTTAATCTGGGTGACAGCTTCCCCACCACCCTTGTAGGATTAAGCGGTTTAGCAAATGAGCGAATGAGTGAGTGTATACTAATTATGTCAATCATCTAAATTAATCAAAATTTCCCTTAAAGATCATTTGATATTAATTTTATTCTCACTCCTATATAACTAAAAACTACTGTCAATTTAAAAATCTGATTATTCCTACTATAGTTGTGATTTTTAATGCTTTACTATTTATTATCTAACAATAATGAGCTAATTTTATTTCTGTGTAAACCCTACAAGTTGGGATGTCATACAAAACACGATCAAATTCTGCAATACAGCCCTGTCTTGACAGTGTAACACCCCCCCATAGACCTTCCCACTCTACATATATGCAGTAATTCCTTTCAGATTGTGAACCTGAGGCACACAAAGTCTGGTGCTTTTCTTTAATGCTGACTCTTAACGACCACATGACGTATTCATTAGAGAAGAATTTAATTTAAAAGCATAGGCATTTTTGATTGGACGATTTTAACAAGTTTTACCATCATCCTCAAACTTCATGTCATGAATCATTCCATTACAGAAATGGAGAAAAACAAACGCGATAAGCAGTGTGCTGGAAAAAAACCCCACAACCTTATATGGCTTAATTCAGTGACTAGAATGTGTTTTCATTTGCATAATTTCATAATAACTATCCAAAACATAACTGTCTGTATTAATTCTGTGGATCATGGGATGACAGATGCAAATCAGTCACTGAGCAACCGGAATAAGACGATTTAAATAACAATATTTTATTTCAGCCAGTGTTAAGGCACTAGCTGTATAAATGCATTTAGTAGATTTGATGTGGGAATGGCATGGTTTGACTGTTTCTCTATGTATAATTAATCATTATACCCTAAAGACAAGGTAGATGTTGGAATTTCAAAGGGATTATTCAATTCAGTCACATCCACCAAGGGGCACAATAGTTTGACGATATACTACACAAAAACAAAAGCAAAACGTCATATAAAAACTTGATTTTTATTGTTTATGGGGGAAAAAAAACATTACAGTCTGTATATTTCCCCCAAGATTGTTATGGCTTATTTTTCCATTTAGACATGTGATAATGACACTGACTGCTGAAATGTCCAGAACAAACTATATATCATTCTTATTCAACCGTTACCCACTTAGAATAAATTGATTTTAATCCAGAAATACTGGAACAATCAGATATCAGTAGAAGCTAATACAGATGCTCGCCGACTTACGTTCATCCGTTTTACATTTTTTCGATTTTACGTTGTTGTTTTTTTTGTTTTTTCCCAAAAAAAAGTCAAATTTTGAGTTTAGACGTACCTACGTAGTACGCTGACGTAATGACGCTGCATCCATTGTTTACAAACTACAGACTGAACGTGTCCCTCCTTCCCAGTTCAGTTATATGTATATCGTTTTTTACATATCTCAGCTATATAGCGTGTTACCCTTGTGTTAAGACGTTGTCGCTGTAATCTTTGTATTTACACTGTTTTGCGGACTTTTGTAACCCTAAGCAAATATGGTTGGTCAGAAGTGTAAGCTACTAGCATGGGTGCAAGTCTCATACACAGAGATGAATTAACTATCTGCTCAGATCAGCACAATCTAATGCAGTTAAGCAAAGAGAGTTGCAATATGCATGAAAACACAAATTACAGAACAATTACAGATATTTATTATCTTTTAGCAGAATTCTAAGAGTGTATATTTATTTTTATATTCATATTCAATAGGATTTGTACTTGCTCTTTGTATGCATCCCTTGAATAAAGTTTACTTTCTTACTTACTCAAAAGAAAGAACGGTCCACTTTGCTGGGATTCACATGGCAGGCTGTGTTATAAACAAGTTCAACGGCACCCTTGTGCACTTGAAAGACCGCAAGTCTGTATAACCCACAGCAAGTACACTACTTTTGCAAGTATACTACTTTCGGTATTGAGCGCTTCACATATTGTAAGCGTTGATTGGCTGTTTTAAGCATCATGTAAAGTGCCTCGGTATAAATAAGTGACTTATTTGAAATTAATGTTGATATTATTTGATATATTTGATATTATTTTACAGTGTCATGTTAATAATAATTGATTTAGGGGCGTTCGGCTGTCTGGAACCAATTAAAAACATAAGTCGGGGAGCGTCTGTACACATTTTCACCCTGTGAACTTTAGTGCTTAAATCAGTTAAAATGTAAAAATAAACCACAAAAATTTCCTTTTAAACATTAAGAAAGGGTTAAAAAAAAAAAAAAAAGGCCCGAGATTCTAAAATAATCAGAGTCGGATCTGCATTATCTGTAACAATTACTCTGCTGAGTAGAAACGCCTCTCAGGACACGTGATAACATTCAAAAATTTGAGACCGGATGACCTACAGGAGCAAAATGCCAAAAGCGGGAATGGCTGAAAAGATTTCACACACTAAACATGCAGTGGAAGCAGAATTCAACCAGGCTAGTGTACATCTGTTCTCTGGTACAGAAAGACTCTGGCACTTTTTTCTTCCCCATGACAAAAGAAACATTCTGGCTGCTACTCTGTCCGAAACATTTCCTCTTCCAAGAGGGTGTGAAGTATTTACCTTGTGACTTCATTTAATAGCCTTTCATTGACTTTTAATCTAAATCAGCAAACAAACAATGAAACAAACAAAAGATTCCGCATATCTGGGAAACTCCTTTTATGAAGAACAGTGAAGAAAACCACTAAAGAGATTATTATAAATACTATTACACTGTTCAGGGCACAAAGTGGATGAAATAATGAAGAATTCTGCAGTAACCACCTCAAAAGAACAGAAACTAGGACACAATTTAGTATTTTAACAGAAAATGCCCAAACAAATGAGTCAAACCAATCAAAACCATTGTGAAATGGATAACACGGGCTAACATTAAATTTGGAGCAGCTTTCCCAATATCCAACTATGATTCTGCCAGAAGCTTGCTAATGGAAACCAAAAGTGAACGATCAAGTTGAAACTTGAGACAGGACATTTATCCAAAAACTAAACATTATCATCATCATCATCATCATCTATTTAGTCCAGGGTCGGGTCGCATGGGCAGCAGCATAAGCAATGAGGTCCAGACATCCCACTCCCCAACAACTTCCTCCAAAAGCCAAACAGGCATACAGTATTTATATTCTTGCATATATAACCTGTTGAACCTGTGGTAATGTAAATAACCTTCGTCTCAGAAGTCCAGAGTCCGAACCACCAAGTAACCATTGCCTAAATAAATTAAACAAAGCTCAACTAAACTACTAACCATCAGTGTATTCCAGATCTATAATAATTACTGCTAATTTAAAAGGTACATCTAAAAAAAAAAAAAAACTTTATATATAGGAACAACATCAGTTCCTCTTCAGATCATTCAGGACCACAGGAAAAGATTCCCTAATGCCAGAAAAGAGACAATTGTTCATGAGCTACAAAACTAAAAGAACCTCACATTTCAAACTTGACATTGTTTTTTTTTTTTGTTCGAATAGTATTATACTTCAAAATTTCATTGTTTTTGAACATAGCCTAAAAGTGATTAAATGTTCATGAATTTTTTGCACAAAGTGGCTTCTTATTAAATGGAACAAAATGTCAGGGTGAGAGGACGCAAATTAAAAACTTTAAACATAAGGCCCACCATAATATATTTCCTTTAAATCAGGATCATACAAGATTTTAATCAGTGGGCATTTATGCAAATACAGTGGTCCCTCGCTACTTCGTGCTTCAGTTTCTGCGGGTTCAGTGCATCACGGGTTTTTCAAAAATATTCATTGAAAATTAAAAAAAATAAGGAAATAAAGAAAAAAATCGGGAAAAAGTTAAGGAAAATGAGGCAAAACAAGGCCAATTATGCAAGAAAAAAAAAAAAAAAAAAAACCCAAACAAACAAAAAAACCTCCAACCCAAACACCCCCCAACTTACTTTTCATGTGAGTTGCGCATCTGTGTGTGTGTGTGTGTGTGTTTATATTATATTTACATCTTATGCATTGTTTTTGGATGTTTGTTATTATAGGCATTTAAAGCATTGAATATGGAGTTATTGGTATTATATACACCTACATGTACGTATATGTCAGTCGGGGGGGCTACTTCACGGAAATCGGCAGTCGTGGGGGGAGGTTTTTTGGTCCCCATTAATCGCAGAAAGTGAGAGATCCCTGTGTTAAAATCGTGATTCTGAATGTAGTACAATATGTGCACTGTGAAGTATTCAAGGATACCAGGTTTACTGGTGCTTGTTGTAGATTTGAAGACAATGACTCGGTCTGTTTCACTTCATTTTCCAAACTTTGGTCAAATTTTTTATTTTTGTATATTTGGTTACATTCCCAAGTGATTATTTACACTGTTTTATCAGGTCTATATTCTCAATATTCATCTCTACATGTCATTTTCCAGCTTGTTAAAGGGTCAACAGGTTTTCTGGTTTCCATGTTGAGGTAGCCATTTTGTTTGTTTTTTATCTTAGTTCCCCTTAACTTAAATTTCTCAAGTTCGTTAAGCCCGTTTCAATGTTTTTATGTCTTGAGCATTAAAAAAAATAAAAATACCGACTGTTTTATGCCTTCAGACACCAACATGAGGCTCATACCTTATGTTAAACCTTTGAGCTAACTGCTGAATTGGCTCAAGTGTGATAATAAATAAACATAAAGTTCTCTTCAGGATACAGTGCAGTAATCATACATTTTCGTCCACAAACCAAGAGGGCAAAAACCTTTACACACAACTGCAGCTTTTGAAGAGGAAGAAATGTTTTAGCTCTTTTTTCGTGTTTTCACTGCAATTGTGATTCACCTCATAGGCAGCAGGAGACTGTATTTTTAAAAAATATACACTCCTTTGAATATAATGCCCCGGATTCTCTGACCTTTGGAATGTCAATGCTGTAATTCAGCAACTCTAATAGACTCCAATCCACCACCCCCCCTCTTTGCCCACCGTGTTTGAGAACACATTCAAACAAAGAGGCAACTGGAGTAGAATTTTGCAAAAAGTGCACTGCATGCTAAATGCAAATTCGTAGTAAAACCACACAGACCCATTTATGACTTTTCCTCTTAGAGAAAACAAGCACGCACACACCCTGTTTCCCTGCTGTCCTCTGAAACTAATCTTTCCTCTCCTCAATTCTCCATCTGTCCAGTACTCCTCCATCTCTCTCTCTCTCTTCCAATCTCCCCCTCTCCATATCAGTATCAGCCACCCCTTTTTGGTGCCCCTGATTTAAAGCTTGTGTAAACAGTATTGGCCATTGATACGTCACAGTGAAATTCTATCTCTGATGCCACGTAAGCGGTCTGCCTGACCGACTGACATCAAACACCCCACACACACACACACACACACACACCACCAATACAACCCCCACTGCCTAATCCACGAACACATCTGGTTCTCACATGGGTCAAAAAATAAATAAATAAATAAATAAAGACAGAATGGTGCAGCTAGAGAGGAGGAAGTCTGTGTAGGAAATTCAAATACAAACCCATTTCTGGCTGATGCTCGTGTTACACATGCAAGTCCAGAAAAAAGAAATCCAAACTAAAGATACACAAACAAAAGTGTGTCTTTTCTTCTCACTGATATTACATTCATAAATAGATGTACAGTACATTTTACTTTGGAATATGGACTCAATGCCTCTTCAAATTCACCCCTATAAACTATTTAAAATATTCAGAAATGTGAGTATATTACATCATCTGAATTTTCTTCAGTGTCTCTTCTAATTGCTAATTAGATAAATTGAAAAGTCTAATTTTTTTTAATTGAAAAGTCTCTTCTAATTGCTTTTTTATTTTCAGCAGTGCTGACTGACATGATCACATTCAAAGCACTTAGGTCATTTTTTTTATTATTATTATTATTATTATTTCTTGTTTGGCCGATTCCAATTATATAAACCCAAAACAAAAGTAGAGGACATTAATTTTATTTTAGGAACAAGTTTTTTGTTTTTTTTTTGCTTTCACAACAACAGAACGAGAATACAAGAAATGAAAAAATTTAAATATTTTTCTTTCTTGCATTCTTAAAGAAGACTGAACTAGTGTTCTGAAATAAAATTAATTTTATTTCAAATAAATACAATTTAATAATTTCAATACAGTGGTCTGTCCTGAGGTGATGGTGTACATACTTTTAGTAATGTATATTCTATGTATAAATTACTGCTTTCAACAGACCAGTGACGCATACCGACGCAATGTTTTCCATAACATATAAAAAGGAGGTGACCCTAATGATGGACATTTCTGTAACCGCTTCATCCTAATTAGGGTCACGGGGAGGCTGGTGCCCATCCCAGCCAACTCAGGGCGAGGGCAGAGTACACCCTGGACAGCTCGCCAGGCCATCGCAGGGCGGAAACACGCTGACGGCTTTTCAGCCTACTCTTTTTACGAAAGTCAGCAATGGTTCTTTTAGATGCCTCACACCATAGACAGTGAGAGACATGGCCGGCCTTTGATAACCCAGTTAGCTGCACTGGGGGGGGACAGTGACAACCTTGTGGAGAGTGGGACTCGAACCCCCAACCTTCGGATCAGCAATCCGGCGCCTTATACCACTAGACCACCACTGCCCTAATGATGGACAGTGGTGGCTTAAGTGGTTAATGCAATGCATAACCGATCCAAAGGTCAGCAGTTCAGTCCCCACTATCACCACTGTTGGGCCCTAGTGCAAGGCCTTTAAAATATAAAAATGACAATTGTAAGTCGGACTAGGTAAGAGCGTCTGCCAAATGCTGTAAATGTAAAGATATCTTCATACACCTCCCCTTTCACCTTGCCTCTGATAGTGGGATTAAAAGTGACTTGATGGGTCAAGATGGATAATGTCTACATGTAGTATCAAATGGTCTCTACCAAAGAAGTCTCTACTGCTAAAATTAAAAAAAAAAAACTGTATTGACCATCACACATCAATAGTATTACTTCCATTAGTCTCATGTGCCAGATGTCTTACTCGCACACACTGTGTAGGTTGATGGATTTCAGAAAGTGGCTGGGTGCTTCCAACAATAAAGTACACATCTGCAGAATTACATGATGTAATTACAATAGCTACTATAAGACGGGGACAAAAGGACAGGCTTTATGCAAAAAAATAAAAAATAAAAATAATAGCGCACTTGGCAACTCAGACCAGCCAAGAGGAGAAAAAAAAAAAACTTTTATCCCAATTTTTTTTTTTATTGATAATTTTTGCATGATAGGTAAGGTAAAGTCCTTTAGCCTTTTACACCCGAGCCCAATGGCTCATCAGGCCGATGCTTATCCCCGGTTTCCGTAGCGTGAAGCAACTAGGAGTACAACTCCTCCTGGATGGGACACTAGTCCATCGCAGGCTACCTTCCCAGTATATTTTTACTGGTACCCATTTATACTGCTGGGTGAACAGAGGCATACTTTGGTTGAGATCTTGCCCAGGGGTCTTAAAACAGTGGGGGTCTAACTGGGATTTGAACTCACAACCTTCTGATCATGAGCCCAGCACTCTAATCACTACACCACCGGCCCCACATGCATGATAGAACGAGCAATAAATCCATAGTTGGCTGAGAAGGTTCAAGCAAGTTTTACAAACTACTATCATTGCCCACATGGGCATTGAAGTCTCCCAGGACATTGAGCAAGTCCACAGGGGGAGTGTTCTCCAACACACCCCCTGAAGACTCCAAGAAGGGTGGGTATGCTGAACTGTCATTTGGTGCAGAAACAAAAACAATTATCAGGACCCGTCCCCATCATCGTGGTGAAGAGGGAGCTGAGCCAGAAGGCAAACTTCTCAATATAATAGTTGATCTACCTTCCAATCTTCACCTATTGTCACAGGCTTTGGGTAGTAACCGAAAGAATGAGATCATGGATACAAGCTTCTGAGAAGAGCCTCCTTCACAGGGTGGCGGGGCTCTCTCTTAGAGATAGAGTGCGAAGCTCTGCCATCTGGGAGGATCTCATAGTAGAACCGCTACTCCTTCGCATTGAGAGGAGCCGGTTGAGGTGGCTCCTGCATCTCATCAGAATGCTTCCCTGGCGTGGTGTTTCGGGCATGTCCAACTGGGAAGAGACCCCGAGGTCAACTCAGAACTCACTAGAGGGATTAGGTCTCGCGAGTGGTCTGGGAACCCGTGTCAACCCGGAAGAGCTGGAGGAAGCGGCTGGGGAGAGGGACGTCCGGACCTCATTGCTTAGGCTGCTGCCCCTACGACCCGACCCTAGATTAAGCGGAGGAAGATGATGATGAATGTTGAAAAGCAGAAAATGTGCTTTTTCAGACTTCCACGTGGCGCATCAACAAGGGGTCACTAGTTCAATCCAAGTTGATGCATGCAGGCATCCACTGTCATGCGCCCATAAAAACTGACAATCTATTTATGGGTGTATGTGAGCTCATCAATCCAGGAGGGGGGGGGCAAGGTTTTATCTTCGAGTGTGTTACATTGTCCTTGAATATATGCATGGTATAAAAGCAGGTGGTTCAAGTCACAGTACCTCCAAACTGAGACGGTTGATAGCCTGACCTCTCAATTGCTTCTTCTTTTCCTTTCAGCTTTTTCCCTTTTTTTCAGAGGTCGTCACAGCGAATCATCTGATTCGCATGTTTGATTTGGCATATGTTTTTTTATGTCGGATGCCCTTCCTGACACATCCCTTTAGCAAGGGACAAAAACACGCTGGTGGCTTTGGAGCCTACTCTTTACGAAAGTCAGCAATGGTTCTTTTACATGCCTCTCACCAGAGACAGTGAGAGACATGGCCTGCCTTTGATGAACAGTTAGCTGCACTGGGGGGACAGTGACAACCTTGTGGAGAGTGGGACTCGGATCCCTAACTTTAGGATCAGCAATCCAGCGCCCTTTACCACCAGGCCACCACCAATCAATTGCTTAATTGTATAAATGAGATTAAATGTAAGTAGCTCTGGATAAGACCATTTAGGGGGAAAAAATAACCTAAATGTACAAGTATGCACAGAATATGCACACAGGAAAAAAAAAATACTGGCAGCAAGCATCATATGTCTTGGAGAAAGCATATGCTTGCTCTTTCCCTCGCTGGTTGGTGATGGTAATATGACAAGTATACTTGGCAGGTGGGAATTGGCTGACTAAATTATTGGAGATTAGGTGGGCTGGCACTGATGTTATAAGGGCTCAATAGCACCCAAATCCTCGAATCATGTAATCAGCTGTAATACATTTCCTCGAACAGCTAATTTAAAAAGTTGGGACAAAATGTAAAACCCCTGAACTGGGATCAACAGTTGGTTTTTCATTGTTTATACCAAATCCTTAAATATAGCATATTGTAAAAACCTACTGCTACAGTGAACAATGGACAAAAGAGTGGTTTCATTCTGCATGCAGGTAAACAGTTTGGACAAAAAGGCCACATGGAGACAGTAAAGTTTTGGTTTACCCACAGGGAAAGTTAAGTGCTGTGTCGTTACTTTACACACACACACACACACACACACACACACACACACACACACACACACACAAACTGCCTTTATTTTGTAGCTATGGAGCTAAACATACCACCACAAGTTGACAATAATGTAACACACGGAGTTAAACTCGACTGAACCCCCACTGAGTGGATATACTATGCCTGCTGTGTCTCAAATACACTCTGACAAGCTCAAGCTTGCTGGAAATTCAGCACTATAGCATAATGCTGTGTGTCATAAACATGATGCGTGGCGAAGAACATTTCTGATTCAGTTTTGGAAAAATGGTTTCAAGCAGGTTAGTTCTTGGAAAGTTCTTAACCAGTTCTTTTAAGGAAGGGATTCAATTACTAAAAAAAAGCTGTATCTTGCATATTTAGTGATAGCATGGAATCGCATGTAACGTGAAAGGCCTGTTCAGGATAAGACTGGAGAAATATCCAGTCAGATTGAATTGTGATGATTCATATGGGATGGGGTTACATTGTAATAGCTGTTTCTCAGAAACAGTATGTTCGACACAGCTGATATTTGGAGTTCTGTATTGCCGTGCTTCTACATGAAGGAATTTGTAATGATGAGTGGGTTATTTCAAAACCATACGAGTAACATTACCATCAGATTTCAGCATGCATTTTAGCACTAAATTAAGAAAAGTCACAACGCTTATATTACTCTTATGTACAAACTGGAAAGAACTGGGGACACTATTTCTGAAGGGTGCTTGGACCCCACAAATCATCTCTCAATTCTTACTTATTTTCCAAACCGCTTAATCTTTCTAGGGTCACACGGGGGCTTGAGACCATCTCAGCTGACACTGGAGGATGAAGGCAGGGTATACCCTGAACAGTAGACCATTGTCGTTCCAACACAGACTCAACCATCCACACTTATACCTAGTGGCAATTTGGAACAACCAATAAGCCTAATATGCATGTCTTTGGACTATGGGAGGAAACCAGAGTACCAGGAGAAAACCAACTCACAGAAACACTTAAGCCCGAAACTCAAAACCTTTTTGCCGTGAGGTGGGCGTGCTATCCAGTATACCAGTGTGCAAGCCCACCATAGACCAAATTTGCGAAGTAGTTCATATAAATTTCTTGGGAGGTATGCAAGACAAGAAAACAAATCATTTTATAAAATAAACATCTTAAATTATCAAGGAAGTTCTGTTCTTTTTTTGATTTTTTTTCTTTAACATCCTGAGTTATATAGGCATATTTATCATCATATCGTCCTTATTTCGCCAAAGGTGCCCAACACATGTATATTTTAGATGTTTCAGATATGCAGCACATGCCTTGATGTCTGATCCTGGTGAACAACCGCTTAAACCTCAACAACCCCTCCTCCTGCTTCCAGGTGTAAGAAAAAAAAAAACATTTAAAATGTCCATGCTTGTGGTCATGTTGTGCATTCATGACACATTTTAGCTGATACTTAGTTTAGTTTCAGCAAACTAGGTTTGATCATGTAAATAAATATAATTTGGGAGGAATTTTAGCAATATGAACAGGTAAATTATGCCATATAAATTATAACAATTGCCAAGCTCTACACGTCTAATAACACTATTATTTTAGAGATTGCTTTTAGAGATGGAGCTCCATTTCTAACAAAATCTAGAAAGTGATTTGCACCAGAATTATTACATCAATGCCATGCAAACTCAAATTAAACTGGAAATTTATTTGGGATAAATATCCCTGATGAGATAAAATCTAATAATCCGTAATCGTGCGTCAAGAATGAATGTGTTCAAATATTAATATTCTGTGTTCACGTTCAGTGTCTCTACTAATATATTCTTTAAAACATTTATTCATTTATTCATTTGCTGAGCTGCTTAATCATGCTAGGATCTCAGAGAGACTGGAGCCTGTCTCAGCTGACTCTTTGTAAAGGCACTGTGCACCCTGAACAGCATGCCTGTCAATCACATGACCAACACACATATAACCATTCACACTGGGCCAATTTAGATCAGACAATTAGCCTTATGCACATGTGTTTAGAAGAAACCCCTGCAAGCAAAAGGAGTACATGCACAGTCCACAGAAATTCCCTCATGGAGAGGACTCGATCCAGGACCTTCTTGAGGCACACAAGCTAACTACTACATCACCATGCCAGATTTACAAAGTCATTTGCAATGTTTTATGACACTTAAAAGACTAAATTTGCTTGCTCAATGGCACACAGTTGCCTAAGCACTTAATCCTGCGACTTTGGCCACAGGAAGGCTGGAGCCTATCTCAGCTGGCATGAGGAGAAGACAAGCGTACACCCTGAACAGCTCGCCAGACCATTGCAAGGTAAACGCACAAAAAATAAAAAAATAAAAAATAAAAAAAGATACTCACCTATGGGCAAATAGGAGCAGCCAACATTAACCGAATATGCATGTTTTTGGACTGGGGGAGAAACCGGATTATCCAGAGGAAACCCATGAAAGCAAAGGGAGAACATGCAAACAAGTAAAACACAGAAGCGCCTGAGCCCAGGACTCGACCAAAGAACCTTCTTGTTGTGAGATAAATATGCTAATCACTATGCCACCATGCAGCAAGCAAAATTGAATGAATTAGATTTTTTGCCCGTTTAACGTGTTGCAAAGCTCAGTTATTTTTGGATAAACGGCACAGAACTGGTTAAAAAAAAGGCATATCATTTTTTTTTTCTTACTACCCTCTATGTTGCCATGATGATTAGGGGTATATACACCTGTACATGTCTGCATTTATATATATATATATATATATATATATATATATAAAAAACATGTCCTAATATAATCCAGAATCCCATAGGTCGGCCAGATAGTTCCATCTTGAAATTAACACTGTCCGATTCCACTGTATCTTCACTTCCCAGATCTGTTATAATCCCCAAGGCATGGAGACACCTGTTCAAGGATCTCAAGCCCCCAAAAAATTGATGCAGTATTTCTTTAATCCTAAAGATAATCCATAATGTGCAATTAGAGTCAAGTCTGAGGGACTCAGAAAGCACCCATAATACTGAAGCATTTTTGTCCTTTTGGCTCCCATATCGACTCTATTTCACTGAAACAGATGGTCTTAAAATGCCTGATTAATTTAATACATGCTTGGAGGAAAACTAGACAAACACACATTGCAGTCTCTATGTGGTGTTATCAGGTACATGGTATTTTTCTTCAAGATACAACCACTGCTAGCAAACTTGACTCTTATGGCAAATCAATCCTTCTTTCGAGTTTAAGCAATGTCACAAAACTACCCCTTCAAAATTTCTTCTCCATATTTCAACATTAAAAAAAACAACAAAACACACACACACACACACACACACACACACACACACACACACACACACACACACACACACACACACACACATACTTTTGCACTGATGCTATTTGCAACCCAATACCCAGTGAGATCATCTAGAACTTGCTGCAAAACACTGAGAGATGTGGACTCCAAGCCAACCATGTTTAACAATTAATGCAGAGTTTGTTTTGAAATTGCCACCAGCTAAATGACACTGTCCAGCTGTTTGCTGGGGTTCCTCATGGCAACCCTGCTGACGGAGGCAATTATAATGGAAAACAAACAACCCTGTACTCAAGATGACAAAGACCCCATTAACTCATCCACTGTATATGCACAATAGAACAGCTGCTCTGGGGAAAACATCGGATGGATCAATGTTCAGACATTGACATATTTGCATTCATTTTTGTTTGATTGTGTTACCTGCAATGCCCTGGCGAGCTGCCCAGGGTGTCCCCCGCCCTCAGAGTGTCCCAGAGTCAGGTGAAATGGGCTCCAGCCTTCCCATGACTCTAAATTAGGATTTAGCGGTTCAGAAATTGAATGAATAAATGGTTGTGTTGCATCAATCAGAGTTAGCGCAAGGATCATTCATTCATTAATTTCTTCGTTTAATAAATTCGGAATATGTATGGGTGAAAGGCAATAACATTATCTTCATCAATAACCGGTCCTGTCATTTAAAACAACAGTAAGTCTGTGCCGTAAAAAGAAATGAGGTGCAGTTGGATTTACCAAACCTGACTACTATGAATATAACAAATCAATAAAAAAAGACACAAGAACAAACCTTGGGTTCGAAACGAAGGGCTCAGAGCCAACGTGGTCTAACCTACAAAAATTGGACGGATGTGGATACTATCCAGATGAAAGATTTTTGACACTTCAAAAACTTTCATGTATTTTTTTTTCCCCAAAAGCAGCTCTCTTGTTCTCAGCCCTTTATATGCCATCAATGTCAACAGGGCCTACAACTGCCTGGGGTCTTGTTCTTACAGTCCCTCAACCTCAGCTACATCTCACAAGTACATAACTGACCGTAACTAGTGATTTGTGGGATTGTTTTGTTTACTTATGAATAACCTCCTCCAAGGAGATTGTTTCAATTTGTTTGTTTTCAAAATTACATAAAACATTATGTGTAGACTTTTATGATTTTTTTTTTACCCAGAGGTGGAGCTTTGGGCAAGAAATCCTTCATTAGATTTTAGAGATGGTCTGGTTCAAATTCTGCATCCATACTGCACTGAAAGGATTTTTTTTAATTGTTTTTTTGTAAGTGTAACACTACAACGGGCCCAGCAGAGGGTGGTGTGAACTCGCGTAGTATTCTGGCTTGGCAAAGTTTTGTGCTCTCGTTTAGTTTTTAAATGCCCACAAATTTATTGAACATACTAAGCTAGATCTGTTTAAAACACAAACAAACTAGCAGGCTAATTTATATACCATGAACCCATGAGATACCTGACTACTCCTACATACCCACACGAAAACCTTCTACAGTCTTACTCAAGAGACCCTAGTCTTGACCCACCTCTAGTCTCAAAAAAGATGAACACAGAGTTGAGGGCACATTGTTTATTCCAGAATAATGTACTTATATATAAAATAGGTCGAACTAGAAATAAAGACCTTAAGACATAACTGTTGTGCAAAACATTTTTAGCCTGATGTAGAGCTTGTAAATGCTAGCATATGTCTTGACATGCAAATGTTTATTAGGAGTAAAGCATGGTACGTAATTATTTGGAACAGTCCTTAAAACAGCAAAACCCCAATGGATGCAATTTTCAAATAGTGTCAGAGGAAATGAAGCCAGTAGTGATCAAGTAGATGAACAATGGCAAGAAAATTACTGAGAACATTGTACTAACTGAGCCAAATATAATAAAAATTGTTTATAAGCTTTTGTTGGATGTAAGGAATATATTTCCATCAAGAATACCATATGAAACACTGTACACTGATTCTAGATCAACCTACATATCTTTACTGGTGTGGTCCATAATGGATACTAATAACTCCTGCTTCCTGTGTGTACATATGTTTTGTCCAGATGGATGACTGTGCATATGGTCAGTCTTAACATCTACAGTTGGCTACACTTCAACATGTACAGCCTAAAATCTCAATGCACAAATATGCACACAAAATCAGAATGTACACTCAGCTTTTTTTTCCCTACAGCTGGCCAGAGTCATTTCACAGAAAAGTAGGTTGTAAACACATAAATCAGCATGAGTTCCCTCCTGATAACTCTAACAGTATGATTATTTCATAAACATCGATCAGGAAATACCAACAAGAATGAGAAAGTAACAGTACATCAACCTTCACATGGCCTTTCCTGGAAAACAAGTACAAGAGTAAGACGTCAAGCCTGAACTAATTCGCTGATAAGGAATATATTAAATCAAAACTCATTTCAGGGGCGGCATGATGTGGTAGTGGTTAGCATGTCCGCCTCACAGCAAGAGGCTCCCAGGCTTGGTGAGGGTGTTTCTGTGTGGAGTTTGCATTTTGATCCAATACTTATGTGGGTTTCCGTCCATAGTCTAAAGACAAGCACATTTGGCTAATTGGCTGGTCCATATTGCCCCTTGGTGTGGATGTGAGTCGTTGTATGTTTCGCCCTGCAATGGGATCTGACGAGCTGTTCTGGGTGCACCCGAGTGTCAACTGACATAGTAGTAGGATTAAGCAGTTTAGCAAATGGGTGGGTGGTGAGAACTCATTTCAGCCACAGAATTATGGTAAACTAGTATCCGCCTCCATGAATTCATGCATATAAACTGCACCCTTTACTCTAGAGTAGGTGTGTTGTTAAAAAATTAATGGGCAAATAAACAATATAACATGCACACAGTTGGACATATACACAGTATTCCAGCCTAAACCACACCCCCAAATCACAAACAATAATATCGAATAGTAAGCCAAAATTTGAAAAGATGCTCTTCTGCATAATCACATCCCACAAGCCACAGAGTCCTTTTTGCTTTAATCAGCTCAGTTACTGAGTCAGTTTCAGGTTTTGAAAGTTACCTTTAATTGATCTTCATAAACCCTTCCTAGTCATAAGAAATAAAGCATGACAGGGTGTGCTGTTATAACAACATCACAGGTGGCATGATGCTGCTCAGCGCTGCACCTCAAAGGAACTTTGTTTCCGATAACTGCATAATAGCATAACATGTCAATATTATAAATAGTTTGATTACTAATCGGTGACACATTATATATTTTAACCATTCAGTTATTTTTCTTTCTATCATTCTTTTTCTAAAATGCTAAATAACATCCACAAAAATCATGCAGACCAGCTGTATTTCAAGTCCCGGTGGTTTGCAGCTGCCACTACTTTATGACTTGCTGTATTAGAAAATTAATGAACTCTTCTTCTTCTTTCGGCTGTTCCCTTCAGGGGTCGCCACAGCGAATCATCTGCCTCCATCTCACCCTATTCTCTGCATCTTCTCTTACACCAACTGCCTTCATGTCCTGCTTCACAACATCCATGAATCGTCTCTTTGGTCTTCCTCTGGGCCTTCTGCCTGGTAGTTCCAACCTCAGGATCCTACTACCAAGATACTTACTATCCCTCCTCTGTACATGTCCAAACCATCTCAATCTAGTCTCTCTGACTTTGTCTCCAAAACATCTTACATGTGCTGTCCCTCTGATGTACTCATTCCTGATCCCATCCATCCTCGTTACTCCCAAAGAGAACCTCAACATTTTCATCTATTTTTATTATAACATTAGAAAATTAATAAACAACGTCTTAAAATATAAATACCTTATAAAGAAAGTTTTTTTCATCATCATCATCAGTATCCACTTAATCCTGGGTAGAGCTATGGGAGCAGCAGCCTAAGCAGTGAGATCCAGACTTCCCGCTCCACAGCCACTTCCTCCAGCACTTCGGGGGACACAGAGGCATTCCCAGAACAGCTGTGAGACATATCCCCTCCAGCGTGTTCTGGGTCGACCCTGGTGTCTCTTCCCACTTGTACATGCCTGAAACACCACACTAGGGAGGCGGTTAGGAGGAATTCTAACGAGATGCCCGAGCCACCTCAACTGGCTGCTCTTGAAGCAGCAGTTCTACTACAAGCTCCTCCTGGATGGCTGAGCTTCTCACTCTATCTCTCAGGGAGAGCCCTGCCACCCTGAGAAGGAAGCTCATTTTTCAGTCACTTGTATTCTTTCGGTCACTAACCAAAGCTCGTGACCATAGGTGAGGGTTGGAACGTAGATCGACTGGTAAATTGAGAGCATTGCGACTCAGCTCCCACTTTACTACGACGGATTAGTACAAGCTCCGCTTTTCAGCAGAGGCTGCAGCAACCCACCTGTTGATCTCCTGCTCCAAGAGCCTGAGACACTCCTCCACTTGAAGCAGGACTTCATTCCAGACCTGGAGGGTGCATTCCACCCTCTTCTGGCTAAGAACATGGCCTCGGACTTGCTGATTCTCATCTTGGCTGCTTCGCACTCCACCACATATCGCTCAAATGAGGGCTGGAGGTCCCAGCTTGAAGAAGAAAAAAAGACGGCATCCATAAAAAGCAGAGACGAGCTCTTATGACCTCCGAACCAGAATCCTGCAATGCCCCCTTGGCTATGCATAGAAATGCAAATTATGACCAGAATCGATGAACAAGGACAGCTCTGGCGGACCCCCTGGAAATGAATTTGACCCGTTGTTACCAATACGGACCAAGCTCTGGCTCCAGTGATACAGACACCTAATGGCTCTTCGCAACAGAGCCGGTACACCGTAGTTCCAGAGCACACCCCACAGAATAGCCCAAGGGACACGGTGAAAAGCCTTCTCTAATTCCACAAAACACTTGTAAAGAGATTGGGCAAACTCCCATGGCCCCTCCAAAATCCTGTAGTGTATAGATAGAGCTGGTCTAGAGTGCTGCGGCCAGGTAAAAACAACATTTTTTCTCCTAAACCTGAGGTTCAACCATTGACTGGATCCTCCTCTCCAATACCCTTGCATAGACTTTTCCAGGTAGGTTGATCAGTATGATTCCACGATAGTTGAAACACACCATCCAGTCCCCCTTACTAACACCCTGGTTTGCCAGTCCAGAGGTACGACCCCCAATGATCATGGGATGTTGCAGAGACATGTCAACCAAGACAGTTTACAACATCCAGAGCCCTGAGATATTCAGGCCGCATCTCATCCACCCCGGAGCCCAACCACTGTGGAGCTTGTTGAACACCGCGGCAACCTCAGCCAAAGCGATAAGCCGACCCCACCCAAATCCCAGTGACTTCCTCCTCCATAGAGGGGGTGTTGGTGGGATTGAGGACGCCCTCAAAGTATTCCTTCTACCTACCAACTACATCCCCATTCGAGGTGAGCAGCTCCCCACTTCAACTGTAAACAGTATCTGTGGAGACCAGTTTCCCCTGCTGAGGCGTCGGATGGTGGTCCAGAACCTATTCAAGGCCAACCAATAAACCGCAAAGATCAGTAAGGGTGAAGTGAGAAGGGCATTGAAGAGGATGAAGAATGGAAAGGCAGTTGGTCCTGATGATATACCTGTGGAGGTATGGAAGTGTCTAGGAGAGGTAGCAGTAGATTTTCTGACAAGAACATTCAACACGGTACTAGAGAGTGAGCAGATGCCGGAGGAGTGGAGGAGAAGTGTGCTGGTGCCCATTTTTAAGAACAAGGGAGACGTGCAGAGTTGCAGCAACTACAGAGGGATAAAGTTGATGAGCCATACGATGAAGTTATGGGAAAGAATAGTGGAAGCTAGACTAAGGGCAGAGGTCAGCATTTGTGAACAACAGTTTGGTTTCATGCCAAGAAAGAGCACCACAGATGCAATGTTTGCCTTGAGGATGTTAATAGAGAAGTACAGAGAAGGTCAGAGGGAGCTACATTGTGCCTTTGTAGATCTGGAAAAGCATATGACAGGGTGCCAAGAGAAGAACTGTCGTATTGCATGAGGAAGTCTGGAGTGGCAGAGAAGTATGTTAGAGTGGGCCAGAACATGTATGACTGTTGTAAGACAGTGGTGAGTTGTGCTGTCGGTGTGACCGGCCGATGCAAGGTTGAGGTGGGACTGCATCAAGGGTCAGCTCTGAGGCCCTTCTTGTTTGCTATGGTAATGGACAGGCTGACAGACGAGGTGAGACAAGAATCTCCATGGACTATGATGTTTGCAGATGACATCGTGATCTGTAGTGAGAGCAGAGAACAAGTGCAGGAAAATCTAGAGAGGTGGAGGTATGCCCTGGAAAGGAGAGGAATGAAGGTTAGCCTCAGAAAATCAGAATACATGTGTGTGAATGAGAAGGACCCAGGAGGAACGGTGATGTTACAGGAGCAGAGATAACGAAGGTGGAGGATTTTAAGTACTTAGGCTCAACAATCCAGAGCAATGGAGAGTGTGGAAAAGAGGTGAAGAAGCGTGTGCAGGCAGGCTGGAATGGTTGGAGAAAAGTATCCGGTGTGATGTGCGATAGGAGAGTTTCAGCAAGAATGAAGGGAAAAGTGTACAAGATGGTGGTGAGGCCAGCGATGTTGTATGGCTTAGAAACAGTGGCGCTGAGGAAAGGCAGGAGGCAGAGCTGGAGGTAGCGGAGATGAAAATGTTGAGGTTCTCCTGGGAGTAACGAGGATGGATAGGATCAGAAATGAGTATATCAGAGGGACAGCCCACGTAAGATGTTTTGGAGACAAAGTCAGAGAGGCGAGATTGAGATGGTTTGGACATGTACAGAGGAGGGATAGTGAGTATATTGGCAGTAGGATGCTGAGGTTGGAACTACCAGGCAGAAGGCCTCGAGGAAGACCGAAGAAGAGATTTATGGACGTGGTGAAGGAAGACATGAAGGTCGTTGGAGTCAGAAAAGAAGATGCGGAGGACAGGGTGAGGTGGAGGCGGATGATTTGCTGTGGCGACCCCTGAAGGGAGCAGCCGAAAGTAAAAGAAGAAGAAGAAGAAGAAGTTTTTAAACCATTATTTGGAAGTTATTTAGTCTTTACCAACAGTATGTGAAGTTCTGGTCTTAGTTTGATTAGCAAGCACACAAAAGCAAGTCGGTGCTGCAAAGTCCAATGTTGTTATTTTCAAGAATCCTAATTTACGTCGTTAAAATGTGGTAACTAATGTAATGATCTACTTAGATAGTTATGTCTGTCACTACAGATTTTCATTCATTCCTTTTCTGAACTTGCTTAATCCTTATTAGGGTCACGGGGAAGCTGGCACCCATCTCAGTTGACCCTGGGCAAGGGAGTACACCCTGGACAGCTTGCCAGGCCATCGCAGGGCCAACACTCACATAACCATTCATACTTACACTCACATGTTATTTGAAGCAGCCAATTAACCTACTTTGCATGTTTTTGGACTGTGGAAGGAAACTGGAGTACCCGGATGAAACTTACACAGGCACATCGAGAACATGCAAACTCTGCACAGAAACACCCGACCTGGGAATCATACCAGGACCTTCTTGTTTTGAGGCAGACACACTAACCACTACGTGACACCTACCACTGATTAAGGGAAATAAATAATATTGGTATCCTCTTCAAATAAAGTTTCTTATGTAGTACTTTAGGATTTAGCACACATGACAAAAAAAAAAAAAAAAAAATTCAACAAGGTGCACAAGACACAACATTAAAATATATTTTAAAGCTACATTTCATCTCAATCCCTTCATCCTTTATTTGCGTTGCGGGGAGTCTGAAGCCCATCCCAGCGAACTCCAGATGAAGGCAGGAACCCAGAACAGCTCTATAGACCATCGCAGTGCCAACAGACAGGGACAATCAAGAATTTCCATTAGCCCGATGCTTCTCAAATAGTGGGGTGCACCCCATGCTGGGGGGATGGGGGGAGGGGAATGGTGTGATGCCGGGGACCTTGGTGAACATGCTTTTCTGGAATAGTGTACGAGAATTAAGTCTAATTGCACCTCCACTCCTGTAGTTGGCAGTGGTGCTCTCATTGTCGCACTATGGTGTAGTGATTTTCCGCACGAGCAAATGATATGAAGTGCAGTAAACAACCCCTCAAAAAACAACACGCAAAAAATTTCTTCATATCTTATACATTGAGTATTTTATGGCTAAAAACATCAACTCCACTAGCATATACAAAAATGGCAATTCTTGCTATATTCTGAATATGTTGAATTATTATAATTGTCGATTAACAGTTTTAATGTAATGGCCTTATTTCTATGATAAGATTTAACTTAATCTGATGAAAACACATTTTCAATGATTTCAAGTGGACCAAAGTTAACTTAACTGGACCACAGTGACCAGAATGTGATCAGCTCCCCAACCCCCTCCTCTTACTGACATATACGTACATGTATATGTCTGTCTTCTTTTCGGCTTTTTCCCTTTTTCTCAGGAGTCACCACAGTGAATCATCTGATTCGCACGTTTAATTTGGCAGAGGTTTTTACGTCGGATGCCCATCCTGTCACAACCCTTTAGCAAGGGACAGAAACACGCTGACGACTTTACAGCCTGCTCTTTACGAAAGTCAGCAATGGTTCTTTTACATGCCTCACACCATAGACAGTGAGAGACATGGCCTGCCTTTGATAACCCAGTTAGCTGCACTGGGGGAGACAGTGACAACCTTGTGGAAAGTGGGACTCGAACCCCCAACCTTTGGATCAGCGATGTGTATATAATATCAATAAATACATATTCAATGCGATAAATGCTTATAATAACAATTAAACATTCAAAATTAATGCATAAGATGTAAATAAAATATAAATACACACACATACAGACGGCGCGTGTGCAGATGCACGTGTCCGCATTGAGATGCGCACCTCACATAATATAACTAGTTTTGATGGGAGAGTTTGGGTTGTTTTGTTTGTTTAGGGTTGGTGGGTTTTTTTTTGTTGCATAATTGGCCTTGTTTTGTGGCATTTTCCTTAACTTTTTCCCCTATTCTTCCCTAATTTCCTTATTTTTTTACTTCGATTAATATTTTTTTTACAAAACCGAGCTGCACTGAAGCCGCATGAATTGAAGCAAGAAGTAGCGAGGGATCCCTATATTTTTATATATAGACAGCTGTATCAAGTTATATTAGGCCGTTTCACACAATATTGAATATGATATCATGAATCCGAGTTGCTGTCTGAAAGTTTCGGCTTTGGCATTTGAGGAAGTAACGTAAAGCCAATTTTTTTTCGGCTAGGGTTAAAGGAGCACTATGTACACTATGTATCTAGGAAGCAAAATGTTCAGTACTTTTTCTGCAGCTTTATCAATGTGTCAACAATGTGCTCTTAATGAAAACAAATATGATGAAACCTAAACTTTATCAGATTATGATAACATTACAGTAACCGTTTTAGATTAACCATGAAATATTTCTTCACTTCGATTTCATAAAGATAAAATCTCACTAACCTCATCAATTTACTTTAAAGACTCGAATTTTGAGTTTCACAAAAAGCTTGTCAGCATTAACTAAAAACTTAGTCCGAAATTGTATTTGGATAACTTCTGTGAGAATATCTGTACTTCCTGGTTCAGGACACGGCTAAATAAATGTCTGTGTAAGGCCGTATCTTTGTTGCAGTCAAGCCATATATCTGATCCTTAATTGGCTACTTTTCATTTCCACCAAGACCTCGCTCAGTACCCCAGATCCTCCCACTTTTATTAGCAGCCAACAGGTTATGATTGATTCAGGATTTTTTTTTTTTTAATGTGATTGGACAACTACCTGTGCCTTTCCTGTTCACTCCCACCACTACTATAACTAATATATGTGTATGTTTATATACACAGTACTGACAAAACAGTCCCCTGCTCTGAGGATGATAGATGGAGATGTTCAGCTGGATGTGGTTTCACTAATGCTTTAGATTGGTTTCCCTCATTGCTATTTAAAGTGTCAGCACTGGAAAACAATGGGACACAACAACATCTAAAAATATCTTTCTAAACAAACAAACAATCAAAAATACGAACAGGGTTAATGGGGTTAAGTTTTTTTTTTATTTATATATTTATTTGTTTAAGCTTAGCATGGCTACACAAATAAAAGCTACGGGATTGGATTATCTATACTACTGTACGAGTTTGTCATCAATTTACCGTGGTACAAGTTTAAGAGCTCGAATTCTGTGCATAATGCAGATGATTTTCCAGAGGCTGAATGTTACCATGGTGTAGCAGATTGCACGTCTGCCTCACAGTAAGAAGGCTTGAGATCTGAGTCCAAGTCTCAAGCATTTCTCCGTGGTGTGTGCATAATCTCTCCGAGTTTGCATGGAATTTCTCTAGGTACTCCAGTTTCCTCCCACAGTCCAAAAGCATGCACATTAGGCTAATTGGCTGTTCAAAACTGCCCCTAGGTGAGAGTATGAATGTTAACACATGCGATGCCTTCCCCCAGTGACGGCTGAGATAGGCATAGCCTCCCCGTGACCCTGATAGGATTGCACGATTGCAAAGTGAGTGAGTAAATGTCACCGTCTACAGTTCAGTTTAGATATTTATTGGCCCTTTATTGTCTTCCAGATCAATTTTACTACTTCAGTAGCATTGTTTGAGGTTTTTAAATAATAATAAAAAAAAAAAAACCTCAGTGTTTGAAAAGTGTCAATTTCACTGTCACAAATAAATCATTTGACTCACAATTCACCTCCCTCTATATAAGCGGTTTTAAAAATAAATAAAACATTGTGAAGTTTACTATAATAGGAACATGCCGGGTGTGATGTTGCTCATGACTGTTACCACCACAACACTCTCCAAGAACAGCACATCCTGAAGAATGTTATTCTTCTTATTCCGCAGTCTGGACACAAATTCTGCTTTTTTTCACTCCGTGTTAAGAAGCAAAGTGTACAGTATCTTTTCCTGCAGTTTTTCAGTTTCAAGAAAGTGCTGATAATGAAAACAAACCTAAAACCATCAACACCGTCATTACAGCCACACTCTCAGATTAACCCTAATGATAATTAAGGGTTTGTTCTCTTTTAATTCTTGAAGATAAAACTTTAAAAATGTAATAATGCCACCAGGTTTTTCAGCCGTTTAAAGGTACCCGTTGACTAGTAAATAGTCAATGTGTTCTCTCTTCCATTATCAGTTTATTTTAGCTAAACACACAAAGGCTTCCTAGTAAACTCACCCCAACTCATGGGCATAGTATCTCTTATTTATTATATACAGTAAAACCTCCGCTGACGAACGCTTAAGCTCACGAACTTTTCGCCTCAAGAACATTAAATTGGCGAGCATATAGTCTCTGTTGACGAACTAGTTTTCGGCGGACGAATCAAACCACGCGGTCGAACAGCGCCACGGTGGCGGCCACGAGAAGCTGACGCACGCTCACGGCGTCCCAGTTCATCACCCCCTTTCTTTGAGTGCGGACGTGGTTTGTGTTTGATAGACATTTTGGACCATATTGAGTGAACTTTTGCTATTATGGGACCGAAAAAGACCCACCACAGGCGGAGATCATTGAAAAACACGAACGAGGTGTGCGTTTGTGTGGCTTAGCGTCCCAGTACCAGTACGCTAAGTCTACCATTGCTCCCATCCTTAAGAACAAGGAAGCTATTAAGGGTGCGTGTGTGGCTAAGGGTGTTTCCAAACAGTAGGCGTTTCCAAACTCTCCTTCCAAACAGTAAGTCCCTCCCTCCCTCCCTCCTCCCACTCCATTCCATCAAGCCATCAACTACCATCACAAAGGTAAATAAAATGACTTTATTATACAGTACAGTTTATTTCTTTAATTACAATACAATAGCACATTTATTATACATAAAATAAGGTATATTTTTGTGTAGTTTTAAGGATTATTTAGTAGAAAATTATGTTTTATGGGGACCTGGGAACGGATTATTCTCATTTTAATGGTTTCTGATGGGAAATAAATGTTCGGAAGACGAACTTTTCTCCTTACACACACTTTCTGGGAACCAATTATGTTCGTGAGCTGAGGTATCACTGTATCTTGTTTTGGTCCTGCTTATAAGAACAATGACAATAACAAAACCACGACCAGAGGAACATGCAGAAGAATTTACTTAGCAGTGCAGCACGTATTCATAGAAAGTGGAAAAAGTTGAGATCAAGTGAGAAACAGAAGAAGGTACTGTATACGATTTCAACAGAAATAACAAAAGATGGCAATGTTTACTAATATTCCTGCACCTGGTACAGGAGTCACCGACACTCATGAACAGTAGTAAGCAACTGGTTTCAAAAACACATTGTGTCCGATTCTAGTTCCTTTATTTTTTTTTTGAGGGATAGCAGTGTATTTTATGCTAGTTTATTTCATGCACCAATAAACGAGCCCCTTAAAATTCAGTGGGTTTTACTATAAACCATTTGCTCTCTGCTTATAAATGTATAATAAAGGCTTTATGTAGGCACTTGTCCTATATTGAAAATGATTGACCACACCTTTAAATAACATATTGAACAGATTTTCCCCCACCACACACACACACACACACACACACACACTCTCTCTCTCTCTCTCTCTCTCTCTCTCTCCTTAAAATGCATATAGATTATAAATCGATATCGTCCCTTCAACTGTCCTTACCCCCAAACACATGGAAATATGTTTATGAAGCTTTAGAACCTGAACAATAGGGCAGAATTTGCTACACTAAATAAAAAATCTTGGCACACCTAGAAATACTGATATTTTTTGATGTGGGTGTTTGTAGTAATATCACATTTTATCAGGATGCCCATCCAGACATAGCCCAGACCCTGTGCTGCATTTTAATCTTAAAAAACTGCAAGTCATTCACTGAGCCAGCATGCAGACATTATAAAAGATGCTGAGCAACATTATGTTAGTGCACACTGCTACATGCTGCTGATCAGAGCAACAGGTTTAAGCATGATGGAGTGATGGTCGCTGTCTTACCTGATTTGCGTTTGGTGCCATAGTCCCTGAAAAAGAAGAAACAGCACAGAGACATGATTAGAGCTTTGGTCGTATATCCGCCAGCTGCAACTGAAGTCCTTATTGACAACATCCGCACACTCGCACGCAGACACACACACACACACACACACATGCACTGGCAAGAATGCGATGTGTGGCAGGGCGGTAAGCGCTCATGTGTTTGATCTTGAAGGCTGGAGGACAAGCTGCTGATGCTACAACAGACAGAAAACAGCTAGTCATGTGACTTAAACAGAGCCAGTATCTGTCCCCCATACCCTGTTTGTCTAGGTTTGCTCCCTCCCCTTTCCTCATTCTCATTTCTACAGAGGATCGACAATGAATCTATGAAATCGTGACTGCTTAATAAATTTATGAATTCAATTTTCTCAACAGTTGATAAGGTGTGGGATAGGTGTGTATATGTATATATATATATATGTGTGTGTGTGTGTGTGTGTGTGTGTGTGTGTGTGTATACACGCACACAAAGTGTATAAGATTAAAAAATTAAGCAGACACTGTACAGATACTCAAACAGACATATAGCAGGAGAAATATAGAAGACAATCAGAGGATTAAATAATTTCAACAAACATCCAGGAAAAAAAAAAGCGATAATGTGGGACACCCCATAGAAATCTCATGTCAGAATGTGGCTGAAACCCTGGGAAGAGGAAGAATACAGTGCATTCATCCAAAAGAGAAAATTATAATCAAGATTATTAAGTAGTGCCATGACAAAATTCCACATTAAAAGTACACAAAATTAATTTAAAGCACTGGATACATAAAAAGGAATCAATACATCATTCAATACAACAAATAATTCAAATCACACACACACACACACACACACACACACACACACGTACTTTTAAGTACGAAATAATCATCCGCTTACATTGACTTTAACCACTTAATCCCCTTTACTTAAAACCTTAGCCAGTGCAATCTACTCTTGGGTCCATTTGGTTTATGGAGGTTGCCAGTATCATATACTCTGAAGACATTGTACTACACTAGAAAGTATTTGCACTATGGTGGTTCGCCACTGCTGTTAAGCCATTATTCAATAATACACGTAAGAAATCATCATATGGTTTGAAACAATTCTACTCTGTTGTCTCACTATCGGAACCCACTGTTATATGCTCTCAAGAGCATTGCCCTATAAACTTAAAATACTGCACAATACTATTAACAAATTGTCTTACTCCGCTGGCATTGACACTGTACCTTCAGGTCATTATACCATACAGTACTTTAATCAATTCCAAATATCTATTACTACTCAATGTCCAATATTCTTAGGCGATTGTACTATACAGTACATACAAGCCATTGAACTATGAAATACAGTTATAGACTTCTTGCTCTATATTCTTAAGTTATCGGACTGCACTCAATGCATTTTGATACACCCTTACTGACCTATATATTGTGAAGACATAATCCCTCTAATCATTGGTCTCACTCCTTCACTTTGAAATCCATCTTTCCACCTTCCTTGTCTTTACCCACCCCCCGCGATTTCCTTATTAAAATCTCTATTCCTCAAAGCATCCCTTTGCCAGTCTGTCCCTTTGTGTCTCTGCATTGAATGAAAGCTCTCTTTCTGCCCCATGAGTCTGAGGTCACCCAGAACATTCTGGAGCGGCATGGCTCGAGATTCAGAATGCCCGTCATTGTCGGCTGAATTCGAACAGAGAGAGAAAACACTGTCCTTGAGTGATATTCAAACTGCAATTTGAGGGGCTCTAAATCAAACTTACACTGTGAAGGCCGTTTCATTCACGAATGTACACTCCCTATAGAATAAACAGCAAAATGATTTCCTGGTACTACTCTGGTTTTAAAGCCTCTTTTTTAGACCAGAGAATGCATCAATGTGCTTTGTGGTGAATAGACACTAACTACTATTTCCACCCCAAGTAATAAATTCCCGAAGAAAATAAATAGAGACTGTTTGACTGCTTTCTGTCTGAAAGTTGAGGTTGATGATCCAGAATACAAGGGGTAAGTCCTAAAGTAATGACCTCATGGTGTCACTTGGGTGTCTTTAAATCACAGACTGAAAGGATTACAGTTCTTGGTGTTACTGTTCCCAAGATTACGCCAACACTAATGGAGTGATGAGGCGGTAAAGTGCAAGAATATAGTCTTGTGCTTTTATGTTCTCATTAATGCATAGATCCTAGGTATCGGGGGTGGGGGTATGTATCAAAGTAGAACAAGGTGGACTTTATCATGTCAACTGCTGTTAAATAATACTATAGTCTTTCAGTTGCTGCGTGTAAAGTTAAACTTTAATAAAATACTTCTGCTATGCTAGCACCAGAAACTAAAACACCACTCAAAGCTCGCGTGCTAAAATCTGAAGGCTGTTTAAATGCTGAATTAAATAAAACAAGGCGGCATGCTGAAAAGTGCTTAACTAGAGCAACTTCCTCTGGAGACTCTTAAAGCGAGCCTGCAGCAAAGTCATGCAGTGAAACATGATTCAACATTACCACACACACACACACACACACACACACATTTCATATTCTATACATATTGTATAAATATTATACTCATTCATTTCAGACAAACAAAACTTGCATTTGTCCATTTCTAGGTCATGTACTGTTCTGACATATTTTTCTCAATGAGTACATCTGTACTCCTGGACCTGAGTATATGATAACTGCTGAACTCGGTGTATTTGGATTGCTTTAGCAAAAAAGCATTTTAACAGTACCATCCAGCCTTAAGAATTCTTTCCTGTAACTGTACACTGCTTAAAATAAAACCAAAAACGTCTCAATAATAAACTACATTTTAGAACATAAAAGAGAAATAAACACATTGAGAAGGACTTGCACTCTGGTGTTACTCTTGGGGGCTGTAACATCATTCTGCTCCAGCGATTCATATTCCAATGCTTCAACTTTTATGCTGACACCACCATCAATGCTTTTACATCATCACTATGCATCATCAACATCATACAGCTGCACCGGGTTCTGGATCTTGGAGACCGATGTTTGCTGCTTCCAATTCTCCTGCAATGGGTTTTTATTTAATTCTTGGAAAATGGTGAGTGAAATTATGTTCGAGACTGTTGATTTTTTTCCCCCTTTCTACTATATACTATTGTACCTACTTATAGTGGCGCTTTAAGCTTATTCAAATTCTGTAAAGCCATGTGCTTGATTTTGTCGCCTCTGTGCTCACATAGACTAACCAATAATTGAAGAAAATGGAAGGAAAAATAACTTGCGCATTGCAGAAATTCATCTACTTTTCTGTAAACATACACATGCAAACATTTTCATAGCACTGCCAAAATATTGATATTATGGCATCTAAAACAATGTACATTTTTAGCAGATTAAGGGCCTTGTTCAAGGGCCCAACAGTTCCAGCTTGGTGGGAAAGGGACTTTGATATCTTTGAAAACTGATATCTTCTGTAATATCAGTTCACTACTTTAAAATATACAGATCCAAACAACAAATTAGCAGGTTTGTTAATCACATCAAAAACAATTAAAAGATATAGTTTTAAATTATATTTAATACATCTCAGGGTGATGTTTCCTTAAAGGGTACATGTTGTGAACTTGCATTACTAGCTCTTTAAAACTATCATGTATGACATCAGCAGTTTCATCAGTTCGGTTCAATTCAGTTTAATTTCTAAAGCGTGTTTTACAATTGGCATTGTCACGGAGCAGCTTTACACAGTAAAACAGTGAAAGCAGGGACTTGCAAAATATAAAAGAATTTAAACATTTCTTATTACCCCTACATATCCCTAATGAGCAAGACAGTGCAATGAAAAACTCCCTCAGTTGTTGGGAGGAATAAACCTTGAGAGGAACCAGGCTCATTTGTGTGAAACCATTTATTCAGTTTCTGAACCGCTAGTCCTAATTAGGGTCACGGGGAGGCTGGTGTCCATCTCAGCCAAATCTGGGTGAGGGCAGAGTACACCCTGGACAGCTCACCAGGCCATCGCAGAGCAGAAACACGCTGACAGCTATGCAGCCTACTCTCGATGAAATCAGCAATCGTTCTTTTACATGCCTCACCTCACACCATATACAGTGAGAGACATGGCCGGCCTTCGATAACCCAGTTAGCTGCACTGGGAAGACAGCAGTGATAACCTGTTGAAAGTCAGGCTTGAATCCCCAACCTTGGGATCAGTGATCCAGCACCTTACCATCAGGCCACCACTGCCCTTGGGTGAAACCATAAAAATACAAACCATACATATATGAGAAATGATTTACAGTCCAAAAAGTAGTCCACTTGGTTATACAATTGCAAGTCCTAAATAATTCATCAGGCAACATCAGTCTTTGCCACAGTACTAGGTCGTACTATTAATATTATGCACCGTGACATGCTGCCTTCTTCATTGGCTGTTTCAGCTCTGGCAGTGATGTGAACTTGTTGTTTATTCCTATTGGCTGGATGGCAATGAACTGGTCACTGACCCTATACAGCAGACACCAGTCTAAGATAACACATTGTTGGTCAGTGCTGAGCTGTGCTACCACAGGGGGGGGGGGGGGTTGGGGGCATATGGCTGCACAAACAACCAGCGCTGAAGTCGTGGACTTCAACACAGGGCATACTCTGACAATATTTCCTTTCGGATGTAATTCAATAGTCTGAGAAGACCACTTCAACCCAACCTGCCATCACTGTGACCTTGACTCAAATCAGAACTCCTTGCCATGAAGCCCAGGCTGTTACATATAAAACCAGATGCTGTTCCTTCAGAATTGCTTCATAAAAAATCAGAAGATGGCAATGGAGGGGACCATTGAAAATTATGAGCCTTTAGTGTATTTGGGCTGAACAACCTGACCCAACAAAGTTCATGTCACTTGCAGGAAAGATTGTTATTCTGCACTGGTTCAGCCCCTACTATTAATCCTGGAATAAAATTGCCCAGCATTGAACTTTTCATGGTTATTTATGTAAAAATATACATACTCTTTATTAAATGTACTGTATACACACAAATTATGATGTAAGAATGACCAATAATAATGCTCTTAAAAGAAAATGTAAGTATATAGCCTTTCTTTTATCTGTAAAAGTCAAATGCTGGAAACCAGACTCTTTCTTCAGACTTCTGTAAACTCAGAAGTGTTTTGCAACATTTTTTATGTTCAGGGCTTTTTGTGATAACGGGAACTCAATGCTGTCTTACGTTACAACAACAACCAGTAAGATCCCAAAGCTGAACTCTTCCCAAGAGCTTCAAAACATAAGTACGTATGAGCAAACACACATAGTTAATGTTTCTGTTTCTCCAAATTTCCTCACAGTGTGTGTGTGTGTGTGTGTGTGTGTCTGAAACTGTTGCAGAAATTTCAGCACAGAAGGATTTAGGAAATGTTGCTGGAAAGGTGACTGCATCAGCGGCCATTAAGTAGTGTTTACAAGAATCCTGAGGCCCACACAAAGCTGTAAACAAAAAGTAAACACAACCATATAACATTATGTGATTCAGTATAAAGCTTTTAGAGGGTTTCACCTTTTTGGGATCGCATGTATGAATGGAAAAGGATTACAAAAAAGGTACCAAAGAAAAGGGAAGAGAACAAAAGCATGCATCTGTGAGACATGCGAGAGACAGAGAAGGAGAGAGAGAGAGAGAGAGAGAGAGAGAGCGAGAAATGGCATCAAGAAAAAAGGGAAATCAGGAGACAGGAATGGGGTGATGGTTGATGGGATACAGACAGTTGGGGGGTTGTGAATGAGGTAAGGACATGAGGGAGGAGAACATGTTGACCCTGCTACTCACTGAACCCTGTCTCCCACTACACAAATTAAAGGAGACTGATTTATACAAAACACAAACTGGGACGAAAAAAGTGGGGGAAAGGCACGCATGTGTGCGAGAAACCAAGCAGGGCAGAACTATTGAAAATAATGTAATCGATATTAGAGAGACGGACACAGATTAAAAACTCCTAAAGAAATGTTCTTAAAATGTGAAAGGATACTATTTGTTGACAAGCTTGGCTTTTGTGGACTAATTGTCCTCATACACAAGCACACAAGTAAACACATGCCCAAAAAAAAAAAAAAAAAAACAGATCAGTTTTGAAGACACCAAGAAATTACATAATATTTCTGAACATGGCCAAAACATGGCCTTGGCTCCAAGTAGAACTTTCCTGTTATTGATTTTGCGTGGAGTCTTAGCCAGCTATAGCCGTGGCATGTTTTCCAAAATCTGGCCTGTAGGTAGGTCAACCACAATACAGAAATAGATGACAGGACTGAGAGGTTTAAGTCAAAACACGCAAGTACGTAAAAATCTCTCGTTGTATTTTTATAAAAACCTAATTTAACCCTTTATGCCAGAAGAGTAACATCTCTTTACAATATCAGTATTTTGTGAAACATTCAAGAATAAAGGAAGTGATCCAGAAGGATTAGATGGACACATTCATCCTGTTAGTTTTAGAAGAAATGCTTGGAATAATGAACAGTAAGAGGGCAGTGGTGGCCTGAAGGAAAAGGTGCTGGATCACTGATCCTAAGGTTGGGCGTTCAAGCCCCATTTTCATCGGGTTGTCACCGTCCCCCAGTACAGCTAACTGGGTTATCAAAGGCTAGCCGTGTCTCTCAGTCTATGGTGCGAGATTCATGTAAAAGAACCATTGCTGACTTTCGACAAGAGTAGCTGCATAGCCATCAGCGTGTTTCCTCCCTGTGATGGCCTGGCGAGCTGTCCAGAGTGTACTCTGCCCTTGCCCGAAGTCGGCTGGGATGGGCATCAGCCTCCCCGCGACCCTAATCAGGATAAAGCGGTTACAAAAAAAATGAATGAATAAATGAACAATTAGATAAATAAGCATTTTTTGTACCAGAACTTATGGGTTAAAAAGGAAGAAAAAAAGAAAGAAATGAAGGAAGGGAAAAAAAACAACAAATCATCTCGCATTGCATATACATTAAAATACTGCCATATCCCCTGTCATCTGCAATTACAGTATTTAGCCACAGAACATTGACAGGTAAAACACCATCACATTTAATACAAATGTGCTTCCATTATTGTGGATATTATCATTCACAGAAATTAACTATCGAAGTACAGAAAGTATTATAATACTAGATAAGCCAGCTAACTGGCTGTATAGTTAAATGCTTATTTCAATCATGTGTTTACATTGGTCAGAAGAATTGGGTTTCATTTTATTTTGTCATGATTTAGGAGTTGCAGAGGTTGAACTAACAGTGATAAAACCTCCTAAAAGATACGAGAACAACAGAAAACACATTGTTCAGTACGTATCATTCACTTCATCAGTTATTCCCTTAAAGATATTTATACAGTGTCCCTGGTGCCACCTGTGTCTAACTGATATGCATCCATCTGCTTATCTGTCAATGTTGTGGAGAAACTGGAGCCAAGTCGGGCCGACTTTAAGCGCAAGGCCAATTCCACCCTGATCAGGTTGTTAAAACAGTGAGAATTAGCTATTCACACTTATAGGCAATTGAGAGGAGAGGAGAGGGCTGACCTAATCTGCATTTCTTTGGATTGTAGGAAGAAACAAGAGTACGCAGAGGAAACCCACTGCTATTATATTTACAAATGTTCCTGGGAAATTAAAGATCACAACCATTTTAAACACATGGAAATGGCCTTTCATGACAATCCATGCGTACATTAAATATTCAGAAAGATCTGTCTGGAGCTGTTAGAAATCAGCGTACCATTATAGATTCAGAGGCATACTCATGAAAAATCTTACAAAATCAACTTATTTTTGCAATTATTTATAAGTGCAGCACGGTGGTATAACGGTTAGCACATCAACCGTACAGCAAAAGATTCTGAGTTCGAGTCCCAAGTTCAGGCATTTGTCTGTGAAGATTGCATGTTCTCCCCGTGCTTTCGTGGGAAGCTGGTTTCTTCTTGCAGTCCAAAGACATGCACGTTAGGCTCATTGGCTGTTCCAAATTGCCCCTAGGTCAGAGTGCAAATGGCTGTGTATTGGTGTTGTTGGACTGACAATTTGTTCAGGGTGTAACCCACCTTTGCCCAGAGTTGGCTGAAATAGGCTCCTAGCAGGATTAAATTTCCCAATTTGTTTCCAAATTTTGGTACTGGTATGTTTTTGGTGTTTTACATTCTCAAAGCAGATTTGTCACAACACATGCTTAAGTCAATCAAGATTTTATAGACGTGAAAATCCATTAAAACAGAACCGAAAAAACCAACAGAAACAAAATCCCAAACCCATCACCCTCTGATTTCTTGGATAAAGCAGGCTAAATCTACAGCTTGGTGCTGTGATGGAAGTGTAACTATTCTCATATGTGCAAAAGTCTATTTCGCATGTTACCACTCTGTACAGATGAATAGGACAGAGAAGCAGGAGTTCTCTACAGGAGTGTACCAACCTTCCAAAACAACCCCCAAACCCGAACCTCTCGAATAGAGTCAATCTGATCCATAACGGCTCCCAACTCCATTGCTTTTTTAATTAAGCGAAAGCATTTGAGCTAACAGGGTCAGGCTGAAGTGACCTTCATGCTGAAATTGTATTCCTCAATCCTAATACCAATTAATCATCTGAAGTAATCAGTGTTGATTTACACGTCCACAAGAGCAGGTAGGAAACTGACCTGCGAGGAAAGATATTTACATTATGCAGGGAGAGAAAGACACGCAGTGGAGCGGAATAATTCACTGAACCTGACTGATGTCTATGTAAAAATAAATAAACCTTCTGAGCTACGGACTATATAAATCTTGTTGTTTCTTTTTAACAGATTGTGTTCGTGACAACTGGACACTGGCATCATTAACTGAAACATAACACTGGCAGTTAAGCACAAATACTGACCAATACCAATCCGATTTTTAATCTTCTCATCTTGAGTGCGTGTGATTATAGCACAAAACAACTGTTATATGTATGACGTAAAGAATGAGAAAACACTGACTTATAAATAGGACAGTTAAGACCAGTCATGGGGCATGAATAAACGTTTCTGTGAAAAGCTGTAAACTGTTATCATGAATTTCATATTCAGTTAAATATCTTTATAAAGAATATGGGAAATTGGACTACTAAAAAAAAAAAAAAAAAAAAAAAAAAAAAAAAAAAAAAACTTTGGAATCATAAATTTTAAGAATTTAATTACAGACGCTCCCCGACTTACGTTTTTAATTGGTTCTGGACGGCCGAACGCAAGTTGAAAGTGAACGCAAGTTGTTACAGTGACGTATGACACTCATCCTGCACTATACTGTACATCCATAAATACCACTACCGTGTCTCATAAAACACCCCTAAATCAATTATTGTAAACATAACATTATAAAATAATATCAAATAATATCAACATTAATTTCAAATAAATTAAATTCAAGCAGAATAATTTCAAATAGATAAATTTTAATCAAATTCACTAATCAAATATCAAATACAGTATCAAATATAACCTTTAACATTCACTAGGATGCAATTTTTCTGCTTGTAAATGGTTCTGATGGTCGCGGGATGGTCACTTTACATGAAGCTGAGTCAAATCACTTTACATGAAGCTTAAAACAGCCAATCAACTCTTATAAAATGTGAGGCACTTAAGATTGAAAGTAGTGTACTTGCTGTGCTTGAGACAAAGCGCGGGTTATACAGACTTCCGGTCTTTCAAGTGAGCAAGGGCGCTGTTGAACTTGTTTAGTACTCAGCCTGCACTGATGTGAATCACCAGCAGAACAGAGAGTTCTCTTTCTTTTCTGGATTTGGGTTTTCATTCATTTTACAACTCTCTTTGCTTAACTGAGTACAGTCATCCCTTCCCACTTCGCGATTTGAGCATCACTGTCTTGGTACATCGCGGCATTTTAATAAAAAATAAAATAAAAAAAATATTCATAAAAAATTCAAAATTCATGCTGAAACCCACATGGAAGCAAGTGGAAGGCAGGGACTCGAGGCAGGCTGCGTCCACTGTTTCCAAACGACAGACTGAAGTGCCCGTCCTCCCCAGTTCAGGCAGGGACTGCCCACTCAACTCAATCTCACAAGCTGATTGGCTTAGACATGTGATGCTGTTGCCTCCCGCCCACTCAACTCAATCTCGCAAGGTGACTGGCTTAGATGCGTGATGCTGTTGCCTCGCACATTCCCGGGGGATTTTTTGTGATTTTGTGATCTTACTTTATAGTGTTTGTGAATGTCCTGCACCACGGAGAAGAGCGATTGTCAGAGGTGAATACAGTACTTAAAGTATTTATAGATAAGTTTTATTTAAATATTAATACATTACAGTATTTACATATGCATACAACTGTGTAACGTTTAATATACATTTCTTGATATTGTATAGATGCGAAAACATATAGAAATGAGACAACATGGTAGAAATGGTGGGGACATTCCTACTTCGCGGTTTTTCAAATATCGCGGCCAGGTCTGGTCTACATTATCCGTGATATTCAAGGGATGACTGTATGCATGGTAGATTGCGCCGATCCGAGCAGATTGTTAATTCATCTCTGTGTATGAGACTTGCACCCATGCTAGTAGGCTTACGCTTCTCACCAAACATATTTGCTTAGGGTTACAAAAATCTGCAAAACAGTGTGAACACAAAGATCACAGAGACGACGTCTTAACACAAGGGTAACATGCTATATAACATTATATATACACAGTGATACCTCAGCTCACGAACATAATTGGTTCCCTGAAAGTGTGTGTGAGGCGAAAAGTTCGTCTTCCGAACATTTATTTCCCATAAGAAACCATTAAAATGAGAATAATCCGTTCCCAGGTCCCCATAAAACATAATTTTCTACTAAATAAGCCTTAAAACTACACAAAAATATACCTTATTTTATGTATAATAAATGTGCTATTGTATTGTAATTAAAGAAATAAACTGTACTGTATAATAAAGTGGTTTTATTTACCTTTGTGATGGTAGTTGACGGCTTGATGGAATGGAGTGGGAGGAGGAGGGAGGGAGGGACTTACTGTTTGGAAGGAGTGTTTGGAAACGCCTACTGTTTGGAAACACCTTTAGCCACACACGCACCCTTAATAGCGTCCTTGTTCCTTGTACTGGTACGCTAAGTCACACAAACGCACACCTCGTTCGTGTTTTTCAATGATCTCCGCCTGTGGTGGGGTTTTTTCGGTCCCATAATAGCAAAAGTACACTCAATATGGTCCAAAATCTATCAAACACAAACCACTTCCGAACTCAAAGAAAGGGGGTGACGAACTGTGATGCCGTGAGCGTGCGTCAACTTCTCGTGGCCACCACCGTGGCGCTGTTCGACCGCGTGGTTTGATTCGTCCGCCGAAAACTAGTTCGTCAGCAGAGACTACATGCTCGCAAATTTAATGTTCTTGAGGCAAAAAGTTCGTGATCTTAAGCGTTCGTCAGCGGAGGTTTTACTGTATATTATATATATATATATATATACACACACACACACACACACACACACACACACACATATAGATGTACGTCTAAACTCAAAATTTGATTTTTTTGAAAACAAAAAAAAAACGTAAAACGGATGAACGTAAGTCGGGGAGCGTCTGTACTTACAATATAACTGAAAAAGCCATGCATGGATTTTGAGACTAGCGTGTGGTACAAATAAAATTTTGGAAATGTTCTGTGCATAAAATCGTGTTTAGATAAATAATTAATATCAATAAGTACAAACAAAAAGCAAATTAATGTTCATCAGACATTCACTGGGGGAGACGGATCATTATAACTCTTGCTTTTCAGGTTCAGCAAAACACTTATCACTATGATTAATCACCGCCTGGTGCAGATCTCAAACTCTGCGAGTGCTCCTCCAGTTTGTTACTGTTTTACTGAAGTCTTCACAAACTTTGACGACATTAGAGAAGAATCGTTTCAGACAGAATGTCTTTATCTAAGACTTTTGTTTTCATATTGTTCATTTGTAAAAATTTGTATATTATGGATATTTTAAGCATTTATACATAATTCATCAATTGCCCTTAGACTTATATTGAGTTTGAGGTATACTGGAATAATTGTCCGTGGAACTCACATAAGAACACCACATGTGTTAGATTTAAAAAAAATGAGACTGAAAAAACATCACAGTATTCCTTTAAATGAGTCTCCTAATTACAGCACTGAAAACTTAATTGCCCAGGATTACATTTTGCATTTAACAACTTTGTGAATCGTAAAGAAAGTCTGAGAATGCTGCCAAAACTTCCAGGAAATGCCAAAAACCTCTCAGAGTACTGGCTGTGCGGTACACAGGGGAAAACAAGGCCAGACATTGTGTACTGAATGTTAGAGATACAGAGAGAACATGGGAAATTTTGAGAACATTTAGTAGAGAAGAACAGAAAGCTGTTGTCTCGTTTATTTCCGTTACGTTCAAACTGCTGGTTTCCTTTGTTTTCATATCAGCCAGTATGGCAGAACATTACAGAGTTAGCAAACATTACAGCACTGATAGCGAATATGATGTGTCATATGATTTGTGCCACCTGATCAAATAGCTTTAGATGGATTTGGTCCACTTGGAGGTAACCATGACCTCTGCTGGTACAAATATGGTACAGCAGATAAATATGAGCACCAAATACTGTACAAGGAAAGAAAAATATGCACTTGGATTACAAAACTAATCAGTTCTGCAATTTGCAAACAGTCATGAGTTAAAGATTTCATGATTCTTACACAAATATCTTACACAAAACATCAAATATTTTCAGATTTTTTTTGCTCAAAAATGAACATGAAACCTGGTGTCTTTTATTGTACAAAAGCATGTTATTTTTGTCTATTTATATCAATTCTACTAGAGAGATTTATTTAGCTGTTTATTATGTTGATAGCTTTTTTCTGGGTGGGTTCCGCGTACATTCTGAAGAAAAGAAATTCTAAATAAATAAAAACAAATAAAATAATCTAATTTTCATGAAAAGGAGATTCGGGTAATTTTAATTTTCATGCATTAATTTTTTTTATCGGTGTATTTGAGTGAAAGATGTTCTATGTCTAAGCCAAACAAACGAGCACATAATTTTGCAGTGTTGATATTGCTCACCGGAGCTTTTCCAAAGGATGCAGAAAGATCTGATACACAGGCGTTTGAGGTGAAGTTTGAGGTTGGTGCAGTTCACAAATTAGCCAGCAGGTGGCAGTTCATATACAGTATACTGTATAGAACACTTCACTGCAATGAAAACATGTCATTGTTCATTGCTGTTTGTTGTTGTCTATTTGTATTATTGCTGGTGATGATGTAGGAGATCTAGGAGCTACATTCCTGCAGACATCTGATCTTGTGACTAATAAATTCTGATGAAGGAGGACACACTTGCTTTAGATTTGTGTGTGTACAGTCAAGTACTGAGACGAAAACAAGTCTTAGATTATTCGCTGCTCTCAAAGGCCATCTTTGTGTGAAATCTCTCCTACTTTCCAACCCCGTGTCTTTCATTTCTTTCTGTTACTCAGTCATATGAGCAAAGTGCAGATTGTCCCTGCAGTGCAGGATTAAACAAAATCAGAAAACACAAATTCTGCTCTTTGGGTTGATTATGCCGTTTTTATACCCACCATGAAGTAGGAACCCCTTAAGTGTCTCAGACTTTGAGAGAGAAAAAAAAAACCCTATTTGGGAGCCAGTGTGGCAGTGGTAGCTCAGTGGTGAAGGCTCTGGATTAGTTCAGGGGTTCAAGCCCTAGTATTACCAAGATGCCACTGTTGGGCCCTTGAGAAAGGCAGCTAACCCTTTATTGGTTAGTTGCATAAAAATGCTAAATGTAAAAGTAAGGGTGTCTGCCAAATGCCACAAATGTATATATTCGAATTCATGCTTGGGCGTTTCTGTGTAGAGTTTGCATGCTCTCCATAGGTGGGTTTCTTCCCACAGTACAAAAATCTGTACAATAGGTGCGCGCATGAATGGTTGTGTGTTACACGTCGACACGCTGACAAACTGTTCAGGATGTCAGTCAAGATAGGCTCCAAACTCCCTGAGAACCAAGTAGGATTAAGCGGTTCGGTGAGTGCATGTGTTAGTACATGGGAAAGGTGAAATCGGTTTAGTTCGCTAGGATTATTAACAAATACTCACTGAAGGTGACGTTGGCGCCGCTGAATAGCCTATTCAGTTCTGCATCCACTGAGCATGAGGCAGACAAATGTTGTGGCATTTACTAGACAGGAACATGAGCAAAAAAGCACAAGATTTCTTGCAAGTATAAAATCAGGAGGCACGGTGGCGTAGTGGTTAGCACGTCCGCCTCACGAAAGTCAAAAGGTCCTGGGTCCTCCACCTTCTGAGGAGACTCAGGTCCTTCGGAGTATGCAGACCTCTGCTCAGGACATTTTATGACTCTGTGGTAGCCTCTGCAATCCTCTACGCTGCCATCTGCTGGGCCCCGGGCAGCACAGAGCGGGACAGAAAAAGACTGAACAAGCTGGTCAGGAGGGCCAGCTCTGTCCTCGGCTGCCCACTGGACTCTGTGGAGGAGGTGAGTGAGAGGAGGATGGTAGCAAAGCTCACATCCATCATGAACAACAGCTCTCACCCACTGCACCAGACTGTAGAGAAGCTGAGTAGCTCCTTCAGTGGACGACTGAGACATCCTCAGTGCAGGAAGGAGTGCTACCGCAGGTCGTTCATTCCCACCGCTGTCAGACTGTACAACGCCACTTTGTAACTGTCTGTGAAAATACCGGTTATGTGCAATAAAAACCCCGTGCACTTTAATCAACCACATCTACCCCACTGACTGTGAACCATATCAACCCATCTACTCTGCACTCAGATACATTACACTTTAATATAGGCCAGTCTATAAAGTTGTTCCCTTCTTTTCTTTTATTGTTTATTAATTTATACTATTTATGTATCTATTTATTTATTTACTTATATAATATATATGTATGTGTGTATGTTTGTATTTGTATCTATTTTTGCACCTCCTACTGATGATACCTCAAGAGCCTGTAACAGTGAATTTCTCCATTGTGAGATTAATAAAGCTCTATCTGTATCTGTTCGATTCCCAGCTCGGGCGTGTTTTCTCCAGATGCTCCGGTTTCCTCCCACAGTACAATAACATGCAGAGTAGGTGAACTGGCTGTTCCAAATCTCCTCTCGATGTGAGTGTGAGTCTGAATGGTTATGTGATTGTTGGTGCTGTGATTGTCTGGTGAACTGTCCAGGGTGTACCCTGACCTTACCCGGAGTTGGCTGAGATGGGCATCAGCCTCCCTGAAACCCTAATTAGGATTAAGCGGTTCATAAAATGGATGACTTAATGAAGTTTAAAATCAGGACAGCTATGCAGACGAACGCACAAACAAGACCAAGAGTTGTGTCCCGGCCTCTTTTTATCTCTTTTTTTTAGACGCTGAAGTACGTACTACATGCAAACAAAAACAAACAAGATTTTATGTTTGCATATTTTAATCTCGACAGAGGCAGGCTCTGCACTTCAAGCCATGTAATGTATCTAATGTAGTCTGTTTGCTTACTCATTCAGCATATATATCAGCGTTTGTTCGAAGCCCTTCTCCAAAGTTACTTAAATTTTTCCTTAATTTTTATCAAATGAGCAGTTGTAGGTTAAGGGCCATGCTCAAGGGCCCAACAGCGGCAGATTCATGGAACTGAGACTTAAATCCTCACCCTTCTAATTGGGCGCTTTAATCAATGAGCTCCCACTGACCCTAGAGACTAAAATAAACTACACTTCATAGAGATGTTTTAGTAGATACACGACGCAAAAACCCACAAAAACATTCCAGTGAGAAATGAAAATTAAATTTCTATGGATTACTTTTCCCTTTGAAAGTGTTACAATGATGACCACTTAGTGTCAGCGCCTGGAATAGACTGCACATATGTGTTGTTTTGATTCACACTAACCGATCATCATTCCCATTAAAATCAGTTAAGAAACCGACTTGCACCTTATTAGAACTGGATACCAGTTGGTGTTGTGCTATGGTGCCAGTTGACCTGACTTGACTGCACAGTCCTGCAATGTTTACATATGCTGCACATATGCACGCTATGTTGTAAATAGTTTTTGTAATCTTATGTTGATTTAGGCAGCGCCATGGTCCTGAAGGAACGTTGTTTCGCTGTAACTATGTACTGTACCAACTGCAAATGGTTCAACTGGCAGTAAAAGCCAATTGACTTGAGGCTCTTTAACAGGGTTGTATCTCAATGGTATTTTATGATGTTGACCTTTGGAACTAGCATGAACATTAGCATGAACATTATATTGTTGCATGCAACTACAAAGCACTTCCAGTCAATCTGCATCAGAGCATCTGCTGCAAATATAAATATAAATCGAAAAAGACACTGGCCTAAACAGACCCATCGGTCCAGTGTACTAAAAATATTACACGAGTAAGATTATGCTGAAAGCTCATAACACATAATTAATGCCGATTACTTGATTAACTTCTCTACAATTTTATATTAAAACAAGTGTTTTAAAGATTTAAAAACCAATTTTAAAGCAATGTTTCCTTCAGTGCTTCACTTCCTTTAAATACAAAAACTTTTCAAGTGAAAACACTTTTGGGATGCACCACTGGTGCACTTTTATGACATTCGCAATATATAAAACACTCACTTACAAAAGCTAGAGCGTGGACCATACTTACTGAATCAACACCAAGTAAAAAAAAAAAAAAATTAATTTTTCAGCTTTATATCTGTTGAGATAACTCATACGTATTAAATTTATAAATATATACTTTACTGTTTAATGTAGCTTTAAAAAAGACCATTTTAATATTAAATTAGCTGGGTTGGGGTTTTTTTTTTCTTCTTCATTTTATTTATTTTTAAGAAACATCTTCACCCAGCTATCCAGTTGGCATAACAAAAATCAAAAATAAATTTAACAGTAACAATAATCACAACAACAACAATAATAATAATAATAATAATAATAATAATAAAGGCAGTACTATGCCGCAGTGGTTAGTACATCTGCATCACAGCAACAAGGTCCTGGACTCGAGTTCCAAGCTCATGTGGTTTTGTGTGGAGTTTGCATGTTCACCTCTTGCTTGTGTGGGTTATCTCCAGGTACTCCGGTTTCCTCCCACAGCCCAAAGACTTTATGTTATTCAGTGGTTCCCAACCTTTTTTTTTTTTTTTTACTCCTGCACCTCTAATAAGATTTTGCTCTGACTTTGCACCCCCTACACATTTTACACTTTGTTCAAGGATAAAGGATGTGTAAATTTTATCAAAAGAAGATATTTATATCAAAAGTGAAAGCCCTGCTTCTCACACCCCCTGGAATGATGTCTCGCACCCCTGGTTGGGAATCCCTGTCTAAGTGATGGTTTCAAATTTCCCCTTGGTGTGGATGTGAGTGTGAATAGTTGTGCGTGTTGCGCTGTGATAGACTGGCAGGTGTTCAGTATGTGGACCACCTTTGCCCAGTCAGCTGAAATAGAATCTAGCCATGACCCTAGTAGAGGGATTATGTGGTTCAGCAAATTATGTTGAGATATTATTATTTTTATTAATAATAATAATAATAATAATAATAATAAAAATACAGTAAAACCTCCGCTGACGAACGCTTAAGCTCACGAACTTTTCGCCTCAAGAACATTAAATTTGCGAGCATATTGTCTCTGCTGACGAACTAGTTTTCGGCGGACGAATCAAACCACGCGGTCGAACAGCGCCACGGTGGCGGCCACGAGAAGCTGACGCCCGCTCACGGCGTCACAGTTCGTCACACCCCTTTCTTTGAATGCGGAAGTGGTTTGTGTTTGCTAGACATTTTGGACCATATTGAGTGTACTTTTGCTATTATGGGACCGAAAAAGACCCCACCACAGGCGGAGATCATTGAAAAACACGAACGAGGTGTGCGTTTGTGTGACTCAGCGTCCCATAAGTAAGTCTACCACCATCCTTAAGAACAAGGAAGCTATTAAGGGTGCGTGTGTGGCTAAGGGTGTTTCCAAACAGTAGGCGTTTCCAAACACTCCTTCCAAACAGTAAGTCCCTCCCTCCCTCCTCCTCCCACTCCATTCCATCAAGCCATCAACTACCATCACAAAGGTAAATAAAACGACTTTATTATACAGTACAGTTTATTTCTTTAATTACAATACAATAGACATTTATTATACATAAAATAAGGTATATTTTTGTGTAGTTTTAAGGCTTATTTAGTCGAAAATTATGTTTTATGGGGACCTGGGAACGGATTATTCTCATTTTAATGGTTTCTTATGGGAAATAAATGTTCGGAAGACGAACTTTTCGCCTCACACACTTTCTGGGAACCAATTATGTTTGTGAGCTGAGGTATCACTGTAATAAGGTAACTTTGTAACATAAATGTCATGATTTTCTATAGATAGATATTTAAAGCAAACCAAGTCTTCAAAAATTAAGAACACACACATTAATTTGTTCATGTTTGTATAAGCAAAACACACTTGAGTGTGATATAATAGAGGTCATTGAGGAAAATGTGAGTGTTTAATCACTAATCTGTCATTTCTCATAGATTTGCTAAATGCCATTGTGCTGGGAAATTGAGGATAGAAATGTTGATGTTGATATGAAAGACATTTAATGCCAAACCTATGGAGTGTCATAGTTTGACTCCGTTTTTTTCTTGTTTGCTTGTTATTTATTTATTTTTTATATACTTTATTAATCCCATAATTTAAATTATTTCCTCTGCTTTTAACTCATACAAAGTGAGCACACACACATTGGGGAGAGCAGTTAGGGGTTAGGTGCCTTACTCAAGTACACTTCGGCTATTTTTATGTGGAGGAAGGGAATATGCCCCCCCCCCACACACACACACATTTTAACTGCTACTTCAGGACTAGAACCAGTGACCATCCGGTCGCAAAGCTGCATATCTAACCATTAGGAGTCCAGCTGCACACAAAGCTGCCCTGATTGTAGAGGAGCAAGACGTACACCAGTGTCCCTAGTTTGAGTTGATTTAAGAGGAGCAGGAAGGGACCCGCCCCAACCATATATCTCCCATCAATCACTCACCAACACCCACACACACACTAGCCTTGACTCCTCCCAGAATCAATTGGTCGTCATCATCCTTCCATCCAATAAATCTCCCTAGAAGAACTCATCTGTTCTTGAGCTCAGGAAAACAATTTCATGCTCAACAATTTTACACACACACACACACACACACACGAGTCAGGGATTAATGTTAATGCAATATTAATTACTATGTCAGTACTATAAATAATGTGTAACTAAAAACCAGTCTTTCTGCAGCCCTGCAGATAAGACATAAAGTAAAAAAAAAACTATAAAGTCCGTAATGATTTATTATTTTTTGGAACGTATGTTGTCATACAGAGAAGCGGGGGGACCTTTGAGCCAGACTGGAAGGATAATTGTTCAATAATAGAAAATGATAAGATAGGAGATGATAACAGAACAGTTTGCAAAAATGAGGAAAGAAGAGAGAGAAGGAAAGAGAAAGGGGGAGTGAAGGAGAGAGGGGGAGGGAAAGAGAGAGATGTCAAGACAAAGAAAATGATATGAGAGATACAGGAAAAGATGGCAGAAGAAAGAAATAACAGTGAATGATGATCATGTTTGACTCAAATTCCAGGATCAGAACACACGATATTGGCACAATTTTGTCTTGGCTGAAAATTGTTCAGTCCAACGTTTGCAGATATTTTATTAATCCCCTAAAGAAAATGACTGCAGTGTGATAGCAGCAGTGGGGTCAAGTAGAGAATGTTTCATATGTTCTTACCTAGGTTGACTGCAAAAACAATTTATGGCCTGTCCTTTCTCGTGACATGCAAGACCATGAATTGGTTTAAATCGAACTTGTGTCTCCCCAACAGTCGCTGACAAGAACTTATGGTACTATCAATCTTTAATCTGTCATGGTGGCCACCATGAAAGAGGAAAAATATCATGTAGTCCGATCCTGTAATGAGTGTAATGTTTCCTTCTCACTAATTTACTGAACTGCTTAAACCGTATTAGGGTCATGGGGAGTCTGGAGCCGATCCCAGTCAACACTGGGTGAAGGCAATGTTCACTCGATACAGCTCACCAGAGCCAGTCACCAGTCTTCGCCTGGACAACACAGACAACTATTTATCGTCACGCATAAGGGCAATTTAGAACAGATAAATAGCTTAATGTGCATGTATTTGCAGGGGTTTCACACCGGATACTCCAGTTTCCTTGCACAGGCAAACACAGAAATAAAGCCTGGGAATCAATCCCAGAACCTTCTTGCTGTGAGACAGGCATGCTAACCACTATGCCACTGTGTAGCCCTTTAGTATTTCTATCCTAACAAATATGTTCCTACACACCCGGAAGTGAAAGGATAAGTTCCGAGCAAGATCACAAAGTTTTGGTTATGTGGTTTGGATTCTCATATTAAATATAAACTGGTTATAACTGGCATAGACCAAGAAGTGCACTGGTGGGCGGATAGGCATAATAGCAAATGGCATAATCCCCTTTGGATTTGAGTGACCCTGAATGGTCAGTCTCAAGGTCACAGCAGTTTTCATTTGAAAATTCATGTACAGGAACTTACATGTACTTGGTCAGCAGAATGTGGTTGGCTCAAGTCTGATTGGTCAAAAGACGCGTATCATTTACAGATAAGTGTCCAGTGAGGTGGTCACCTTGCCTGTGTGGGTTTCCTCAGGATACTCCAGTTTCCTCCCACAGTCCCAAGACATGCATATTAGGTCAAGTGATTAAATTGCACCTAGGTGTGTACACAAGTGTGAAAACTGAGTCTGTGCAAGGCCTGGAATAGACTGGCAACCTGTTCAGGGTATAAATCAGCATGGATTGGGTCCAGCTTCCACTGAAACTCTGACAGAAAAGCAATATTGATAATGAATGGATGGATGGATGGAGGAAGGAAAAAAATCCTGCTGTTTAATCAAGTAAAACCTTTAATTAAAGATGAACTGTTTTTTATTCGGAAATATGTATCTAAACAGTTGTAGAAGGGGTTTTGGTTGTAGGTGCTTTGTGACAATCATTATGCTTTGTGAAGCTTTTCCGCACAGGAGAGTCTTCAGGACGTTGTTCACTAGTGAATTAAACAGAATACAATAAAGCACGCCTGACTGTGCCGTTTTAAACCGCATTCTTTGCATAATAGCATAACCACAAAAATAAGATATATTTAATATAAAAATATTCACTGGCTAAAAAAAGTCACAAACACGAATATGTTGTTGTTCCACCTTTAGCATTCCTGACAGCATTTAATCATCATCCATCACTGTTTCAAAAAACTTAAGCAATATAACATTAATTTCCAGCCGGTGCTGGGTTTGTTTCTCACCGATGTCTTGAATTGATGAGGGAAAAACTGAACCGCTCCATAAAGTCTTCTCCAGCACATCGTGAAAAATTTCAATAGGGTTAAGGTCAAGACTGTGGGACGTCAACACATATGAATGCAAAAATGATTCCTCATACTCCCTGAACCACTCTTTCATTATTTGAGTCCCCATTTTGTACCCACGACATAAGAGACGAAAAATGTATTCGTGTGATAACCTGCTCATTCAGTACATTCAGGTCATCTGTTGACTTCAACGTATTGCCACTTTCATGTTGCTGAGCCTTGACCTGCTTAACTGGAGAAATAATGCCATGGAAATGATATGCTAAAGGCACTTCAGGAAAATATTACAGTGTGCGACTTTTTATTGGCTGGCAATGTATATACTGATGTGATATAAACTCCTGTAGCAGAAAAGAAACTGAATACTGTAGTTGTCCAGCTCATAATCTAATGCTAAAATAATTCCAACTGGTATATAATTGCATGCAGTAGTACACCAATTGTACCTCACACTAAAAGGTTTGACGTATATTCCTATAATAATGCTGTCATGGGATCGGAAAGGGGAGGAAAGAAAAGTTATTTTACACACAAACACTTCCTATTGAAAAACAAAGAAAGAGGCACAAAAACCACATGTGTCTGAACAAGAAAATCATAAAAATTATATTTATATATTATTATTATTATTATTATTATACAGTTACCCTCAGTAGGAAAAGAAGTGAACGTGGAAAATAGAGCAACAAGATGCTCTTCTGATCCCTGTAACTTACTATTTTTTCTTTAACTGAAATTTGCCTCCATGTTGTCCAGTGTGTTAAGTGAAAGTTGAACTTTTGCCGCCAATTACAGAATCGCCTGAGGGAATACATTGTCCTCACACATATACGCATGCACGCACGCACGCACACACACATGCACACACGCACACACGAATGGGCATGTTCCAAATTTATATTTCCCTTGGAATATAAATAAATTGGGGAATATTTGCAAGTCCTTTATTACATAACAGGTTTTATTAATTAATAGCTGGTTATAGTTATAATTATTTTGAGAAGTTGGTAAAGCTCCACCCCACTGAAACATGTCTACATTGCAGTAGGGGCTAAAATAGTTCTTAAAAAGAACCAAAATCTGCTTAAATTTGGCACAAATTTTATAAAATTCCTGTTTTCTTTAGAGTAAAAATAAAAGGAAATACTTCCAAACTCCCCAGTTACACATGACCACATGTATAATTTCATTCCCCCAGTGCAGCTAACTGGGTTATCAAAGTCCGGCCATGTCTCTCACTATCTATAGTGTGAGGCTCATTTAAATGAACCATTGCTAACTTTTGTCAAGAGGAGGCTGCATCAGGGTGTTTCTGCCCTATGATGGGCGGTGAGCTGTCCAGGAGGGATTCTGCCCTCGCTAAGAGAGAGCGGATACATGCACGGGTCAGTGATGCCAGAAGCATGTGAATACACCAGTAACCAGTATAATTTCATTATGGGGCAGTGATGGCCCAGGGGTAAGGTGCTGAATTATTGATTCTAAGGTTGGGGGTTCCAGTGCCACTGTAACTGAGTTCTCATTGCTGCCCCCCCCAGTGCAGCTAACTGGGTGACCTAAGGCTAGCCAAGTCTCTCACTGTCTCTGGTGAGAGGTTCATGAAAAAGAACCTTCGCCGACTTTCATCAAGAGTCGGCTGCATAGCCGTCAGCGTGTTTCTGCACTGTGATGGCCTGACAAGCTGTCCAGGGAGTACTCTGCCCTTGCCCATAGTCAGATGAGATTGGTGACAGCCTCCTTGCAACCCTTCTTAAGATTAAGCGGTTCACAAAATGAATGAATGAATAATTTCATGATCTGATGATTTGACTTATTTTTCAAAGTGGTAATTAGATAGTATGTATTAGCCAGTTCGAAAAAATGTCTTTTTGCACTGGAGTACATTAAATCAAAATTAGAATAGGACGTGAATCACAAAAAGCAAAATAATGGCAAAAAAACTGTATACAGATATTAAACTAACAAGTCAAACTCAAGAACTTTTTAATAAAATAAATAATAAACAGCACATCTACACATACGTACATCAGCACATTTCCCTACGTACATCAGATCATCATCGGCTCATTTCTACGAACAAATAACGTATAACCTGGGTTTATTCATATGCAAATTGTCCAGCTGAGACATGCGAGTCAAATGCGATTTCTTGCAGTATAGTGTCCCATCCCCCCCATGTGAGAATTTATGATTTTTTTCTTTATGAAGAAGCTTGTAACAACAATAGGATGTTTTGGTGTGCAAAAGATGTATATGGTGCATACAAGCTTTTACTAAGCCTGGGTTTAATTCACTTCAAACCTAAATTCCAAGATTCCTGACGAAAACTCTTTAAAATTGATAAAAGCATGTCAGCCTGTGCGTGCGTGTGGGTGTATATAAAGTATGCATTTGACACTCACTCAATAGGAGGGTTCATGTCATCAGGTTTGGTCTCGAAGAAGCGGAGCACTTCCTCACTCTGGGAGATCTGGGGAGGAAGTCGCACCAGCGCCTGATACACCATGAGGAAATGAGATGGGACAATCAGCAGGGACACACATGACATGCAGACAGCATCATCACTGAGTTTTGCTGTTAAGGCTTGCAAACAGGATGTGGAGTGTGACTGAGCTATGCTCATGGTACTCTGACAGTGTGTTCAAGGTTTGACAAGCGTGCTGACTAATGACTTGTGTTACTTTCTTTTCTTTCCTGTTTTGTTATCTCTGCCAAAATATACATTTTTTTTTTTTTTTTTTTTTTTAGTTTTGCAATAGAAATTGACAATGCTATTCCACTGGAAAACAATAGGTGGTGGTATACTAATGCCACATTTATGTGCACATGAATTTAAAAAAGACAAATTAATGGACCTGTGAACAAAAAGTAAGGATTCATGTCAGCGATTGCCACAAAACCCAAATAAAAGATGTCAGCTGGGATTTGCTTTGAGAACTTGGGGTCTCTGAGGTCCTCAAATTTGCATGGGAAAGCTGGTTATGGGAGGATATGGACCTGAACTGCCAATGACCCCATTGCAGCAGGAAGTTATCCCTAAAACAGTTTGAAAACTCTAAGTGTATTCGTGAGATGTCTTAATACTAGCGCCATAACCAGGAAACAGGCTGCTACAATTATGATTGATGAGCTGTTTTATTCTTTTACAACCCAGTTAGTCCAATCTAGAAAATCAGAATGGTTTATTATTAAAGGAAATCTCCGCCCTGAGAGATATTAAATATGTTTATGTTGATTGTAAGTGATTTTGCTGCTAATTCGTTGGTCAGTGCTATATATTCATGGGAATTTTTTGGTTGTGGCATGTGGATATCACAGTGGGATATTGTTATTGCTAGTATTTCTGGCTAGTGCTGGTACAATTATATTAGAGTTGATGAGATTAGATTCAACTTTAATATCATTACACATGTATAAATACAGGGTAATAAAATTCTGTTTAACATCCAATCAGAAGTGCAGAGAGCAGCATATATATATATATATATATGTGCAGTAGGTACAGTTAACAACAGTTTATGGACAAATAACGGAAGTGTATAAAGTGTGAATGGTCATGTACAAATTATGCATACACAAGTTACGTGAGCAGTTCTGTTCAGATATGGGCAGTAAAGGTGAGATAAATTAGCATTAATTTACATAGGAATCAGATACACACGTTCTGTATTACTATACCAAAGAATAAAATATGTAATGTACAAATATACAGTATGTATGTGTACACACACACACACACACACACACACACACACACACACACATATATACACAGACACAAGCAAACACACACACACACAAACAGGGATCCCTCACTTTCCGCGGTTAATTGGGACTGAGATCCCCCAGCGACCACCAAAATTCGTGAAGTAGGATCACCCCCAATTCCCCCTGACTGACATATACGTACATGTATATGTGTATATAATATCAATAAATACATATTCAATGGTGTAAATGCTTATATAATCACAATTAAACATAAAAAATAATGCACTGGATGTAAATAAAATATAAATAAGCACACATACAGATGCATGCACACACTCAGGTGCGCCTCTTACAAAAATGTAACTATTTTTGATGGGAGGTTTTGGGGTTGTTTTTTGTTTTAGGTTTTTTTTTTTGGTTTTTTTGGATAACTGGCCTTGTTTTGGAAGCATTTAACTGAATCCCCCCCCACCCCCTATTCTTCCTTAATTTTGTTTTGTTTTTTTAATTCAATGAATATCTATATTAAAAAAAAAAAAAAAAAAAAAAAGCGCTGCACCGAAGCCGCATGAATTGAAGCACGAAGTAGCAAATAATCCCTGTATATGTGTGTGTGTGTATATATATATATATATATATATATATATATACACACACACAATAAAAATAAAAGGACAGGACAAAGACTTTCTATTGAAACTCCATTTATCACTACAGATCTGTTTCGAGGGGTGGTGAAACCATCCTCTCTCTTCAGGTGATTATAGAAGAATATAGAAACAGATCTGTAGTGATAAATGGAGTTTCAATAGAAAGTCTTTGTCCTGTCCTTTTATTTTTATTGTTATTTGCTCTACCAAAAAGTATTGAGCACTGTCCCACGGAAGGATTTACTCAGAAAATCCTATATTATATATATATATATATATATATATATATATATATATATATATATATATATATATATATATATATAGACACACACAGAAAGAGAGAGAGAGAGAGAGAGAGAGAGAGAGAGAGAGAGAGAGAGAGAGAGCAATGTATGTGTCCACAGTAATTGTAGAAAGCAGTGTGAATAGACTAACAGTGGAAGCATGTACATGTGCATGAATGATACGAATGGCACTGATACTGTGTAGTGTGGATTAGAAGAGAAAGTTCAACAGGGGAGTGAGTTTAGTAGGGTGAGAGCTGAGGGAAAGAAGCTGTTCCTAAGCCTGCTAATTTTTGTCCAAAGGCTCCTGAAGGGAGGGGAGGAGCTGAAAGAGTCTGTTGGTAGGATGAGATGGGACCCTCAGAATGCTGCATGTCTGGCAAAGACATCTCTTCTCATGGACAACCTCAATAGCAGGAAGTAGAGTCCCTTGTGATGTGTTGGAAGGTTTTCACCACCCGCTGCAATGCCTTGTGGTCTGCGTCAGAGAAATTCCCATAACAGACTGTAACCCAGTTGGTCAGGATGCTTTCAATTGTGCAGCAGTGGAAGTTGCCCAGGATGTCAGCACACAGGTGGTTCTTCTTCAGTGTCCTCAAGAAGAACAGATGCTGATGGGCCTTCTTGATTAGGCTGGAGGTCTGGGTTGACAGGTTCTCGAAGAGGTGGGTCCCCAGTAATTTGAAGCTGGAGACACGTTTGACAGCCATGCTATGGATAGAGTCATGAGTGTCCCCCTTTTCCTTCCTGAAGTTCACAATGAGCTTCATGGTTTTGCTGGTGTTCAGGAGAAGGTTGCTGTCAGCGCAACATGCAGCTTGGTGCTTTACCCTGTTGTCCTTTTCTCCCCTGTAGTCGGACATTCATCATTGTCGTTGATGAGTCCAAGCACCATGTTGTCATCTGCAAATGTTATGATGGATTTGGATCCATACACAGGCCTACAGTCATGGTTGAAGAGGGAGTAGAGGAATGGGCTCAGAACACAGCCTTGAGGTGCACCAGTGTTGAGTCTGATAGTGGAGGAACAGTTGTGGCCTGACCTATCATACTGGAGTCTGTTGATAGAAAGTCCATGATCCAGTTGCAGAGGGAGGTATTGATTCCAAGATCGTCAGGTTTTGTGGTTAACTTGCAGGACATGACTCTGTTGAATGCTGAGTTGAAGTCAACAAACAGAAATCTATATACATGTTCTTGTTGTCCAGTAAACATAGTTCATCCTCTGTATTCCTGTTGCTTTGGTATGCAAATTGATGTGGGTGTTGCGTGGGAGGCAGACATTACTTGAGATGCGCTAGGACCAGTCACTCAAAGCATTTCATCAAAATGGGTGCAACAGGGCAGTGGTCATTCAGGCACATCAAAGAGGAGTGTTTTGGCACTGGCCCTATAGAAGCAGTCTTAAAACATGCTGATACTACTGCTTGGGTGAGAGACAGGTTGAGTACGTCTGTGAAGACCGATGTGAGCTGCTCAGCAGAAGCTCTGAACACCCAACGACGAATTCCATGAGGGCCAGCAACTTTATGTGTGTTAAATGCATTATGGACTTCTGCGGGGAAGAGTGTAAGCAAGGATGAAAGTGAGTTGTAATGGAAAAAAACAGGCCCAGGGGCAAAGCCCCGGTCGGGGTCCAGGAGGCGAAGCCCACCGGGAACTCATACATTTTAGAGATTCATTTTATCATCACATTTTTACAAACTCTGTTGAAATACCATCCCCTGTTTGATTATAAATTCGACACTTATCAGGGATGACAACAGCAAAATATATTTTCTGCTGAACTTTTTTTTTTTTTTTTTGGGTCCAGGGCAGAGCCTGTATGCTATCTACAGTTGGGCAACATCTAATGCAAAGACTAATTGGAATATAATTTTATTTGTAAACACATATGTATTTCCAAGATAATGTATACACAGAGTTGAGAAATACAGTAGGTCAACCGTGGCTCTATGTTTTGTGTTGTGTAAATGAAAGATGAAAAAATATAGAAATATTTCCTGCAAACCACTGAGATTTCCTTTCCCCTTTTTTCAGGGGTTGCCACAGCAAATGATTCGCATGTTTGATTTGGCATAGGTTTTTACATCGGATGCCCTTCCTGACATAACCCTCTAGCAAGGGACCGAAACACGCTGACAGCTTTGCAGCTACTCTTTATGAAAGTCAGCAATGGTTCTTTTACATTAACCTTTCACTATAGACAGTGAGAGACATGGCCGGCCTTTGATAGCCCAGTTAGCTGCACTGGGGGGACAGTGACTACCTTGGGGAGAGTGGGACTCGAGGAACCCAGCAATCCAGCACCCTATACCACCAGGCCATCACTACCGACCTGTAAACCACTTTATAAATTTATGAAACATTTTCAACTAACTGTCCCAGCCTGCTAGTTACTAATTAATGTTGAGAAACTACTCAGGTAAATATCAACGACAGTGTATTATTTTATATGACAACCGTCACCAATGTACAGTATTGAGTATTTTCAAATTGAACACGAATTACTTACATTTGGCTGCAAATTGAAAAAAAAAAACAATGAATAAAATGAAAATAAAATTCCCATACATATTAAACTGCTATTATCAACAATGCGAGTAAGTTTATCACACAATGATTTTATCAATACAGATTACTTTTATGAAGTTGCTCTGGCTCTAGATCAACAATCCAGAACAATGGAGAGTGTGGAAAAATGGTGAAGAAGCATGTGCAGGCAGGTTGGAATGATTGGAGAAAAGTGTCCAGTGTGATGTGTGATAGGGGGGTATCAGCAAGAATTAAAAGAAAAGTGTACAAGACAATGTTGAGGCCAGCAATGTTGTATGGTTTAGAAACAGTGGCACTGGGGAAAAGACAGGAGGCGGAGCTGGAAGTAGACTTATAAACTTTCTTTATAAGGTATTTATATTTTAAGACGTTGTTTATTAATTTTCTAATGTTTTGACAATAGATGAAAAATGTTGAGGTTCTCTTTGGGAGTAACAAGGATGGATAGGATCAGGAATGAGTACATCAGAGGGACAGCACATGTAAGAGGTTTTGGAGACAAAGTCAGAAAGGTGAGATTGAGATGGTTTCGACATGTACAGAGGAGGGATAGTCAGTATATTGGTAGTAGGATGCTGAGGTTGGAACTACCAGGCAGAAGGCTGAGAGGAAGACCAAAGAGATTTATGAATGTGGTGAAGGAGGACATGAAGATCATTGAAGTAAGAGTCGAAGATGCAGAGGATAGGGTGAGATGGAGGCAGATCATTCGCTGTGGCGATCCCTGAAGGGAACAGCCGAAAGGAAAAGATGATTACTTTTATGAAGTTAAATTTCAATGGGATTTCACGTAATCTAAACAAAATAAATATTTAGTCATTACCTCTGGGTGCGCTTGTCTGTCGGCCATAAGTGCAATATAGCCGCGAGATCCATAATTGATCAGGTCATTGCAATAAACACACAAGGCCTTGCCGGCAATGTCAGATTTCTTTATGAAACTCGCCAAAAGGTTCCGATACGTTCTGACTCACTCTGCTGATTTTCACCTCAAATTTCACAATCTTCTCAAGTCATTCCCACTTAAACTTATTCTTAACATCCTTATCTATTTCTGACACATGGGATTCCTCTTCTTTCGTTGAAGTTCACACCATTTTCGGGATTTTCTAACCAGACATTCTCTTCGTAAAAACACAACACGCTGCCATTTGCATTGAGCCGAGTCACTTTATATTAAGCTTAAAACAGCCAATCAACGAGTGGCTTACAATATGTGAGGCGCGCGCCACCGAAAGTAAGCGCTTGTCGCAAGTTCACTTGCTTGTGCTTGTGAGACAAAGCACGGCTTATCCGGACTTCCGATATTTCAAGTTAGCAAGTGCACTATTGAATACTTGTTTAGTACTCAACCTTCACTCGCTCACTTGAAAGATCAGAAGTCTGGATAAGCCGTGCTTTGTCTCACAAGCAGCATGCGTAAATTGCGACAAGTGCCTACTTCCGATGGCCATATACCCCCTCCTAAAATTTTCTCCCCGGATTCAGACGATTTACAGAAATGACCAATTTGAGATAAAAACCGCGCAATCCCACGGATCCACGGAAAATTGTCATCTCTAACTTATACAAAAGTAGAACTCTCTTTCAAGTACATACATTATGTCAACTTTCATTTGATCAACAACACTTATGTAAAGGAAACATTGACATCGGCCTTTGTGATGAATTTTGCATATACATTCCAGCTGAGCACCAAGATGATACTTCAAATTGGCTGCTCTAAATCCAAACTAAGGCAACACATTCACTGCTATATTATATATATATATATATATATATATATAGTATTATATTATATATATAGTATTATATATATATATATATATATATATATATATATATATATATATATATATAGTATTATATTATATATATATATAGTATTATATTTTTATATATATATATATATATATATATATATATATATATATATATATATATATATATATATATATATATATATATATATATATATATATATATATTATATAGTATTTATATAAAATGTGCAAATTTGATAGCTGTAGATTCTTACCTAATACCTGTACAAGTGAAGTCTCAAAGAGACTTGCCGGCGACATCGAGCTTTTTCACGAAATCAGACACAAGTACAGATAACGGTTGCTGATTCTCCCTGGTGAAACCGTCACCTTTCTATCTAACCAGTCCCATCGAGACAATCTCACGCACTTTAGCTTTGTCACGAGTTTCGAAAACATTCGGCATTTTGATTGATACAAAATTACATACACGAGTATTGCTGCAATAACTTGTCTCTCTATATATATCCACACGTGCAAAGAACCAATCATGTCGCATGGGAAGGTGGTTTAAGAAGGTGAACACGGATTGGTTGTCATTTAGCAAATGCCGATACAGAAGTCAATCACAACACATGAGACATTGGTTATACACCAAATACAAACTAATGACAAACTAACATCTTATGAGAAAGTATGATATTCAAAATGGATGCCTACAAATCTGTGAATTATAAACATTACGCGAGTCCTGAGTCAGCTGGTGGTGAGTCAGTCCAGCTGCCCAGAAATAATACCAGACCCTACCCTACCCCCTAAAATTTTCTGAATGGATATGCAACAATATAAAAAAGGTCCATTTTGACTGAAAAAAGTGGAATGCCACCAAAAACTCTCATCGCTGTGTAAGGGTCTGATGGTCATTCAATGGCTTGGTCTGTACGGCCTTGTCATTGCTGTCCTTGCAGAAACGAGCATAAAAGTCAGTCAGCTCATTGAGGAAGAACACGTTCATAGCAGTTGGTGTGGGGTTGCTCTGCTTGTAGTTGGTGATGGCCTGAATGCCCTCCCACATGCGTTGGGGGTCAGAATCGACGAAGTGTTCCTCTACCTTCAGCTTGTGGTCATGATTGGCCTTTTTGATACCCCTCTTCAGGGCCACCCTGGCTCTACTGTAGGATCTGTACCTGTACTCTCCTGTGCATCACATGATCTGAAGGCTTTGTTACATGCCTTGAGCCGAAAATGCACTTCCTTGTTCATCCTTGGCTTCTGATTAGGGCATGTGATTATCTGTTTCTTAATAAAACATTTCAGCACTCAAAAATAAGGAGAAAGCGAGCTGAACCAAAACCTTTCTTTCCCAGGATTTTTTGTTTGTTTCTTCACTGTTCATAGAAAAATTAAATTACCATATTCACTCACATAACCACTTGCTTCATGTAATGACTCATTATCACAGACCATCAATGTGGAGGGGGGAGCATGTAAGAGACCCATGCACTTGTGAGGAGAACCGATTGAGTAAACGCATTCCTGGAGAACATCAGGCAATTACAGGACGGTTGTTTGTCTAATTAGGGCATGCAGGAAATGGGTGGTAAACATTGCCATCTCTGACAAATTCAAAGCAAAATGCTGTTTTGCTTCACTCGCTAATGTGCTGCTAACTCAAATAGGCCATGAATACATGTTAGTACGAAGTCACTGCATCGAGCTCCACTGAAGGAAGACATCATGCTTTTGCAAATCCAAGGTGTTTCTCAACTAACAGAACCAACAATCCTGTTTCTGTCTCATCAGCTTTATGGAAGAGCATCTGCAATGTTTCTCACAGCTTTACTCAATACCCGCTGGATTGGAAGAAATATTGGCAAGATCTATTTTTAGCTCTTATTTTAAACAGTTAGAAAAGTATATAGGCCTTGAAACAGAACAATAACTGCGTTGAATTTTCGATTTTGATTAGTCATAAAATGTTGAATTCTCTCTGACAGTAGTACTGGTTGCCATTTAAACGACAAGTTTATATTATTGCGTTTGTTTAGTGAGGCTTTCATTTCAATGGTAGCAACTTATAAAAGAACCTGCCAGTGGAGACTGTTTTACTGAAGACTGGCTGGGCAGATGGTTTACAGCTTTCTACTGATAACAGGAACGGACTTGTTCAGAGGGCATTCAATGCCATTAAAACCAACTACGAATGGATACCAGTACTGCATGTATTTAATTAAATAGCTTTCAGTACACATGGTGTTACTGGGTGACCACAGCGTCTATTAGCACCACATCCAATGGAAATGTGGAAACTTTGCTCATGCCAGACACAATATCGTAAAAAGAAAGCAAAACCATAACTTATGTAAACTTGAACCTTTTCAAAAGGTTTAATGCCACCAAATAGTTATCACTATTAGCACATATATTTAAACAACATTCCTGAAATATATGGGTACTAAAGGTATTAAAAGCTAATAGTTCCTCGACTACAGAAAGTTTGAAAACCACTGAAACATGATCTATATAAAGTGCTGTGATACTATTATGGCGCTCACGGCCATAAAATTCAGCTTCCCTAGCATTCCCATTCACACTTCCACCTCCCTCTAACAGATGTTCTTCATTAGCATGTGACTGTTCACATGTGTGAATACGAACAACATGTTTGTGTGTATAAAACTTGTCATCTGCTAACAAAGTGGAATAAGCAAATAACCGGACAGAAATTGAAAACACTGAAAGATGAAACAATGGAAGCTGGAGAGTGAAATAAATATCACTACAAATTAAACTAAAGTTCTGTATAACTTATTTTCCTATATCTAACAGTTATTGTGATTATTGACATGCTGATCTGCTTCAAGGAGCTCTTCTCTTCTTCTTTTCCTTTTGGCTGTTCCCTTCAGTGGTCGCCACAGCGAATGTGTTAAGCTCTTCTGTTCATTCTAAACTTATTCTACGAACAGAAACAAATTGAATGAATGTATTTAATGGTGAGAATGTATTTTTCATACCACAACCAGCCGTGACCGGGAGTCAATGGAGTGGTCATGCTCTCACGGGATGGCAGGAGGGAGGGATGGCATACGCTCACTTCCCTGTCACCCACAGCAATCGCCAACCAATCATGGGTGTCTGTGAGCTCATTCATATGAGGGGGCACTTTCGCTCTGACTGTGTGTGGTAAACCAACCCCGAAATACGCATGTGCCGCAGTTCGAAAAGAGGCGAGTGGCCAGCATTGCATGCCACTTAGGGGGCATGTGCTTGCTTCTGCCCTCCCTGAGTGGTTGTGGTCATGTGATCAGGAAGGCAACTTTTTTTTTTTTAAATAATTTGATGTTGTTGGGTTTTTACTGGACTTTATCAGTCTGCTGTGAGGAACAAGCCTCCAGTCTTTGGCGTCATTTTATCCTGTTGACTGGATCAGAAACTATCATTAACTGTTTGCAGCAACCGGAAGTGCAGCTTTCCCCCCAATCAAGTCTTTGAAATAAAAAAAAGAAACATTTTATATTTTCTCCAGGGTGTCACGGTGGCACAGTGGTTAGCACGTCTGCTTCAGAGCAAGAATGTCTGGTTTCAATTCGTGGGTTTGAACATTTCTATGAATTAATATTTTCTACATTCCATTAAGTAAAATAGGAGTAATTCCACTCCATCTGATTAAATATGACTAATTGCCCCCTCAGCTATAGTGTAGTACAGTATAGTTATTAGTTCATATCCAATCAGAGGTCATGGAATAACTGCTAATATTATTGAGATAACAAACCAATCAGATTGCATTGTTCCACTGTACTATACACGAATCTTTAATGTTTAAAATCATAAGCCATTTAATGACAGTAACATTCAAAATTTCGTAAGCACAGAACAAATCTTATAATGAGAGATAAACAGACCAACACTCTTATTCAACATAGAAAATGCTCTTTAAATTGAGAGATTTTGTATTATTTAAATTGTAGTTATTTTCTTGAAAAGAATCTGCAATGAGCTTCAGTCACTATTGCTTTTCTCTTTTTCTGAGAAAGTAGATGTAAAAAGGAACCTATTACATAACCCTACGGAACCTCACTATGAATAGACTCCTAGCAACAAACACACATATGTGCACACACGCAAATCAAGTTGTTTAGAGTTGTAGACACTAACGTAGAAGGTAAAACTCACCCTGCAATAGTCATCTATAAAGCGAAGTCTCTTCATGGCCACGTCTCGCACGTGACTTCGTCGAAACAGGATTTTACCTGAATGAGAAAAAAAGAGAGATTTGACTGTCCTGTGAAACTTGCAAAAATTGTGAATTAAGGAAAATAAGCACTTGCTGTTTTTCACAGAAAGCACGTCAACATCTGCTTGAGCACTGGACCAGAAATTACTTAACTCTAATCACCAATTAACAACATTTTCCTGTCAGCGTTCTCAAATATGGACATTTTGTGAAAGCCATAATTAATACATTCCCTTATATCCCTTCTTTTTTTGGGGGGGGGATTTTCGACCTGAGTGCCCGGAACACAACTGCAACGTGATACAAAACAAAATGTATTTAAATTTAGCTGGCCTTCGGTCAGCTTCCACTATTATCTTGGTCCTATTGCATTCTATGAGATTCAACAAAATGGTTCTCTAATCAGGGTAAACAGGTAATCCAAGAACTATGGATGCTGTTTTTAGAACTTGTGGAGGACACAAAGGTGCAGAGGTTTACATTTTTTCTGAATATCAATGAATTCTGAGCTCTCTGTCATTTCAATCTCATTATATTGTATTGTGCTGGGTGACATGGTTTCCACGAGTCATGCATTTTAATGCCACAGAACAGCATGGGGGCATTTTATGATATTGTTTATCAATGTGAGTGTCAAGCATTATTAAACTGAGTATACAGCTTGGGAGAGGAAGAGAGATATAATGTTTTAGTGTGTGTGTGTGTGTGTGTGTGTGTGTGTGTGTGTGTGTGTGTGTGTGATAACTTTCAAGGTTATGTGCGAGTTTGAACAGGAGCAGATGAGCCATCCATCCATCAGGGAGAGGGACATAAATAGAAACAGGGAGAGAAGTAGAGTGGTCCTAACATTTTACTGTATAAACTGAGAAACCATTTAAGCAATAAACAGCCCGGTTCAGGACTAACTTTGAGTGTGTGCATCGTTCGCAGTTCTCTGTGTGCTTTTGTTCATCTTTTGCGAGGTACCTTGGTTTTGGCCCTAGTCCTGTCTCTGCCTTGGCCTTTCATTGATTAACTGAAGGGTGTCTAGGCAAAAAAGGAGGTTAGGACATTTTATTATATATATATATATATATATATATATATATATATATATATATATATATATATATGTATATAATTTTTAAGAAGGGCGACCGGAGGGTGTGTTATAATTATTGGGGAATCACACTTCCCAGCCTACCGGGAAAGTCTAAGACCAGATGCCCGAGCCACCTCAACTGGTCCCTCTCAAAGAGTAGCGGATCTACTCCGAGCTCTCCCCGGATGGTAGAGCTTCTCACCTTCTCTCTAAGGGAGAACCCCACCAACCGGCGAAGGAAGCTCATTTCAGCCATTTGTCTCTCTAAGAATAAACCTAGACACCTTTCATCAAAATCCCATTTTCACCTGTGTATTTGTTCTTTTAGTCACTAGCTCCAGCTCATGGCCACAGGTGAGTGTAGAAATAAAGATTTCCCTGTAAATCAACTGTTTCACCTTTAGACCCAGCTTTCTGTCCATCACTACTGACTGGTACAGCATCTACATCACTGCACACACCACACCAATCTGCCTATCAATTACCCTTACAATAGCAATTAACCCAAAACACCCTTACTATAACACAGTCCTTGAACTTCTCCTCTTAATGCAAAAACTTATCCCTAAACGAGAGTGGAAATCCTCCATATTTGAACCAAGAACGACGCCCTCAGGACTAATTCTTCTCCCGGTCACTCCACACTTGAATGCAAAGAACCACATTATCCACAAAAAGTAACAGTGCAGTCTTGATCCCACCAAACAAGCAAACCTTGGGGTCCTGGAAATGCCTCGAAATTCTGTCCATAAAATTCATAACAGAATAAATGATATAAAGCGACTCTGTAGGATTCCCTCTGGAGGGGCACGGTCAAATATGTTTTCCAATTACAATAAGCACATGCAGACTGGTTAAGCAAACTCCTGTGCACCCTTCAGCTCCCTTGTGAGGTTAAAGGCCAATGGCATTTAATGGAAGAAATAAAAGAGGTTGAAACAAGGATAAGGATCAGGACACAAAGTTTTGTTATGCAGTACACCTATGCAGTTCGTCTGGGTTGCCAGATACGAGGTGCTCAGCTCAGCGAGAAAGACGTCTGATAAGTGTGATGGTACTGACAACAACATTTACATACAGTTGATGCTTTGGAGGTGAGAAACTTGTAAAGAATAATTGACATAACTCTTTAGCTAGACATGAAGTAATGGTCCTGAGAGCATAAAGGATTAAAACTTTCATAAAGCTGAATGCTGAGACTACAAACTCCCAACCACAGGGACAATGTCAAGCATAGTCAAAAGAATGCACAGTCAGTTAATCTATTCCAGCCAGATAAATATCGGTATACCGATATACAAAAGCATGTAATTGCATATGGCCAAGTCAATAAGATAGTCTTAAGTTGCCATTTTATGGGACATACAAGCTGAAACTGAAGGTTAAATGAACTGGGGGAGTGGAGTGGTGACTGAGTGGTTAAGGATCCGAGTTACTGATCCAAAGGTTGGCGGTTCACGTCCCAGTAACACCGAGTTGCCACTGTTGGATCCTTGAACAAGACCCTTAATAAAATTTACTCGGTTGTATAAAAATGATGGTCACTTTGAATAAAATGTCTGCCAAATGCCATAAATATAACTGTCTCCTTCAACAACACTCTTGAAAATAGACCTACAGGTTTTACTCAACTCTGCTAGGGTCGTATTTAGCTCAAATCTATCCATCCATTCGGCAAACCCCTTATCCATCCATGTGATGGAGGAAACTGGAGCCAATTCCACCTGACTTTGAGCAAAAGCTGGTTGAAGAGGTTACCAGTTAATTATAGGGCTACAGACAGAAACCAACAGCCAATCACACTCATTGGAATTTTAGTGTGGCTAGTTGACCTAATGTCTCCAGAAAACCCAAACAAGTACAGGGAGAACACACAAGCCCCATAAAGAAAGTACCTATGGTAAATCTTTTTTGCTGTAAGGTGATCTTGCTAACAACTACCCCATGCCTCATTTATCAATCCTTCTATCAATCCATCTATCAGTCTAACCATCTAATAATACTTATTAATTAGAGTGCACAGTGGGAGTGTACATCATCTGAGACTGTACAAAATCCCTCTTGATAGGAATCAGTTCAGTGAATAAACCAAAATATATAGACACCAAGACACTTTGAACTGACAGGAACAAATACCATACTTTCTTCACTGAAAAAAGCCACACCTCCTCTTGGTTTCTGACTATATGTATACAACTGACTACAGATGCTCCCCAACTGACGTTTTTGTTTGGTTCCAGACGGACGAAAGTAAGTTGAAAAAAACGTAAGTTGTTACTGTATGTTCCAGTGACGTATGACGTTCATACTGTACTATACATCCATAAATACCATTACCGTGTCTCATAAAACACCCCTAAATCAATTATTATAAACATAACATTGAAAAATAATATCAAATATGTCAAATAATATCAACATTAATTTCAAATACAAATTAAATTCAAGCAAAATAATTTCAAATCGCTAAATTTTAATCAAATTCACTCATCAAATACAGTATCAAATATAACCTTTAACATTCTCTATGATGTGATCTTACTGCTTGTAAATGGTTCTGATGGTCGACGGATGGTCGTCTTTACATGAAGCTGAGCGGAGTCACTTTACATGAAGCTTAAAACAGCCAATCAACGCTTACAATATGTGAGGCGCTCCACCGAAAGTAGTTCACTTGCTTGTGCTTGAGACAAAGCACGGGTTATACGGACTTCCGGTCTTTCAAGTGAGCAAAGGCACCGTTGAATACTTGTTTAGTACTCAGCCTGCACTGATGTGAATCACAAGCAGAGCAGAGAGTTCTCTTTCTTTTCTGGATTCGGGTTTTCATTCATTTTACAACTATCTTTGCTTAACCGAGTATGCATGGTAGACTGCGCCGATCCGAGAAGATAGTTAATTCAGTCTTGGGAAAACCGGAAATTCCGGCATATGCCGGAAAACTTGTACTCATGCTAGTAGGCTTACGCTTCTGACCAATCATATTTGCTGAGGGTGACAAAAGTCCACAAAACAGTGCAAACACAAAGATGACAGAGACGACGTCTTAACACAAGGGTAACACGCACTACTGAACTGGGAAGAATGAGGGGCACGTCTGTCGTTTGTAAACAATGGACGCAGCGTCATTACGTCAGTGTACTACATTGGTATGTCTCGTACTACAGAGAGCACGCTAAACTCAAATTGTGACAATTTTTTTTTTGAAAAAAAAAAAGTAAAATCGAAAAAACGTAAAATGAATGAACATAAGTTGGGGAGCGTATGTATATGCATACAAGACATGCCAACTTTACTGGTACTGACTATGCACAAAGAACACACCGCTTTAAAATGGGACTAACTGGCATAACACATTCTCTTTCTTCAGTGGGACTAAACTCAGTGGCTACACCTCCCTTAACAGATCTGTGAGGCAGAGAGCCCTTGCCTTGTCTTGCCCCAGAAGCCACACGTTTATCAGTGAAAGTGACAATGACAAAGGCCATGTCTGATTCTTTGATGCTAACAGAACTAAAACCCACAGCTGAGATAAGCTAGTGATATAAGGAACACTTAGTGTATAATAGAACAGCACATGCCGTATCGATTAGCACGGTGACATAGAGGCTACATCTGCCCCACAGCAAGAAGGTCCTGATTTTGAGTCCTGTGCGCAGCGAAGATGTTTCTGTGTGGAGTTTCTTGCATGTTCTCTTTGTGCTTGTGTTGGTTTTATCAGAGTACTCTAGGTCCCCCCTACAGTCCAAAGACATGCACAATAGGTTGACTAGCTGTTCCAAATTGCTCCTAGGTGAGAGTGGGAATCTGAATGGTTGTGTGTGTTGACCGTGCAGAGGACTAGTCTCCACATTACCCTAAAAAGATTACACAGTTCACATTTCAAGCTAACACTGCAAACTTTAATCTTTTCTGCTTTACCTACGTAAAAGAAAATGAGGAAACTGAATTGCATTTTTGTGCAACACAAAGCCCTACTGCAGACCAAAATGTGCATTTGGCACGACAGATTAATACACTAGAATTACCAAAGAAATTCAAACAGCTGTCCAGGGAGTGATTGTGTGTTGCTATATATAAAATCGATGTGTTCAGATAAAGTGTGAAGGCTTTTTACAGACAGTGTGACTGCAGGCAGACAGAACAAAAGACTGGAGACTGGAAGATGAGAGAAGTGCCGAGTCAGCAAGGGTTTGAAAACGCATCTCTCTCTCTCTCTCTCTCTCCATTGCTTGTTTGTGCTTCCCATAACGATTCTTTGACACACTGACAGCATGTGAATATGTGAGTGTGCATAAGTAAGTGTGTGGGTCTTAGCAACTTGGGGATTAAAAAAAGCAAAAAAAAAACAAAAAGAAAGACTGGGCGCCAATCATTCAAATGATGTGCCACAGGCAGTACAGTATTGCTGACCGCCTACATTTGTCGCCACATGCGTGAGTATTGGGAATGGAGTGATTGAAAGACAGAAGAATGAAAAATGCAGTGCCTGGTCTCACCTGGAAGAAAAGGGATGATGCGTTTTTTGGGGTCCTTCTGCCCTCCCTCAATTGGGAATTTGTCAAGAAGCTGCATCTGGGAAAAAAAAAATACATGATATTTTCAAACATACATCAGCAATCTAAATGTTACATATGCATTATAAACACAAGACTGGTTTGATTTGGTATATAATGTGATCTTGACAATACGTGATATGATAAATCATTGTCAATTGCTTCAGTCAAAGTAAAACCACTGTGCTGTGTCCATTCAAAGCAATCCTGCGTTCTCCTCTTTATCATTTCAGGGATGGCCCACCAGGTCGTGGCCTCTCCGTTGTCTCTCCTACTTAGTCAGTAGACAAGATCCTCTAAGTGCCCAACCAATTAATCACATCACTCCTAGCCACACACACCTATTCACGCTGCTAATGAGTGTGCATATGGGTGTGTGTGCATGTGCCGCTGCGTTTGCAAAGCTCCTTTGTAAAATCATTCATAATGGCCGTTTTATTAAACAATACCACTGAGGACAAACTTCTGGCACATGAGGTGGTATTTCAGTTGTATTATATTCATCCTCCTGCACATAATTGGCCATTCAGAACATTCCAGACAAGGCATCTGCACCATTTCAGACAGAAAAAAAGACAGGGAGATAAACAAACGAGTGGCTCGTCGAAGAGCAAAACCAGCTCCTATGAAGGTGCACAAAAGAAAAGCGTAAAACTCCTCTTCGTCTCAAGGACAGTCAAAATAAAAGTTTTCTTCTCAGAGGTTCAAATCAGTTAAATGTGTCCTGTAAGACATGACTGTGGTCCTTAAGGTCCAATTATGTATCCTGAATAAGGTTAAAAGGGTACACTGCGTTCAAACTCCTGTGTGAAATATACAAATTAAAAGAACTATGTAGTAACCGTGCAGCTTCTATTCGTCCAAACGCTAAAAACTCAAGCTCTCCAATGTTTTATTTAAGCAACATTCATTTCCATCCAGATTTGGGTTTATTTTCAAAGACATCTTGAATTGATGACAGGAAAACTGAACCACATAAAGTCTTGATCTGACCAATTGAAGCAGCAATATCATGGAGGCAGCTCAAACGCTGTAATCAAGGCTCAAGATGCCATTTTTTTGTCAATTAATGTATTTTGTGTTAACTTTGAACTAATGTACTAAGTGTAATGGTAATTGCAGGGCTCTGTGCCATTACCTGCTACGTCCATAGATAATGAACAATGAGGCAGTATCATATTTTGACAATAGAGGTGTCTCCCTGTATGCTGAAAGTCACTCCAAAGTGAACAACTTCAAGTTCTTTACAGATAAAATCCCAAACCATGTGATTAAATATTTATTTAAATCATATCATTGGTGTTTTTCTCAAAATCACAAATTTCAGATTCAGAATACCTTATTGATCCCAGAGAAAATTGTGTAAATTTGTGACCTAGCAGGTTCGAGTGTTGAGCCCTTCAATTTTAGCATCATAAATGTGGGAGGGCATTACCTATTACAGAGGTATCAAACTCATTCCAGAAAGGGCCGTGAGGCTGCAGGTTTTTGTTTCAACCCATCAGCAGCACACCTGACTTGGCTGTTCCTTTAAATATTTTCCCCCAGAGTTAAAATCAACATGAATGTACACTTTAGCACATGGAACATTGAACCAATCAACACAAACAAGCACATGGCCATGAACGTCCTTAAATTTATGAAGGTGGTGAGCAGGAGAATCGGGTGAAAAATATTCATCACTTTCTGATAGGTCCATATCTGGGTCATCGCTCCATTCATTCAGAGCATCCCATAGTTTTGCTGTAGCAATTTCTAATGGTTCATCGGTTGTTGGACATTGACCAAGAGAACACAGCAAAATATTTTCCTGGTTTTTTAAAGCATGGCGAAACAATCAAATGTGTTGTTACTGATGAACATTATAGACCAGGGGTCGGGAACCTATGGCTCGCGAGCCAAACGTTGCTCTTTTGATGACTGCATCTGGCTCTCAGATAAATCAGGTGGCCGTTCCTAACAGAATAACTAATCTATAATTTCACTGTCCTTTAAATAAAAATACAGAAAAAAGCCAACAAATGAAACAAAAACAAATAAATCTCACGCATTTAAATTTATACATCTATTTTCAATGCCACTTGTCGCTGTGGCGCACAGCGGACAGCCAATCCTTTCTGTACTCCATTGTGTGGGCAGGGCCGATACCTTAAAACTCTAATTTTATTGGATTATATGGAACAGCCTGCGTGAGTTATTTTGGGGTAAAGAGGTAAATTTCCCTCGTTTTGATCTGCTCATGTGCAAGAAGCCAAGAAGAGCTGGCAAGTAAAACACAAATGGACAGACATGAATAAACATCAACTCGCAGAGCTGATGATTGCCAAAATTTGGGACTCGTGTCCTGTCACATAAACACTGCAGCGTGTGAGTCTTGCCGTATGGCTCCACATGCGCACACGAGCAGTCCTTCTCATACCTGAAAAGCATCAAGACCAACCTGCGGTCACGTGTAAAAGATGGAAGCCTAAACGCCTGCATGAAGCTGAACCTCAGCACGTATCAACCAAACTCCAAAGCCATCAGCAACATCATGCAGCACCAGAAGTCACATTAATAGTAAGAAGTACTTTTCTTATTAATAAATAAGCTCGTTATAACAATATTGTTTCAAATAAATTCAGAGTCTTATGAGACTCTAAAATTGTTGGTATCAGTATTAAAATATATATATTTCACTCTCAGAGGATTCGATTAAAAAAATTTTTTTTTTTTTTGGCTCTCTTAATCAAAAAGGTTTCCGACCCCTGTTATAGGCATTCCCAGTGGCAGGGGGTCTTGAAATACCATGTAAACTCACTTTGACAGGCAGTGAAAGCCTCATTTTACAAGTTCGATCTACCAGTTTGCTCCCAATATACATGGGCAGTTATTACATGTAAGATCAAAAACACTGGGGAAGGGGGTGGGCGCCTTATTAGAGCAGGGCGCTTATTACATCAAATACGTCTGTGTGTGTATATATATATATATATATATATATATATATATATATATATATATATATATACATATACACACACACACACAGTCGGCCACCTACTTACGAAATTAATCCGTTCCAGTGCCTTTTTTGTAACACGAGAGTTTCATCAGTAGGGTACAAAATTGGTATACTTTTATCATTTTTAAAGGGTTTACAGCAGTGTTCATTTTTACTCAAGAAAGTAAGGAGTCCCAGGGACTCGCAGATTGGGAAAGTATGGGTCCAAATGTAACAGTAATGAGTCCGCCAAATGACGTAAAAGATTTGCCCCAAAATTCATAAACTTCAAATAAATCATTACCAACACAAAGTACATTTTATAAGATTAAGTTTATTAAGTTCACAGATAAAACAAACTTAAAAACACTGAGGTCATACATGATATAAAATGAAAAAATAATTACATAAACATAAAAATAAAATAATACTGTTTTTAGAATCACATATTCAGTCTCATGAAAAAGGAAAGAAAACAATGCTTACAGTCACTGATGAATTCTTGGTCTAATATTTAAAACAATACCGTTTTTTATAATCACATATTCATACTCATGAAAAAAATGCAAGAAAACAATGTTGATAGTCACTGATGAATTCTAATATGAATGAATAGTGATCCTAATGTCCTAAATATGACCGAAAATGCTGAAAAATAGGAGAGCCACCTCACTGCATGGACTTTTTTAATCTTCAGTATGGGCTCGTCGAGAATCATTTGAATATCGTGAAGTGCTGCCTCTCTCTTGCTGCTCCCCTTGAAATAGTACTGGTGAGGGTCTCCTGGTGCTGTGCCAGTGCTGGAATTTGTGCTGCTGCCTGGGATGTGCAGAGAGCTAGTCGGTGGGTCATACAGTGCACATTGGTGAGGTGAGGAGTCTTGTTTCTCAGTAAGGCAGCAACACCGTTTTTGCTGCCAGTTATGACAGTGGCACCGTTGCTTCCTAGAGTGTTCATTTTTATGCCCCGGTCCTCTAACGCATTCTCTACAGCTTTTGCAATGCCCCTTCCCGACGAGCTTTTATATTCCACATTGCATAAATAGTGGGTTTCCGGTTTCAAGGTGTTCCCTTCAATTATTTGTGTATACATTACAAGTCTTTTCACATTCGTGATATCTGTGCTTTCATCCATCATGATTGTCACTGCTGGTGATTGACTCTTCTATTTCTTTATCTACTACCACAGCCAAACTATCTAAGAGCTCAGAAGCAGTGAAGTAGGAATAGTAGCTGAAGTGTTTTTAAAAGAGTTGGAGATCGGCCACATCAAGATCATGCATAAGATTAATTACAGATCTGAATTTCCGCATTGGAATGTCCTCGTTCGTCATCCACTGGACAATTTTTAGCAGTGCTAGCATCGTGTTATCTTGTATGGTTTCACACTTGCTTTCGTAATTCTTCCCTGTCCTGTTGCAATTTCGTAATATCCATTGCCAATTTATGTGCACTGAGATCCGCATGACTTGATAACGTTGTGTTTTGAAAATTACGATTTTTACTCACTTTGTTCATCCCATTCACTTTGTTGTGTTCCATGCAGACACTGCAGTACATAAAATAGTCGCCATTATTGTTTTCAACATACCTCAACCACGTGTAGAGCTTCAGCCAATGTTGTTGAAACGATCGCTTTTTTCGCGGCTTGTCTTCGCTAGTTTCCTCTTCTTCAATAGTATTCTCATTTTCCTTGTTTGTCTCTTTGTTCAGTGAGAAGAAATTATTAAGTGTACGCTGATTTTCGTCGACTTTGAAGACTTTTTTCGGAGGCATGTTACAAGAGCTCTTAGACTTTTAACGTTGTTTACTCTCGGCAGCTGATCGGAAATGAACGAAGTCTCCCGAGCAGACGATACGAAATCTCGCGAGCACGAGAGGCAAAATCTCACGCTACAAGAGGTAAACAAATACGGCGGCCTTGTCAAAGCATCGATCGATTTCGGAAAGTTTTTGGCAGATTTTTTTGTGGCAATATTACATAAATTGATGAAAATTATTAATGAGTCCGGCGGACGCACATTGGTTTGCTATTATGCGTCCCCACGGATTTTCATGCATCAGGGACGCAAGGACGCATGCAAACAAGAACACTGATGGGGTAGTCTTAGGAGCCTTGGAACGAATCACGCATTTTACATGTAAAAGTCACCTCTACTTACGAAAACTCCAGGCTACGAAAAAGGCTCTGGAACGGTTTAATTTCGTATATTATATTCGGCTGTATATTATATATGCTGGATAATGTTTATTTATTTTATTAATAAATATCACACTACAAAATTAAAAAGTTTTTCTTCATCATTACTACACTTTACTACATTAAAACTGTATTAATGAGTAAGATTGTCTATAGAATGTGTTTAAGAAGCATATTTTAGTGCATGTAATAGATACATAGTATTTTACTTCCGGTTGATCATTCGTGCATGTAATATGATACATGGGGTTTTACTTCCAGGTACAGAACTCGCAGATTGTCTTGATTCACGGGAAGGGCCGGAACCAAACCCCCACGAATAACAAGAGCCTACGAGCCTACTGTATGTGTGTGTGTGTGTATATATATATATATATATATATACACACACACACATATATATATACACACACAAACACACACACACAACAATTGGGACTGAGATCTCCCCACGACCATCGAATTCTGCGAAGTAGGATCAACACCCCCACCCCCCCTGTATGTGTGTATATAACATCAATAAATACATATTCAATGCTATAAGTGCTCATATGAATTAACAATGCATAAGATGTAAATAAAATACCAATACACACACATACAGGTGCTCACTCAGATGTGCACCTCAAAAATTTAAGTACTGTAGTTTGATTTGGGGTGGTTTTTTGTTTGTTTAGGGTTTTTTTTTTTTTTTTGCATAAATGGCCTTGTTTTTGTGTAATATTCCTTAACTTTTTCCTCTATTCTTGCTTAATTTCCTTATTTTTTTTAAATGTGATGAATATTTTCAAAAAAAAAAAAAAAAAGCAATGCACTGAAGCCACATGAATTTAAGTGAGAAGTAGTGAGGGATCCCTGTGTATGTGTGTGTGTATGTATATATATATATATATATATATATATATTTTTTTTTTACATTTATATTTTATATATATATTTTTTCCCTCTTTCTTACTTTCAGCTTTTTCCCTTTTCTTGGGAGTCGCCACAGCGAATCATCTGATTCACACATTTGATTTGGCAGAGGTTTTTACGTCGGATGCCCTTCCTGTCACAACCCTTTAGCAAGGGACAGAAACACGCAGACGGCTATAAAATATATATATATATATATATATATATATATATATATATATATATATATCCGTCACCATCAAACTATATATATATATATATATATATATATATATATATATATATATCAAACTATATATATATATATATATATATATATATATATATAGTTTGCCCCTTTTTTACTGCATGAGGCCAATATGCATTAAAGCCTGGTAGATGCAGGATATTCCTTGGAGAAGCAGCATCATCATACTATCAGTAGGACGACTCAAAAAGGCAGTATGTAACATGGACAGAATCAACGGCCTTCTATTAACTAATACTGGCTTTAGCTAACAATTGTGTCATTAGACACACTATGCCAACTGATAGTGTTTGACATGTTTAACTGTTCTTTATTATCTAAAGTCAATAAATGCCAATCCATCAGTGAATGGTGCGAGCACAAGATACACTGTGTAACAGACAGGAAAAGTTATGAATATCATTGATCTCCTTTGAAGTCTGGTGCTTGTCTACCAATTTTGACATACATGTAAATTCTGTGGTTCATTGTGCTTGCACTTGTGCTCCGATTCATGTAGTTATTGGACCTGTGGAGACCTTAGCAGAGACTCAGCTGGATGTGAAAATAATCAGATCTTTCACTTGTCGGAAAATTGAGCATAAAAAGGTGTAAGCTAGGGACTATTTGAATTATTTCAAAAACTGTGTTCACGACATGTACATATTTTGATATGTTATCTCCGAGGCATGCACTAAAGATTTTGATGCATTGATTCACAAATAAACTTGGACATGGAAAATTTATTCAAGTTTAAAGTTGGGTAGTTGGAAAATGTACCAGTTTCATGATCAGAACGACATGTATACGATTCTATAATAGGCAGTGATGCAGAGGTATAGCCAAGCCCGGGACCTGAAACAAAAACCTTCCTTCAGTTACCCATCCTAGCCAACACACTCATACACACACACACACACACACACACACACAAGCACAACTACTTGCACCCATATTTGCACCTAGAGATAGTTGCAGATATCCAGTTAGCCAAATATGCATGTGTTTGGATTGGGTGAGGAGACCAGAGCACACTGTGAAATCCCACACTGCCAATGACTACCATCCTGGAGACCACAGGTTGAAATCCAGGTTGATGCACAGAGCCATCCATGGCTGGGATAGCATATGCTTGCATCCCTGGCATTTAAAGTGATTGCTAGTCAATCAAGGGCATCTGTGAGCAAATGTATGCAAGGTGGCAATAACGGTTTCCTCCAAAGTATTATATTGTCCGTGAATATGCATGCACATCAGAAAAAAACGTGGGTCGCTGGCATCACATGCTTTGGAGAAATCGTGGATTGGTGCTGGCGGTCAAGTGGTAGGAGGCATTAATTTACTCTATAAACAGTTTGGCACAGAAACACAGTCCTGACTTCAAGTCCCGGGCTTCGTTGTGGCATTTCTGTGTGGAGTATATAAATGTTCTCCCCATGCTTGTGAGGATTTTCTCAGCATCTCAGTAACCAATCCAAATGCATGAATATTTGGTTCACTGGATATTTGTGACTTCCCTTAGGTGTGAGTGTGAGTACAAGTGGATGTGCCTGTGTGTGTGCGGGCGCGCGGGTGTGTGTGTGTGCGTCGGCTGGGATGGGCTCCAGCCTCCCCGTGACCCTAATAAAGTATAAAGCGATTTGGAAAATGAAATGAACATTGTTAATTATACATTGCACAGAGCAGGAGCGCATCACTTTTTATAATGTGTGCAATTTTAATCAGTAGGCATTGCACTGTCGCACAAACGTGTAATGAATATCCATTTTCTTGTGTGTTCAGTTTTTTCCCCCCCTGGTTCTATACAGGCCTTGCTTGATAGAGATCCCAGCGTGCACAAAAAAAAAAAAACAACATTTTATCCAAACATCTTTACATTCATTTCTGAACTATCTGAAATGTTTTTTCAACATGAGTATTTAGTCATCTTCATGGTCTTATCTACAGAGGAGATGTATGGTGTTTTGCGAGCATGTCCAAGTAGGCGTTTGTGTGCAGCAGAATCCCTGTGGAAACAGCTAACAAATTCCGAGCACAGAAATTACTTCAAACAGCAGGATACACTCACAAATAACCTTCCGAGGTGTTTTGAGTGAAATTGTAGGAATCTAATGTTCTCTTACTAAGTGTTAAATGGCGCCCTGGGGCAGCGAGGCAAGAATCCACCTCCAGCGTGAGCAATGGTAAACAAAACCGAAATGACTCTGCAAATGTAGATGCTTCCGTGTGAAGGCTATTATGCTTGTGGAGGGATGTGAAGAGTAATGTAATCCTCAAATGAAGAGAAAATTGTATTTGTGTGTTAATCACTTGTAGATCACAGATGGCGAAATTACACACATGTGCTGAGGAATAGGTTGAAAGGGAGAAAGGATGTTGATGCACCAATAAAAGCTCTCTCTCTTTCTCCCTGAGTGTTTATTCACCTCGTTCCTCCTTGTTCCAGATGTGTGGTCTACTCTCTTGTGCTCTCGATCACAAGTACATGCTTTATTTTCAGAAATTTCTGCTTGCCCCCCCCACACACACACACTAGGTCAACCATTCATTCATTTTCTGAACCACTTAAGCCTAATTAGGGTCACAGGAGGCTGGTGCTCATCCCAGCCAGCTCCAAGAGCACATACTGGACAGTTCAGGTGTACACGTACGTATGGGCAGACATATGGACAGACAGAGACAATGTTTGTGACAAAAGTTCAGATCAATGTTATACCAATTTCTCTCAAGTATTGCTGTGCCGCTGTAACCTTTAATCAGTATTTAAAATGCACCCATCCCTTTCCAAGCATATATTAAAATGCATTGTAGCTGTCAGGTGCCCGTAATGATCGGTACTGTCACCTCCCAAGTATATGTCCTCTGTAGAGTCTCCGTGGAGGAACTCCATAGCACCTGCAGAGCAGCCACATTTAGTGTAATGTTCCCTTGTGAAGGCACTGCCTCAAAATTACACCATCTCTTTCAGTTCCAGTTTAACTCCCCCATCTAATTTCTGCCGTGAGCAAAAGCTAAGTGGTGGCTCAGGAGTTTATGGTTCTGGGTTATTGATTAAATATATAGAAGGTTGGGGTTCAAGCCTCAGTACCACCAATCTCCCACTGGTGAGACCTTGAGCATGGCCCTTAACCATCAATTGCTCAATGGTATTAAAAATGTAAGTCACTCAGATAATGGTGTCTGCCAAATGCCATAAATGTAAATAATAAGGAGGGGGGTAGGAACATTCAGATATTTTGCATTTTAAAAGGTATCAGTTTAATGAAAAATATGATCCTGATATTGTTTCTCCCCTTGATTGCTATTGATGAAAATAAGTCCCCGATTGCAATCTGTACATCAAGCTGCTCATGTTTATGTTTATAGTTATCTACATACCCTGTTAAATTAATCTGTAAAAAAACCCTTGAGCGCTCTCCAGAGAAGTTCTAAGGTGCATGTTTAATTCTGTGGACCCTGATCTGAATCCCCGATGGAGGTTCCACAAAGGGTAAATAAATACATAGTAAGGGACAGTACTGTATGTCCAATGCTTACATTCACACACCTTTACTCATGCTAAATAATAAATACAGTACAATTCTTAATTTTTTACAATTTGGAATATTAGACAAACCCAGACAACACACGTCTGATCTGGGCTACTGTTGTGACGCAGCACAATGACGAAGCTCTATGAAACAGGTCCTGCACCCTTTATAGCTACAAAGAGCTTAGTCTCAGCTTATAAAAACACAATTCTTAGTTACACACAATTATACAATAATGAAAACATACTTATGAATACTATTTACTATTTATTTTTACCAGTAGATCTCCCTAAATTCTGCATAGTGGACCTTTACTGTGTTGCACATTATAGATAAAAGTCCTTATGCACAGTACTTTAAGTGGAATTTATGTTTTATATTGAATAATTTATCTATTCACTTGACTAAAATTACATTCTTTGAATCTGCTCATCAGCCACTCACACTTTAAAAGATGTCATAAAAAATCCGAAACCAAATAGAACTCAAACATTTACATAGTAGTGTAATACATGTTGTTAATAGAAAATTGAGACGGATTTTTGCAGAAGAGAGTTAGAGTCAAAATATTCCCACAGTGCATTTACTCTCCTCCTACTATTTTCCATATTAGAATGAAGTAAAGCAAATGCTGGCAAATTAATTCTCTCCTTTCTATCAAACTGCTGTCAGTTCCAGAGCCATATTTTTTGGTTTCCATTACTAAAACTTGTAGTGGCCATGGTAGTATTAATTTTACTGCATTATTTTATACAATTCAAGACTAGGGTCATCTGAGGTCTCTTTAGTAAACAGAATGATATCGCAAGAACCAGCCACTGAGCTGAACCGGTGTTATTTGTGAATAGTGCTTGGACCCCAAAGATCGCTGCTATTAGGCATTTACACATAGACCCACATACACACACACACATTATATGTATATAAGTGTGTATGAATGTATTATACATATATATATATATATATATATATATATATGTGTGTGTGTGTGTATGTATGTATATATATGTGTGTGTGTGTGTGTATATATATATATATATATATATCTTCTTCTTTCTTCTTCTTTTCCTTTCGGCTGTTCCCTTCAGGGGTCGCCACATCAAATGATCTGCCTCCATCTCTCCCTATCCTCTGCATCTTCTACTCTTACTCCAACGACCTTCATGTCCGCCTTCACCGCATCCATAAATCTTCTCTTTGGTCTTCCTCTGGGCCTTTTGCCTGGTAGTTCCAACCTCAGCATCCTACGACCAATATACTCACTATCCCTCCTCTGTACATGTCCAAACCATCTCAATCTAGCCTCTCTGACTTTGTCTCCAAAACATCTAACATGTGCTGTCCCTCTGATGTACTCATTTCTGATCCTATCCATCCTCGTTACTCCCAAAGAGAACCTCAACATTTTCATCTCTGCTACCTCCAACTCTGACTCCTGTCTTTTCCCCAGGGCCACTGTCTCTAAACCATACAACATTGCTGGCCTCATCACCGTCTTGTACACTTTTCCCTTCATTCTTGCCGAGACTCTCCTATCACACATCACACCGGACACTTTTCTCCATCCATTCCAACCTGCCTGCACGCTGCTTCTTCACCTCTTTCCACACTCTCCATTGCTCTGGATTGTTGAGCCTAAGTACTTAAAATCCTCCACCTTCTTTATCTCTGCCCCTGTAACCTCAAAGTTCCTCTTGGGTCCTTGTCGTTCACACACATGTATTCTGTCTTACTAAGACTAACCTTCAATCCTCCTTTCCAGGGCATACCTCCACCTCTCTAGATTTTCCTCCACTTGGTCTCTGCTCTCACTACAGATCACGATGTCATCTGCAAACATCATAGTCCATGGAGATTCTTGTCTAACCTCGTCTGTTAGCCTGTCCATCACCATAGCAAACAAGAAGGGCTGAGAGCTGACCCTTGATGCAGTCCCACCTCCACCTTGAACTCTTCTGTCACACCGACAGCACACCTCACCACTGTCTTACATCTCTCATACATGTCCTGCACCACTCTAACATACTTCTCTGTCACTCCAGACTTCCTCATACAGTACCACAGTTCTTCTCTCGGCACCCTGTCATATGCTTTCTCCAGATCCACAAAAGTACAATGCAGCTCCTTCTGACCTTCTCTGTACTTCTCTATTAACATCCTCAAAGCAAACACTGCATCTGTGGTGCTCTTTCTAGCATGAAACCAAACTGTTGTTCACAAATGCTGACCTCTGTCCTTAGTCTTGCTTCCACTATTCTTTCCCATAGCTTCATTGTATGGCTCATCAACTTTATCCCTCTGTAGTTGCCACAACTCTGTACATCTCCTTGTTCTTAAAAATGGGCACAAGCACACTTCTCTCCATTCCTCTGGCATCTGCTCACTTTCTAAGACCTTGTTGAATATTCTTGTCAGAAAATCTACTGCTCCCTCCCTAGACACTTCCATACCTCAACTGGTATGTCATCAGGGCCAACTGCCTTTCCACTCTTCATCCTCTTCAATGCCCTCCTCACTTCTCCTTACTAATCTTTGCTCCTTCCTGCTCCTCAACTGTCACCCCTTCTACTCTTTTTTCTCTCTCATTTTCTTCATTCATCAGCTCTTCAAAGTACTCTTTCCATCTTCCCAGCACACTTCTGTCATCAGTCAATACATTTCCCCTCTCTGTCCTTTATCACTCTAACTTGCTGCATGTCTTTCCCATCTCTATTTCTCTGCTGTGCTAACCTGTATAGATCATTTTCTCCCTCCTTACTGTTCAACCTATCATACAAGTCATCATACGCCCTCTGTTTGGCCTTTGACACTGCTACCTTTGCCTTCACGCTGTGTCTCCCTGTACTCCTGTTTACTCTCTTCGGTCCTGTCAATGTCCCACTTCTTCTTGGCTAACCTCTTCTTTGTACACACTCCTGCACTTCCTCATTCCACCACCAAATTTCCTTATCTACTTTCCCTTCCAGAGGACACACCAAGTACTCTACCGGTCTCCTGATCACATTGGCTGTGGTTGTCCAGTCCTCTGGAAGCACTTCCCTGACTACCCAAAGCCTGTTTCAACTCCTCCTTGAAGATAACACGACACTCCCTTTTCAGCTTCCACCACTTTGTCTTCTGCTCTACCTTTGCCTTTTCACCTTTCTCACCATCAGTGTCATCCTGCACACCACCATCCTATGCTGTTTGGCAACACTCTCACCAACTACTACTTTGCAGTCACTGACTTCCTTCAAATTACATCGCCTGCACAGATGTAGTCTACCTGTGTGCTCTTACCTCCGCTTTCATAAGTCACCCTATGCTTCTGTTTCTTCTTGAAGAAAGTATTCACCACAGCCATTTCCATCCTTTTTGCAAAATCGATCCAACATCTGTCCTTCTGTGTTCCTGTCCTGGATACCAAACCTGCCCATCACTTCCTCGTCCCTCTGTTGCCTGCACCAACATGTGTCCATTGAAGTCTGCTCCAATGACCACTCTTTCTGCCTCTGGGGTATTCTGCATCACTTCATCTAAATCACTCCAGAATCTCTCTTCTCTTCTAGCTTACATCCTGTCTGTGGGGCATAAGCACTAACAACATTGACCATCACGCCTTCAATTTCTAACTTGAGACTCATCACTCTGTCTGACACTCTTTTCACATCTAGAACATTCCTGACAAACCCCTCCTTCAAGATGACTCCTACTCCATTTCTCTTCCCATCCACACCGTGATAAAACAGTTTAAACCCTGCTCCTAAGCTTCTAGCCTTTCTACCTTTCCACCTTGTCTCCTGAACACACAGTATGTCCACCTTCCTCCTCTCTGCATCATGTCCAGCCAGCTCCCTATCTTTTCCTTGCATAGTTCCAACATTCAAAGTCCCTACTCTCAGTCCTAGGCTCACGCATTTCCTCTTCTCTCTCTGCCTACGGACACGCCTCCCGCCTCTCCTTCGACGTCTTCGACCAACAGTAGTCCAATTTCCATCAGCACCCTGTTGGTTGACAGCACTGATGGCGGTCGTTGTTAACCCGGACCTCGACCGAGCCGGTATGAATTCTGTATTGATCATTTGCATTTTTTAAATGTGGCAGAAGTTTTACGCCGGATGCCCTTCCTGTCGCAACCCTCTGCATTTATCCGGGCTTGGGACCGGCATAAGGGGGGGAGACACTGGTTCGTGCCCCCGCCTCATGGCTGCATTGTGTGTGTGTATATATTATATATATATATATATATATATATACACACACACACACACACACACACACACACACACACACACACACAGATATACACTGCTGAACCAAGTGCTGGTCACACACATGTTCCACAGCGCTGACTGTGATACTAACCATTCCCTGGTCGCCACCAAGGTACATCGCTGCCTCAGATGTGTCAACCGCTCCAAGCAGAAACCCCAGGTCAGCATCAACACAGCTATGATTGCAATGCCTGAACTTCGGAAACTTTATGCTGAAGCTATAAATGAAGCCCTGGCCCTACTGACTGTTCTACTGCAAGGTGGAACCACATCCGAGAGGCTGTGTTGGGGACTGCCATCGGCACCATTGGGAAGAAGGTGGGGAGGGGTGCAGATTGGTTTGAAGCAGGAGCCACTGAGATGGAACCTGCCATCACCGCCAAATGTGCAGCCCTAATCGTCCACAAGAGGGAGCCCTCCGGGCGAACGCTTGCTGCACTGTGCGCTGCGAGGAACAATGCACAAAAGATTTCAAGGCGTTGTGCCAACGACTACTGGCTTAACCTCTGCCAGGACATACAGCTTTCTGCAGATCTCGGAAACGTGTGCAAAATGTACGAAGGCATTACGAAGGCTTTCAGTCCCAATGCCATCAAGACTGCCCCACTCAAATCAGCTGCAGCCGATGTCATCAACGATCGCGGTAAAATATGGGCTGAGCACTACCAAGAGCTCTACTCGACAGAAACTACCGAACACGGCCCTTGAGAACACCCCTCCACTGTCCGTCATGGATGAGTTTGACGTTCCACCTACCATGGAGGTGCTCAGCAAAGCGATAGATTCCATCATAAAAAATGGCAAGGCTCCAGGCAGTGACATCATCCCCCCTGAAATTGTCAAAACCACAAAGGAAAGTTCACTCTTGAAACACCTCCATGAGCTCCTTTTGCAGTGCTGGGAAGAAGGGGTTGTGCCCCAAGACATGCGTGATGCCAAAATCATCACCCTCTACAAGAACCAGGGGGAGTAGAGCGATTGCAACAACTATCGTGGCATCTCACTCCTAAGCATAGTTGGAAAAACCTTTGCCAGTGTCATCCTCAACAGACGGCAACTACTTGCCAAACGTGTGTTTCCAGAGGCGCAGTGTGGATTCAGGGCAGCCAGGTCAACCATAGATATTGTTTTTTTCTGTGAGGCAGCTGAAAGAGAAGTGCCGGAAGCAGAGACTATTTGGTTTTCATCGACCTGACCAAGGCTTTTGACTTGGTCAGCAGGGATGGACTGTTTGCCCTCCTCCAGTGAATTGAATGTCCCCTCAAGCTTTTGAGCACGATCAAGTCGTTCCACCAGGACATGAATGGCATTGTCCAGTTTGATGGATCATCCTCAGATCTTTTCCCCGATCAAGAACGGTGTGAAGCGGAGCTGTGTCCTTGCTCCAACCTTTTTTGGCATCTTTTTCTTCCTGCTCCTGTGCTACACTTTCCGGGACTCTGAAAATGGCATCTTCCTCCACACCAGGAGCGACAGCGGCCTCTTTAACCTGGCATACCTCAGAGCAAAGACCAAGGTGCAGAGCGTTCTCATCAGGGAGATGCTCTTTGCTGATGATGCTGGTCTTGTTGCCCACACTAAGGAAGCGCTCCAACATCTCATCAACTGCTTTGCTGGTGCCTGCTCGGAGTTTGGTATCACCATCAGCCTTAAAAAGACCAAGGTCATGGGCCAGGATGTGAGCAGTGCTCCCAGTATCAACATTGGCAACCACAGCCTTAAGGTGGTGGACATTTTCCCCCCAACTCTGATCAATCATCTCCAGCAACCTCTTCCTATATGCCAAACTAAATGCCCGTATCAGTAAGGCATCGACAGGGATGGCCCGTCTGGCGAAGCGAGTCTGGGACAACTCTATGCAAACCACCAACACCAATATAAGAGTCTCCAGGCCTGCGTACTGAGTACTCTCCTAAATGGCAGTGAAGCATGGACCCTCTACTCCTGCCAGGAACACTGGCCGAACGCCTTCCACCAATGCTGCCTTCGCAGACTACTGGGCATCACTTGGCAAAACTGTGTCTCCAGCATCGACATCCTGGCCAGAGCAGATGTGCCCAGTATGTTTGCCATCCTGATCCAGAGACGTTTGCGATGGCTTGACCACGTCACCCGAATGGATGACTGCCGCATCCCCAAAGAATTACTGTACAGGGAGCTAACTACTGGAACCAGGTCAAAGGGACGCCCAGCTCTCAGGTTCAAGGATGTCTGCAAGCGCGACCTTAAGGCTGGAGGCTTCAAGCCCTCCAACCTGGAGTCAGCTGCCTCCGACCACTCCGATGGCGGGCCACCACCCAGGATGTCATCAGAACAGCAGAGGCAAAGAGAGACACCTGCTGGGGGGAGAAGAGACTCCGCAGACAACGGAGACTGCCACCAAACTCCGAAGACTTCATCTACAGCGGCTGTGGCAGGACCTACAAATCCTGTATCAACCTCTACAGCCACATCCGATGCTGCAGCTCTCTGACCAAAGACCCACGGCGCGCAACCCCCTGCCCCAATGATCTTTCAAGATTGACGGAGCCAAATATATACCCACTCACTAAACCACTAAAATAGGAGCTTCTCTTAAACCAATACTGACCAAAAGGCTGGGTACACCTTGAACAGCTCACAAGACCATCACATCACCAATACACACAACCTTTCACACTCACACCTAGCGGTAATTTGGAATAGTAAATTAGACTAATATTGACGCCTGTGGGAGAAAACCAGAGTGCATCACAAGTTTGAATACAAGTTAATGCCACAGCCATCCATAACAGAGTCCATGGGAGCTAATTGGCCGAGTTCTCATGAGAGGGAGGGATGGCATACGCTCATCTCGGTCATTTTCATTTTCGCCAGCCAATCATGCGGGTCTGTGCACTTATTCATATTGAGGGTGCAGATAGCGTTTTCTCTCCGAGTGCGTTAGGCCGCCCCAAACATGGATGGTGCCGTGGTTCGAAAATAGCCGGGTGTCTTGCATTACATGTTACAGATGGGGTGTATGCATGCTTTCACCCCTCCCTGGTTGGTGGTAGTCGTTTGATAAGGAAGGCAATAGCTGATTGGTGGGACTTTTGTATGAGTACCCGGAGAAGACCCACGCATGCACAGGGAGAACGTGGACACAGAAATCCACACAGAAACGCCCAAGCTCGGGACGTAAACCCACAACCTGCAATCCCTAATATATACACTGCAAATACAAAAACTGCTCAGTGCTTTTAAGCATACTGATGTAGTCCATGCACATGAAGAGGGGAACACACTTCAACATGTGAGACACTGGTTTGAATTTTCTGCCTATAGAAGCAGATTTCAAATTAAGATACATTCCCCATTGTCTATCATGGAAATGCATATCTCAAAGCTTCTCACGCCCACCTGTTCTCAAGCCCAGCACAAGCCACCATCCCCTCCCCACCACTCCCTTCAAGAAAAAAAGGAAAGAATGTTTTATGGATGACAGATAGTAGGAAAAGGAGGGAGACAATAGACTCTGAGGGGAAAAAAGAAAGCAAAGTAGTCAGAAGGAGAAGAAACATGTAGGAGGGAGGAAAAAAGGAGAGAGAGAGAGAGAGAGAGAGAGAGACAGACAGAGAGAGAGAAGTTGCTTCACTACACAGCAGCAAGGCACCTGAGAGACTTCAAGTCTCCATAGCAACAGAGGGAGGGGGAGAGGAAAAGGAAAATGGCATGATTGGATAAAAGGAAGTGCACGGCAACTCTGATTGAGAAGGATGTAGAAATCGCCTCATACTTTCTTACATAGCCATGTGCACAAACTCACAGATATGTACACATGCATACACACAAGTATAAACGTTATAGTGATTTGGCAAATCAAATTGCAGTATAAAATATTGACCATCTTATTCCACTTCCCAAAATCATATTCTCTCTCTCTCTCTTTCACACACACACACACATACACACACATACATACACAAATTAATAACACCCTCTCCTTCCAAATCCAGAGTCACAGCAGGAAAAAAATACACATGCTTCGGGGATAAGACTAGAATGCGGAGGATCAAGAAACAAAACAAGCACTTATTCACTCATTTGCCAAGCCACTTAATCCTACTAAGGTCACAGAGAGGCTGGAGCTTATCTTTGCCATCACTGGACAAAAGTGGGGTAAACCCTACACAGATAACAAGCCCATACACACTTAGGGGCAATTTGTAAAAAAAAAAACAATTATCCTAATGTACAGGTCATTGGACTATCAGAGGAAACTGTAGTAAAAAATAGGAAACGCAAGAAAGCAGGGGTAGGACATGCAACTCTATTCCAAAAAATAATAATAAACAATAATGTAAAAATGCCCAAATCCGGAACTTGAATGCAGGATATTCTTGCTGTGAGGTGGGAATGCAAGTAGTATATACTAATATTTTGGATAATTTTACCAGCTTTGTAAATTTACTCCAACTTTCATGAGCACTAAATCAAGTCGGACACATGTACAAGCAACGATCTTCTAGAGCATTGCACCTTGCCAACTTGCCCAGTCTGCTTGCTAGAAATTCAGCTACCTTAAGCAAGATGAGTGTCAACAAATTTGTGTGAAATTTGATCAAAATTTAATTCTTAAATCAAAATGACCCGACCAGTGCTGGCCCACTGGTAAGGTGTTGGCATGCTGATCCCATGGTCAGGGATTCAAGCCCCACTCTCAACGGGTTGTCACTGCTGTCTTCTCAGTGCAGCTAACTGGGTTATCAAAGACCGGCAATGTCGCCCACTGTCATGGTGAGAGGCTGTAAAAGAACCACTACTGACTTTCGTGAAGAGTAGGCTGCATTGCTGTTGCACGTTTCTACCCTGTAATGGCCTGGCAAGCTTTCCAGAGTGTAATCTGCCTCCCCCAGAATCAGCTGAGATGGGCGTCAGCCTCCCTGCAACCCTAATTAGGATTAATAAGCTCAGAAAAAGGATGAATGGGATTAAAATGTCCCTGCATATTTGTTTTTTTAAAGATGGAGAAAAGTGCTTGCCACCTTCTTACATATACATGATCTCACAGATACTTGAAATTATTTCTTGGCAATATTTAATTAACCATAGAAAGAACATTCCATCATATCGAGACAGTCATCCCTTGAATATCGCGGATAATGTAGACCAGACCTGGCCGCGATTTTCGAAAAACCGCGAAGTAGCAACGCCCCGCCCCCACCCCATTTCTACCATGTTGTCTCATTTCTATATGTTTTCGCATATATACAATATAAATAAGTGTATATTAAACATTAGTTATATGCATATGTAAATACTGTAATGTATTAATATTTAAATAGAATTTATATACAAATACTTTAAGTACTGTACTCACCTCTGACAATAGTTCTTCTCCGCGGTGCAGGACGTTAACAAACACTATACAGTCTGTCTGTCTTCCTTTCGGCTTTTTCCCTTTTTACTCGGGAGTCGCCACAGCGAATCATCTGATTCGCACGTTTGATTTGGCTGAGGTTTTTACGTCGGATGCCCTTCCTGTCACAACCCTTTAGCAAGGGACAGAAACACGCTGACGACTTTGCAGCCTACTCTTTACGAAAGTCAGCAATGGTTCTTTTACATGCCTCTCACCATAGACAGTGAGAGACATGGCCCCCCTTTGATAACCCAGTTAGAACACTATACAGTAAGATCACAAAATCCCGCGAGAATGTGCAAGGCAACAGCGTCACGTGTCTAAGCCAATCAGCTTGCGAGATTGAGTTGAGTGGGCGGGAGGCAACAGCATCACGCATCTAAGCCAATCAACTTGCGAGATTGAGTTGAGTGGGCAGGAGGCAATATCGTCACGCGTCTAAGCCAATCAGCTTGCGAGATTGAGTTGAGTGGGCGGTCCCTGTCTGAACTGGGGAGGAGGGGCACTTCAGTCAGTCATTTAGAAACAATGAACGCAGCCTGGCTTGGGTCCCTGCCTTCCGCTTGCTTACATGTGAGTTTTAGCACGAATTTTGATTTTTTTTATGAACATTTTTTTTTAAATTTAATTTAATTTTTTTTTTATTATTAAAATACTGCAATGTACCACGTCCGCGATGCTCAAATCGCGAAGTGGCAAGGGCTGACTATATTCGGTTTTGCTCTGCTGGAATCTCTGTCACAGCTAGATCTGTGGCATCGTCAGTATTCCATCGGTTTGCTGTAACGCCACTCCAGACCTAGAAATGAGTGTCAAATTGCTTGTGAAATTTCTCTGACAAAATGATGCATTGTCTGGATCTCAAAGCAGGTAAATAGGAAATAAAGCACTACAACTGAACTATACTATTGGATTCACAAAGGCCTGTTGTGGAGCTGCGTCAGGGGGCCCGCATTGAAAAATGTTAAGGTGAGACCAATAAGTTCTTGCACATAGAATGAGCTCTGAGACACAGCATGATTGGATGGCTTATCCTGTAAGAAAGCGGAAAAAAAGTCACTTGGAATCTTCAAATATTGCCTGTACCTTGGGAGCACCATAAAAACCTAAGCCAACACTAAGAATATAATAACATCGATAACAGTGAATTAGCGCCTGCTTCAGCTCCAAGTGTTTCCAGGAAAAGGCTCTGGATCCTCTGTGAAAAGGATAAAGTGGTTACGAAAGATAAACGAATGAAACCTTTTAGCTTTGAGAGGAGGTGTTGTCAAAATGCCGAGAGCGTCCCATTACTTAATTCTACATATATTATGGGTCAAGTGACACCAGCTAATGCTTACTGATTCCTGCCATAATGCATGACATCACTAGCAACCAATTATTGCTCTTTGAGTTTATGGTTTTCCTCTCTGCAAAACAACGCCGCTTAAACCAGAGTTATGAATTTATAAAGACTCACTCTTAATGCTTTTTAATCCCTTTATTAAAAAAAAATACTATAAGAGCTGAATATTTAAGAAGCACCACAATAAAATTGAGGCAAGGACTCGGATTTGAAGCAGGAACACATGTTTAACTTGTGAAACAGAAGCTCGACAACCACACACGACATATAACCACTAGATAAATTTAATCTACTCGCTCAACTTACTTGGAAGGTAAATAAAAATTGAAAAATTAAGAAAAATAATAATTTAGATTGTGAAGGATATAAATGAACACTATACGACTGCATCTGTCACATGGTTGTGTCAAAAATCAGGAATTGAGTATTGAGTCTTTTTTCCTCCAAATCTCTGATTGAATCATAATTTCATACCAGTGCAGTCTTTTTAAAGTCTTGGACAGTAAAACAGTAAGAATGAATATGATGGTTCAAGGGTGACATGGTAGCTTAGTGGTTCGTACACCAACTTTGACACAGAGCTTGAAGCATGTCTTGAAGGTTTCTGTGTGGAGTTTGCATGCTCTCTCTTGTGTTTACAGGAGTTTTCTCTCGCTCTTCCGTTTTCCTCCTACAGTCTAACGACACGCACTTTAGGCTAACTGGCTGTTTGTTTGCCGCCCAGTAATAGTCTGGCGAGCTGTTCAGGGTGTACCCCATCTTTGCCCAGTGTTGTCTGTGACCCAAACAAGATTAAGCGGCTCAGCAAATGAGTCAGTTGGTTCAAATGCTATTTTATTGTGCCAATCCAAAACATGTTGGGTTTATTGCTTTTTGTTTTGTTTTTTTTTTTGGTCAAATGACATTGATGTTGTTTAATACGTGAAAAAGCAATCTGAATAAATTTGTGATATTAAAATATCTAAGCAACATACCAGATTTACATTTATGCATAACTACTGCAGGTGACTGACGGGTGTTAGCGCAGGCGTCGGCAACCTTGCGACTCCGGAGCCACAACTGACTCCTTCATCCCTCTGCTGCGGCTCCCTGTAGATTTGGAAAATAAGTAATAAATATTGAACATAAATTTATTTTAGTTATTTCGGTTTTTATGTGATTCTAAATCCCAAGATTAAAATTAACTTCATTTAATTTTTTTTGGTGCTCAAAATATGTCATAACTGCCGGCTTGCGAAACTGAAAATTCCATTCAATTCAGATCAAGATTTTCAAGCCCAGGAAGGTCAACATGGAGAAATGCGAGAAAAGAAAAGTTTCTGAAGAAAACAGAACATTTAATGAGATGTGGACAGATTCATTTGCTTTTCCTGCTGACAAGAGTGGTTCCCAGTATGTCCCTAATACGTGATGAAACATTTGTGAGCAACAAAAAGTCAAAATGTTGCTAGACATTTGCACAATAAACACAGTCTTTGCTGAAACATATCTGGATGGAGATCAGAGGGCAAAAAAGCTGTTTCAGACTGTTGCTGAAGGTTAAGCTGAGCAGAAATTATTTCATGAAGTGGACGCAGTCTGATGACGACACACAAAAGCAGACTATATTTATGGTTTGCTGCAGCCAGCAAGTTAAAATTTTGATGTCATGAATACAAAGAGTACTCGATTAGACAGAACATTTTATTTGAAAGTACCTTCAACCCAGCGTCTTATTAAGCTTGGTTCAAACTGTTCAAAATATTTTTGTCTGCCTGCAGAAATGAAATGTAGTTTTCTCAGTAGCAGTTTTCATAAATGCAACACACTACAGTTTTACAATACTTAAGGTAAAAATGATATGCAGTACTGTCTTCATTTTCGATTTCAAAAGGATTTCGTGACTCTCTGTGGGGTTTTTTTTCTGTGGGAAATCGGTCCAAATGACTCTGAGTGTTTAAGTTTACCAACCTCTGTGTTAGAGTCACTCATTCATTCTCCAAACTGTTTAATCCTACAAAAGTAGCGGGGAATCCAACTCTGTGGAAGCACTTGCTACACACTGAACACCTCACCAGTCCATCACAGGGCAGGCAGGCACACGCGCGCACACACACACACACAACTAGGTGCAATTACGTAAAGTTCGCCGAATGTACATGTCTTTAGACTGTGGGAGGTAACTGGAATACACACAGTAACGCCTTTGCCGCAACCAGAACTCTAACCCAGGACCTTCATAATGTGAAGCAGACGTGCTAACCTCTACTGCACTGTGCTGAACTTGATTAGAATAAATCTGTGGCAAAAAATCACTAATACCATCTGAAGTTCGCACATGTATATTGGGCTATTTAGTATTCCGGGAGCTGTGAGATTAAAATAGATTAAACGGGCTCATGTAGTGCAGCAGAAGTGTTCACCTTATCAGTATTAAAATTTGAATCCCAACAACACCACAGCTATTCAGGCCTAAAAATAAATAAATACGATTCCTCTCACAGGTTCTTGGGGGGGGGGGGGGTAGGACGACTTTTTTTTTCTTCTTCTCAGGAGTACGTGTCAAAGCCCAAATACAGTGAATGAATTACTGTCAGAACTCGCTCTTTGTGAGAATTTAACTGTTGGCCCCCGACTTACGAAATTAATCCGTTCCAGAGCCTTTTTTGTAGCCTGGAGGTTTTGGAAGTAGAGGCGCATTTTACATGTAAAACGCGTGATTCATTCAAAGGCTCCCAAGACTACCCCATAAACCCTTTAAATATGATAAAAGTACACCAATTTTGTATGAAGTATGTGTTAAAAGTAAAGGAAATTATTTATTAAACCATTTAAACATTTATTAACATATTAAACCATTTTATTAACATATTTATTAATTAAACCATTATTAAATACAATACACATTTGTGGTGCGCTTCGCTGAATGCGGGCTCCTCCCACACACAGGACACGGAGCATTTTAAGACGTGGAATTCAAAGCACATTCCCTGCTTGACACATCGGAGGTCCAAACTCAACTTTAACTTGATTCCTTGAGGGATCGGAGGTCCAGATGAGCCGCGTTTTGCTCACATTCAGTGGAGCATGCCACATTTATTAAACATTTACTTAATTAAACAACTTTAAAAATGAAAAATAAGCTGCAATGTGCTCTCTCGAAAGAGAGTTAATCCCCCTTTCATCTCCGACTGACTCTGTAGGCAGTCTCTCGCTAGCTCTCTCTCTCTCTCTCTCTCTCTCTCACACACACACACACACAAAAAAAACTCTGTCTCTCTGGTGTGTTTTGCCGAATGCAGGCTCCGCCCACACGCAACGCACAGCTGACGGAACAATTATATTTAAATGTTTAAATGGACTGGATGTTGTATTTAAAGCGGAATTACAGTACCTGTTTGAAATATTAGAAGTCCTGATTCAATATTAACTTGCTTTCTTGCGAGATCGGAGATCTTGTCCCACGGAGCACTCTTGCTCATGCTCCTTCTGCTTCAATATCGTGCCAAAATAATTGCCTTCATCACTGTATTTCCGCTTTAAGGTCTCCTTCTGCTTCAATATAGTCCCGATTGTAGAGGGGTTTCGGCGATAACGAAATATAACGCTGCATAATCAATCTCAAAATAAGCCAACAGTCCTGTTCAACTCTCCTTCATGCATGTGACAAACAGGAAGTATGGGTACAGGTCAGCTCCCTCCTGGCCAATGGGAGGCCAGCGGGGCGGGATGTTGGGGGAAAGCCACTGAGAGAGCAACTCACGCATTGTTTGAATGGCACGTTTGGCGCTTTTCGTAAAAAGAGGTTTTCGTAAAAAGAGAACGAAAATTTAGGAAAATGTTTTTCGTAACCTGGATTTTTCTGACACAGAGGTTTTCGTGAATAGAGGGCCGACTGTTGGAAACATCAGTTTACTTTCCACATTGTCAGTCTGTTTCTTGTATTATTATTCCTTCACCACTTACTTTTATAATTTATTATTCAGGTCTCTGTACTGTTTTTTACAAAGAATAAAAATCACTTACCAATGAAGAGATTTCTTGGAGACTGTCTGTGAGGTTTTCACAGCTAAACGAACATAGGAAATAACAAATCCACAACACAAACTAAGCACCTCAGAATTTGTTTTTTTTTCCCGCCATGACCAGAAATTGAAGTTCACTATCTATGAGAGAGAGTCAACGCACAGTCTAAATTATTCTCCAAATCATTGGTCCAAACAAAGTTAGCCAACAGAACAACTATCTGCACACTAAAACACATTCTCACTGGCTAATTATGCAGGCCACTAATAAATGCAAAGAGCTTGTATTGAGTCCGTAGGTAAATATCATGTAAACATTATAACCAGCGAGCAGGCACCTAGACGTATAAAAAAATTCTCTTGATCACAAAACTAAGAGGACGATCAGTTTAGATTTTTTTTTTTTTCCCACATATCAAAAAAATTGATTGGGTTGAAACAATTTTGCCAGGTTAGTCAGGTTAAGGGACACAACATTTTTTTTTTCTTTTTTTTACGCTCATGTATGAGAGCAAAGAAAGTCAGATTGACCATACTCAGGAGAGGTGGAACTACATACCGTTTATTCGGTCAACCACAGAGACCTGAGACATAGTGACTGAGTTTACTTAAGCGAAAAAGTGTAGTTTGTGTTTTCTTCCGGGTATCACATGCAACAACAATAGAAACAACTGAAAAGGGTGGACTTTTACAATGAAAGGTAATCATTAAAACACCAGTAATCAAATATTTTTTAGGAAATGTATACACACAGGTAATAGTGTGCTTAATGGAATAAAATAATGTTTCCAACAATGCAGAATTAAATCTGAAGAAATAATGATAATCAGTTAAAGTCCATTATTTCAGCGTATTGTGAAGCTTGAAGCTGGAGATGGAAAGTTGATTCTTTTATATTGAAAATTTCCATCTTAAATTAATTTGGCACTTCATTTAAACAATCTTGCCTGTTGTGGTGCTTTTTTCATCTTCTCCGGAAACCATTTGCCTGATGATCCAGAGCTATGAAACCGATCTTGGACCAATGAAAACTTAGCAATTGCCACACAATATTCAAAATCTATTCATTACAAATTGGTTTGATTGACATTTCACAGACAGATACAGTAGCAGAAAGAGGGGGTTTCTGGCATCATCATACAGTTTCCTCCATATTTGCGGAGAACATTAAATCACTGTGAACCTGAAGCACTTGGTCTCGCTTTCACTCTCATATGCTCAAGTAGCTGGGTTACTAATGGGTCAGCAATATCTGAAGCATGTCCACACATGCATTATTGAGACCAGTATTGAGTTTCAGTTGGTGTGCGTGTGTGTGTGTGTGTGTGCGCACACACGTTATGTATACTGTATATTTATTACACACCAAACAGCCTAATAATATTGAACCTATTACACTAAACCAATCTAGAGTTTAACGATAATGTAAAAATAAATTCTTTGAGGGAAAAAATAAAATAAAAAAATGAATAAAAATGAGAGGAGCATGACATGCACATGAAGCATAAGCGAGCAGTTCTTCTCATTAGTCAGTATACTGTATATCACACCATTAGCATCAGGACCTGTACTTCACGTGTTTTCGCCCAATATAGACCAATCAAATGCTGTGGTAAAAGTCCAGAGAAAATCTACAGAATCTCTAGTGGAGATCCTTGAAATGCTTCAGCATGTCGATGCCAATGAAGCAGTGAGCTGGCCAAGGTGTTCTTAATGGCACCGCAATATCTCTTTTTTTATGTGTAATCAGTGATAGGTTTTCAGCAAGGAAGGAGTGCTGGTGATTTATAAACAGTCAAAAAAAGTTTTCCAACAACATTGGTAGGTCTTCAGGATGGAATTCTTTTTAAATTATAAATTATTTTAAAAATCAGAAACAGGGTGGTGTTATATACTGTATACCATAGCCACTATATAATTTGAGATGATGGATTGTTTATTCGATATTCCAACATTAAATGCCCACCTACACTAAATGGTCAAAAGTTTTAAAGCAGTCCTTCTCTGAACTGCTAAATCCTAATTAGGGTTGCGGGGAGGCTGGGGCCCATCTCAGCCGACTCTGACCAAGGGCAGAGTACACCCTGGAGAGCTCGCCAGGCCATCGCAGAGTAGAAAAACACTGACTATGCAGCTACTCTCTATGAAATCAGCAATATTTCTTTTACAGCCTCTCACTATAGACAGTGAGAGACATGGCCGGCCTTTGATAACCCAGTTTGCTGCACTGGGGGAACAGAAGTGACAACCTGTTGGCAGTGGGGCTTGAATCCCGAACCTTGGAATCAGAATACCTCCGCCTTACCACTGGGCCACCACTGGGCCACCACTGGCTGGGTCATGGGTGTCAAACTCATGTCACAAAGGACCATGTGGCTGCAGGTTTGTATTTCAACCAAGCAGCAGTACACCTGACTTTGCTCATTTAAACAAACGATTTGAGTCTTCAGGCACTTGATTGGTCAATGTGTGCGCTCTGTACAGGGACTGAACAATCAAGTGCCTGAAGACTCAGATCAGTTGTTTAAATGAGCAAAGTCAGGTGTACTGCTGCTTGGTTGAAACAAAAACCTGCAGCCACATGGCCCTTTGTGACATTAGTTTGACACGCCTGCAGTAAACAATCTGAAAAGGAACCGTAAGTGTCAGAACTACATTAGAATAAAATAATATGATGACAAACTTCAAATCATAGAGCTGGTTTGCACTGAAGTGGACAGAACAGCTAAGGCAAAGCAACCAACAAGTCAAAGATATTTTTAGGAATTTCTGCAAGAGTGCAGGGAAGAATGAAGAATGGCCAGAACAACATTTGATTTCCAAAGAATGTCACAAGCAAGTTCAGCTGTAATATAAACATTCAGGAAATGCCTAATAGCAGAGAACTAAAAATGCTTGCATTTATTTTCTTTTATTTCTTTCTATTCTTTCATTGGTATTCAAAAACTTATTTCGCCTCAAGAAGAGAAAACACTGCTTAAATAAACATTTTTAGCCAAGTGCAACTGCACTCATCGCAGACACTCATTTTCTTCATTTACTGGGGTGCCTGTGTGGGCATGTGGGCTCAGACGCAACAACAAAAGAGCTCATGGCTTTACAACATTTGCAAAAAATATGGAGTTCTGCTATAATCAGAAAAAACTGACTATTTCAATCTGTATGTCTGTGGTGATCAGCATGTAAAAGAACCACTGCTGAAAAGTACCAAAAAGTCACGTGATCATCATGTGTTTCCACTGGCAACTGAGAACTTATTTTCACATGAATACATGGCCCTGTAATTTAAATAACCCAAAACCTCCCATCAAAACTAGTTACATTTTTGTGAGGTGCGCATCTGAGTGCATGCAAGCGTATCTGCGCGCACGCACGTGTATGTGTGTATTCATATTGTATTTACATCCTTTGCCTTATTTTTTAATGTTTAATTGTTATTATAAGCATTTTTATCATTGAATATGTATTTATTGATATTATATACACATAAATGTACGTATACGTCGGTCGGGGGGGTCGAAGTGGTGATCCAGCTTCGCTTATGATATATATATTATATACACACACACACATACTGCTGTTAGTTGCTGTGGTAATTGTGGGTTTTTTTTGTTTGTTTGTTTCAGGGGATACTTGTTTCCTCACTTCCATCCTATATACTGCTCTCATTTTAGAGTGTGCCCTGGCCGTGACCACAAGCATGATGAGATCACCATCACATAAAACAATCTAACTGGCCTAGCAATTTTCAGTACTCATTTGCATAAAGTCTAGCTCCCACAACTTATCAAAAGACAAGCCATGAGGCCGCAGAGGATGTACAGCTGCTCGATAAATCTTTAATCTGTACTCTACCTCAGGGAAGGTACATGACCAAATATGAAAAGAATCTTTCTACATAGCTGGTGCAGAATTTTCAAGTGTCCACAGAAAATGAATGACAGGTGAAAGGAAATACAGTCCAATCTCCTTTCTCAGGTAACCTGACCTTTCTTCCCTCTTGAGACAAACTTTTCGATTATGTAATGCACATGGAGAGCTTCAAACATGTGAAAGTCTGCAGCACCAATTCTCAGCCCTGTTATTAAGTGAAAACATGCGGAATAATATAGATATTTGGTATATTATAGATATCAACCCTTCTTTAATTGAATCATGGCTGATTCAATGTACGTGTACAATGCTATATTATATATATATTATATATATATATATATATATAACAAAAATAAAAGGACAGGACAAAGACTTTCTATTGAAACTCCATTTATCACTACAGATCTGTTTCGAGGGGTGGTGAAACCATCCTCTCTCTTCAGGTGATTATAGAAGAATATAATATATACACACACACACACACTCATGAGGTGGCTGACGCACATCTCGGTCAACTCGGCGGGGGCAGAGTACACCATGGACAGTTTGCCAGGCCATCGCAGACAGCCATACATAATTTATTTCCTTTCCATAAATTACTGTAAACATAGATGGCACAACAAAGCATTCACAGATCACAAACCTCAGCCAAGCCAAAACAATTTGAGAAAATCTCACAAATGTACCACAATCCCATCAAAAATTCCTGGATGCGGAGTTTCCAAATCCACATCATCTCCAAAATCTAATAGTCTTCCTAGTCAAAATTCCTCCCTCTGGTTAAAAAAAATAAAAAATAAAAATGTAATTAAAAAAAAAAAAAAAATCTAAAGCCACACAACTTTTTTTGTGGAATCCTGCTAACAAACACATAAAACTAACCTATGCTCCATGGTTAAAGTTAAGAAGCAAAAAAAAATATCGGTAATCTAAAGCACTTACTACCATTTTGGTTGCTTTGTTTATGAAAAAAATTATACTTTACTAACTAGCACAAAAACGTTTTGAATTCTAGACAATCTTTCCTAAATTGGGAATATGATGGCACAGAGACAAAACTGTGCAGAATACAAATATGATTCTGGGTTTATGCTCAAATTTCTTTTGAAAGAAACCAGCAGGATGCTACAGGAGGTATTCTGGACATTCCTGAGGTCCCCCTACATCACCGCATTGCCTTCATGAAGTAAATATTGAAAAGCTACTAAAGGTAAATTATATTCTAATGGTTCTCAGTGCAGCCTTTTGTTGGTAGTCGCTGTGTAAGCCATGCTAAACACGAGACATTGTTTATATATCCATTGTTTTGCTTGTAGGATTAGGATTTGCATGTGGGTCTCAGCTCAGGGGCGACGGGATTTAGGGCTATCCTTGGAAAGGCTATCAACTAACATAAGGCTTAGCCGGTTGTATGTGAAATAGACAACCATTTTTCAAAGTGATGTTATTTTATTTGTGCAGAAGAAAATGTATAGATATATAGACCTATAGTTTCACCCTGGTGAGTTCATTCTAGGAACTCAAAGTCCATGGATACATAAATTTGCCTCATCTAAAGGATTTTAATACTCATTATACTTTTGGGTTATATGATGTTAGGTAACATTTTCAGCCCAGTTATTTGAGTTACAGGGATGGCACAATGGGACTTGACAGCACATTGGGGCTTTCCCTTGCCTGGATTAATTTATCACTTGTCTGCCCTTGTGTATTATTATACATATGACCTCCAACTCTCTATCAAATTTCAGGTAGTAGGAACTAGGAGATGGGAAAAAAAAAAAAAAAAATACCGGATTTTTTTTTTTTTTTTTTTTTTTTGGGGGGTGGGTATGGGTTGGTTAAAAAAAAACAAGAGATTCTGGTTATTCAAGCTGTCTGCCCAACAATATTCCAGCAGACAGACACATACTTCAAGTCATGCAAGCTCAGAATAGCAGAAATTAAGTGTTTTACTAACATGTGGTGTATAATGCACAGCATGTTTTGGCAGGAAACATGTAAAAGATAAGTCAATTACATGCACATAAATAAATATAAGTACTTCATAAGTTTAGTTGACAGACATCAGCAGCTGCTTCACGTTTACAAAAGCTACACAAGGTAGTTCCATATGGAGATCTACCTAAGGACTCGTTTTCTACCGAGAGAAACGAAGAGGCGGAAAAGAAGACAAAGGTCCATGTGGACCCAGAAACATTTGTGTTTGTGTGTGTGTGTGTGTGTGTGTGTGTTTGTGTGTGTGAGTTTAAGCAGAATATGAAGGGCAGCCAACTCACTGCCACAGAGAGCTGCCTGTGCAAGGCGCCGCTCGATTTAGCCTTTTACATTCTCTCACGTTCCACAAGAGTGGTCCTGAAGGCACTGAACCTCACCACATCCCGTGCACCTACATTTTATATTTCCATTAAATATTTACATCCCTGTAACTTACCTGGAACTATGAAAAACATACACCCATATGGGCAGTTATATAGTCGTTAGCACGTCTATCAAACAGCAAGAACACAATTTCATCTGAGATCAATAAAACATTCTGAATCTGAAGAAGGTCCTGGGTTTGAGTGTCAGGCTTGGCAAGGGCATTTCTATGTGGAGTCTGTGTGTTCTTACATGTGTTTGCGTGGGTTTCCTAAAAAGTACTGTGGTTTCTCCCGACAGTCCAAAGACTTGTGTAAAAGACATAAGCATTATGCAAATGGAGAACTGTTCAGGGTGCCCAGTGTCACCGAAGATAGACTCCAACCTCCTCACAACTCAAACAGGATTAAATGATTTTGCAAATAAGTGAAAGAACGGATATGGATGGACATATTGATAGATAAATGGATGGATGATAGATAAATGTGAAGAGAAAGAGAGTGCATAAACGAGCAAGACTTTATGTACAGGAATGTCTTTATGCACCAAGCAGCCTTCCCCTGAGACATCAACACAAGCCAGTGGGTGCATGTTTGTGTGTTGCACTGGTGCAGGTGCAGCTTCTTTGGGCCAAGGACTACAGTGAAGTTGAGTCAGACAGCCGTGTAATTTCTGCACACTCTTCATCGTAAACTCACAATAGTGTATAGGAAAAGAAGAAAAGAAGAGAACTCAATGTTAACCTGATAAAAGATCGAATAAAACTCATAAACCTCGGTCCATAAAATCTTCATGTCACATGTTTTTAGGGCTCTGGGGTTTTGGTCACGGTTCTTTGCAGGCCATTCGAGATCTTCCAGTTCAGCATTCTCACACAATACCTTCATGGACTTTGTGCAAAATGTTTTGTGGCTATAATTTTCGAGCATCTCTACTAAATACGATTCACGTTATATTAATTAATTCAGAACATTTTGTTAATCTTTAAGGAAAGTCAAGCCACCACAAAGAATGGAGTAGAATTATTAATTGGAGATGGGAGGAAATTCCAACACACATGCATAGCTGTCAATTATTCCAGACTGATATCAACAAAACCTGCCATTTTACTGAGGAAAAAACATGCAACTTTTGGTGGGGGGGTTTTTTTGAGTAATGATTCATAGCAATGTCCTCAAATGCTAAAATTTTTAAACCTTTACTCAAAAATGTACAAAACCTCTTTCAAATCATGTCACTATATTGTCTGTATTGTAGATCTGTGCGGCATGGTGGCACTGTAATAAGCATGTCTGCCTCACAGCAAACAGATCCTGGGTGTTTGTGTGGAGTTGCCATATTCTGCCTGTGCTTGCGGCCCCCAGATACTCCTGTTTAGTCCCACAGTTCAAATGCATACATATTAATTAACTGTTCGTGCATATTAGGCTGATATGTGATGGTCTGGTGAGCCGTTCAGAGCTCCAGCCTCTCTAGGAGGATTAAGTGGCTCAGTAAATGAGTGAGTGAGAGTGTATTGTAACTCTATCCATTTTGTCATTACAACACCATGGGATACCCCCTGTTACTTCTCTTGTTGATAGCAGGTTATTTGCTTTACTGATAATATTGCTAAGTGTATGCGTGCTGGAAAACAAAAAAATAACCAAAAAAAACCTTTTCGTGTATTTCCATGTAATCTGGTCTGCATGTGTGTTTTGGCTCATCTCTTTTGTAAAAGAGGTTTTAAAAAGGTCAGAAGCTTTTATCAGTTGAGTATTAGTAATGTTATTTATACATGGATATGATGGCTTTTGGGGAAAACTGCCAAACCAGAGTAAACTCCATGCCAAGAGGATACAGCTGCAGCCGTATAAAGGCATGGAGTCACTGCCCTGCGCCCTGTTCTGAGCATGTACAAAGGAAAATTTAGCCCAAGCCTAAACGGGGGAAGGAGGGAGGGGAGAGAGAGAACACCAACTTAAAATTAAAACCTATGCCACCATAACATTAAACTTTGTTTTAAAGCCGAAATTTTGAGTACAGTACGGTACAAATGATTACCTACCTATGGTTCAAAAATAAAGACTCATTCTTTTAAAAGTTTGTGATGATATCTTTACACACAATTGTGTACATTAGTTTAAATGATCTACAGCATGCAGACATGTTTGGTTCCAAACCAACCAGCACCACACTGATTTCTGTACTGTTATTATGTAGAGAAGAGAAATAGGCTAGCCTTGTGTGTGCGCGCGCGTGTGTGTGCGCGTGTGTGTGTGTGTGCTCACACACACACACACACACGTTTTATGACTCTTACCATTTAAAGTTATTACCCCACGCACTGATCAGCCATAACATTAACACCAGCTGACTGGTCTGCAGCTAGGCAGCCTTAAACACAGCAAACTGCAATGTACTTTGTGTTCTGACTTCTTACTCTTACATTCAGCATAAACAGTTTCAGCAATCTGTGCTACAGTAGATTTTCTGTAGGATCAGACAAAATGTACTCGCCTTCGCTCCCCATGCACATCAGTGAGCCTTGGGCACCCGTCAACAGGAATGAGTGTCACGGTGATCCGTCCTTAGCCCCCCTTTGGTAGGCACTTACCACTCCCCACCAGGAACACCCCTCAAGACCTGTTATTTTGACATACAGACATACAGACAGATATTGTATACCATACCTGTCATTCTGTAGATTAATAAACCCAGTCATTCAGTCATCACAAATGTGGCTCGTGTCAAACTCACTCCGCTCCTGATTCATGCTCAACTTTCCTGCTTCCAACACATCAACTTCAAGAACTGACTGTTCACTTTCTACTTAATACATCCTATTTCTTGGCTGGTGTCACTGTAACGAGATAATCAATTGTTATTCACTTCACCTCCAAGTGTTCATACTGGGTTTTAGTGTTGTGCCGGATCGGTACAGTCTGTTTGACAAAAGAAAAGTATTCAATCTGTATTTGGTTTCCCCCATCCATTTCCATTTTAGAATAATTAGTTTGGCCAAAGTCAAGAAAAGGTTCATTCCAAAACTCAGCCAAGACATATCTGGTGTCAAAAAAAAAAAAATCAAATGTACAGAAGAATACGTGTGTGTGTGTGTGTGTGTGTATGAGTGATTGTATATGCAAACAAGCATACGAAAAGATAAAGAGAGAATTCCAAAAAAAAAAAAAAAAATTAGTAAACTTACTTTCATCATCATTGTTATTATTATGAATATTATTATTATGAAAAATAGACTATTATAAAACATTTAAGGACAGGCCAATTCTGCTGCTTGGCAATAATACCACAGGGTTTTTGACACGAACTTGGAGAAAAATACAGTATACATACAAGTCGTAATACATGCACAGACCGGACTTGCGTCCAAACCATCTTACGATCTGTTGATCAGAACCAAATGCGGTCGTAAGTTGGATACTACCTGTATTAAGAAATACGTTAAGAATGCTTAAATGCATAAAAACCATACAAATGACCAAAAATGTATTATCCGATATCTCATAGCAAAAATATTCTCTTAGTTGTTATGAACTTTATCAGTGTCGCCCCAGTCCTAAACCAAAGAACCAGAACCTTGGCGTGTCCTAAAATCTTAAATTGCATATACTTAATTTGAGGCCAGACTATCAATGTAGGCGGCACGGTGGCGTAGTGGTCATCAAGTCGGGCGTTTCCGTGCGGAGTTTGTATGTTCTCCCCATGCTTGCGTGGGTTTCCTCCATGTTCTCCGGTTTCCTCCCACAGTCCAAAAACATGCACCGTTAAGTTCATTGGCTATTCTAAATTGACTGTAGGTGCGAGTGTTGGCCTTGCAATGGCTGGCGAGCTGTCCAGGGTGTACCCCACCATCATCCAGAATCGGCTGAGATGGGCACCAGTCTCCCCGCGACCCTAATTAGGATTAAGTGATTATGAAAATTAATGAACGAATGAATGATCAATTTAAATGCAATCAGTTTAATGAAAATAGTTGATGTGGACTGTAGTAAAAGACTGTCTTCTTGTTATTGTTCAGAGCGTTCACAAACATGGCACATTAATAACAATAGAAGATATTATATTACATAAAATCTCATGAAGGACTGAGAACTTGAGTGGTCTAACCAACAGAAATGTTTTTTTGAGAAAAATTACATGAATTGTTTTCTTCTCCTTTCCTCTTTTTCCCTTTTTCAGGGATCGCCACAGCCAATCATTCGCACGTTTGATTTGGCATAGGTTAAATGTTTGCCTTAAATCAGGGATAATGTTCACAATAAGACTGGGGCAGCCATGGCCAAATAGTTGGAAAAGAGGGTTTGGGACGTAAAGGTCGCTGGTTCGATCTTCGATTCAGCAGGAAAAGTGTGTCGTGTTAATGGGGGGTGAGGTGGAGAAGGAGAGCTGCACCTTCCCTTCCTCCACATTCATCCCAATATTGCTCTTGAGCAAGGCACCTAACCCCACCTGCTCTCTGAGTGCTGCAATGTTTGGCAGCCCACTGTGCTGAGTATGTGTGTGTGTGTGTGCTCACTTTGGATGGGTTAAATGCAGAGCCAAAATTTCCCTTGAGGGATTAAATACAGCATATAAATATCAATACGATTCCAAGTCATAGGAAAGATGAAAGACCATTTTATACCTTATAAATATAATCCCATTTTGCAGCTTTTGTGGGTCAAACCATTGTGTCTCTCAGCCCATCATTTATCATAAAGTTATTATTATGTTCAATTATTGAAATAATTATTTAATCTAGTCAGTATTATGCAAAGAATTGCATAGTTTTCCATAAGAAATCAGGTTCAGGTACTCATTAGTCCCAATAAATATATATTTACTGGATTATTGATATACTGGAGAGCATGTGACAGTTTTCCAACATATCACACTTTAGTTAATTAAGTACCGACTGTCCTGAAGTAATTCAGTTCTGAAGTAAAGAATTTCGTTGACCTAAAAAGCTTCCTAAAACTTGGTGTTTGCTCAAATTCAAAAAGAAAACCCATCCATCCATCCATCCAGTTTTCTGAGCCACTTGATTTTAGTTTGGATCATGATGTTATGGCTGGAAAGATGAAAATGTTGAGGTTCTCTTTGAGAGTAAAAAGGATGGATAGGATCAGGAATGAGCACATCAGAGGGACAGCACATGTAAGAGGTTTTGGAGACAAAGCCAGAGAGGCTAGATCGAGATGGTTTGGACATGTACAGAGGAGAGATAGTGAATATATTGGTAGTAGGATGCTGAGATTGGAAATACCAGGCAGAAGGCCTAGAAGAAGACCAAAGAGAAAATTTATGGATGTGGTGAAAAAGGGCATGAAGGTAGGTTGGTGTAAGAGAAGAAGATGCAGGGGATATGGTGAGATGGAGGAAGATGATTCACTGTGTCGACCCCTGAAGGGAGCAGCCGAAAGGAAAAGAAAAAGAAGACGGTCAGGCTGGAGCCTTTCTAAGCCAACATTGGCTGGGCCAACACATACACAAAACCATTTCCACTTGCACCAACAGGCAACTTATAGTAGCCAGTTATCCTAATTGCTCTTGTACTGTGGCCAGAAACGGGACTATTAGAGAACACAAGCAAGCACAGGGAAAGCATGCAAACACCACACAGAAAAGCCCTCTCCGAGCACAAAACTCAAACCCAATACCTTCTTGCTGTGAAGCAAAATGGTACTCACAACATGAATGTGCATCCTTACAGTGTTTAGAAACCATTCAGCCGATTGCAGTAGTAGTCGTCACTACTCACGTGACCTTATTCTGACGTGAATTATGTTGTTTATACGCTGGTTTTCCAATGTAATTGGATTTTTCTTCACTCGTGCAATAGGAAAGTTTCAGCAGCTGCCCAAATTAATGGTGGGGAAATGTATGATTACATTGGAGTACTGCTTGAGGTGAAACATTTAATCAATACCATATTTTACTTGGATTATTATTGCGATCATTACTGGACTGAGACCAAAAGGTCAAGTCTTACATAATACGCATTTCCTCATAAAGCTACCAGTCCACTTTAATCATGTTAGCCGCCCTTCCATTACAAGCTTTCAGCACCACTGGACTATTCCTGCTACGAATGCTGTACAATATATTCTGTGTAATCGCTGTATTGGTTCTAGAGTAGTTAGTGCCATCACTTTCAAATATTTTTGTCTTTTTGGGCCATGTAAAGTCACAGTCTTGAAATGAAAGCCTTGGCAAATTCTAACTGATAAGTTGTAATATTGGGTGAAAAGCAAGCCTCGGTGTTCAGTGACATATTTGACAATCTTCTCTATGGTATTACAATGATGCTGAGACTTTGAGAGAAGAATGGAGAACAAAAAAGACAAACAAAGGAAAGGTTACTGATGACAGTCGAGATGAAAGGAGCAGGCTAGTCAGTTGGAAATATTTGAGGACCACAGACTCTTCCCATGGCAAACACAGAGACTCGCCTTGTAGCCCACTAGCTTTTAAGTAACATCATTCTCTGGCAATGTTTGACTAGATCAAAGAATGTGTGTATGTTAAACTGAGGGGGTTGTCAAGAGCTCATGGTTGGGCAAACAAACAGTCTGCCACACACTCAGTCACATACTGATCAGAGCCACAACTGCCCCCCACACACACACATCAAAAGTTTCTTGCCTCTCTGCACATTCCCTCACTCACTATTTCCATCCTGAAATTTTAGGGCATGGCACCAGACTACAGACTAGTCTTGAGAACCAGAGCGATTCAAAAGGCACACACACACACACACACACACACACACACACTCTCGCTCTCTCTTTCCCCATTTCTCTCTCTTTCTGCTCCACTGAAACCACAATTAATCAAATTGACTTCAAACCATTCTCAAACTAGTGGGGGAAACCGGGGAACAAGGAAAGGAAACCTACAGTAGAAAATCTCACCAAACTCTATGATTTTAGGTTCTACAAAGAGGTGATGTTTTTGTCAACATTGGTTTGTCTGTGGTTTTGTTTTTGTTGTTGTTTCATAGTAACTTGACACAAAAAGGAAAACATGTTTTTATTATTTTAGGAATGGTGAAGTACAGCCAAAGGTAACATTTATTAGATCGTGGTTTTAAGCCAGAAGAAATTCTAGATCCAGGAATATTTTTAAAGCTTTTTGTAATACGAGTTAGTTTGGAAGTGTGGTACTACAGCAGGCCCAGCACAGCTAACTCTTCTTCTTTTCCTTTCGGCTTTTCCCTTCAGGGGTCGCCACAGCGAATCATCTGCTTCCATCTCACCCTATCCTTTGCATCTTCTTCTCTTACACCAACGACCTTCATGTCCTCCTTTACCACATCCATGAATCGTCTCTTTGGTCTCTCCTTCTAGGCCTTTGCCTGGTAGTTCCAGCCTCCAGCATCCTATTACCAATATACTCACTATCCTCCTCTGTCCATGTCCAAACCATCTCAATCTAGCCTGTCTGACTTTGTCTCCAAAACGTCTTACATGTGCTGTCCCTCTGACGTGCTCATTCCTAATCCTATCCATCCTCGTTACTCCCAAAGAGAACCTCAACATTTTCATCTCTGCTACCTCCCAGCTCTGCCTCCTGTCTTTTCCCCAGGGCCACTGTTTCTAACCCATACAGCATCGTTGGCCTCAACACCTGCTTGTACACTTTTCCTTTCATTTTTGCCGATACCTCCTATCACACATCACACGGACACTTTTCTCCAACCATTCCAGCCTGCCTGCACGCTTCTTTCACCTCTTTTCCACACTCTCCATTGCTCTGGATTGTTGAGCCTAAGTACTTAAAATCCTCCACCTTTCTTATCTCTGCTCCCTGTAATCTCACCGTTCCTCTTTGGTCCTTGGCATTCATGCACATGTATTCTGTCTTACTGAGGCTAATCTTCATTCCCCTCCTTTCCAGGGCATACCTCCACCTCTCTAGATTTTCCTGCACTTGTTCTCTGCTCTCACTACAGATTACAATGTCATCTGCAAACATCATAGTCCATGGGGAATCTTGTCTAACCTCGCCTGTCAGCCTGTCCATCACCATAGCGAACAAGAAGGGGCTGAGAGCTGACCCTTGATGCAGTCCCACCTCCACCTTGAACTCTTCTGTCACACCGACAGCACACCTTTACCACTGTCTTACATCTCTCATACATGTCCTGCACCACTCTAACATACTTCTCTGCCACTCCAGACTTCCTCATGCAATCACCACAGTTCTTCTCTCGCACCCTGTCATATGCTTTCTCCAGATCCACAAAGGCACAATGCAGCTCCGTGCCTGACCTTCTCTGTACTTCTCCATTAACATCCTCAAGGCAAACACTGCATCTGTGGTGCTCTTTTCTGGGCATGAAACCAAACTGTTGTTCACAAATGCTGACTTCTGCCTTAGTCTAGCTTCCACTATTCTTTCCCATAACTTCATCGCATGGCTCATCAACTTTATCCTCTGTAGTTGCCACAACTCTGCACGTCTCCTTTGTTCTTAAAAATGGGCACCAGCACACTTCTCCTCCATTCCTCTGGCATCCTCTCACTCTCTAAGACCTTGTTAAATGTTCTTGTCAGAAAATCTACTGCTACCTCTCCTAGACACTTCCATACCTCCACCGGTATGTCATCAGGACCAACTGCCTTTCCATTCTTCATCCTCTTCAATGCCCTCCTCACTTCACCCTTACTAATCTTTGCTACTTCCTGGTCCTCAACAGTCACCTCTTCTACTTTTTTCTCTCTCATTTTCCTCATTCATCAGCTCTTCAAAGTACTCTTTCCATCTTCCCCAGCACACTTCTGTCATCAGTCAATACATTTCCCTCTCTGTCCTTTATCAATCTAACTTGCTGCACGTCCTTCCCATCTCTATTTCTCTCTGCTGTGCCAACCTGTATAATTCATTTTCTCCTCCTTACTTTCCAGCCGAGCATACAACTCATCAAACGCGCTCTGTTTGGCCTTTGACACTGCTACCTTTGCCTTACGCTGTGTCTCCCTGTACTCCTGTTTACTCTCTTCGGTTTTGTCAATGTCCCACTTCTTCTTAGCTAATCTCTTCCTTTGTACACACTCCTGCACTTCCTCATTCCACCACCAAGTCTCCTTATCTACTTTCCTTCCAGATGACACACCAAGTATTCTCCTACCTGTCTCCCTGATCACATTCGCTGTAGTTGTCCAGTCATCTGGAAGCACTTCCTGACCACCCAAAGCCTGTTTCAACTCCTCCTTGAAGACAACCCGACACTCTTCCTTTTCAACTTCCACCACTTTGTCTTCTGCTCTGCCTTTGCCTTCTTCACCTTCCTCACCATAAGCATCATCCTGCACACCACCATCCTATGCTGTTTGGCAACACTCTCACCCGCTACTACTTTGCAGTCACTGACTTCCTTTAAATTACATCGCCTGCACAAGATGTAGTCTACCTGTGTGCTCCTACCTCCACTTTTATAAGTCACCCTATGCTCCTCTCTCTTCTGGAAGAAAGTATTCACCACAGCCATTTCCATCCTTTTGCAAAATCTACCAACATCTGTCCTTTCATGCTCCTGTCCTGGATACCAAACCTACCCATCACTTCCTCGCCCCCTCTGTTTCCTGCACCAACATGTCCATTGAAGTCTGCCCCAATGACCACTCTTTCACCTCTGGGGGTACTCTGCATCACTTCATCTAACTCCCTCCAGAATCTCTCCTTCTCTTCTCGCTCACATCCTGTCTGTGGGGCATAAGCACTAACAACATTGACCATCACACCTTTAATTTCTAACTTGAGACTCATTACTCTGTCTGACACTCTTTTCACTTCTAGAACATTCCTGGCAAACTCCTCCTTCAAGATGACTCCGACTCCATTTCTCTTCCCATCCACACCGTGAAAAGACCTCGCAAAGACCCTCCACTCAGTGACCATCTAAAATACATCCATCTTTGTCATGGGGAAACCGTGTGCACCACAGACAGGTCTCCAATCTACTACGAGGCTTATACAGAGATAGACAGTCATTCAAATTTATGGATAATTTAGAGCAGCCAGTTAACCTAATGAGAATGTCTTTGGACTGTGAGATGAAATCAGATCACCGCATTTTCCGGGCCAAAAGGCGCACCGGATTATAAGGTGCAATAATCAAAGAACAAACAGCTTGAACGGTCTCCACCAATACATAAGGCGCACCAGATTATAAGGCACGTGAAGAGAAATAAAAGTCAGATAAGGGAAACTTGATTCAACTCACAATAACTCTCAACATTGTTCGGCTGTAACAACATGAAAAATAAACTCACTTTTTCAGTTCATTCTGCTTCCATAAATCCATCATCTTCAGTGTCGAAGTTTAACAGTTGCACACGCTGGACATCAAGCCCGGATCCCTCTATTATTTTTTACTATTATATATTATCCGTTATTCCCTCACGCATGGAGTCAGATTAATAGAGACGGAGATTAGAAGTCTTCCTGGGTGGTGAGCTAAACTTCTCTCAGCCACGACCCCTGAAAAAGGCAGCGCATTAGTATTGTGTTCATTACAGAATGGAGGTCATTACTCTTAAAGAGCTGTATCAGTGTAACTTTAAATTCAAGAAGGTTAATCCCAGGTCTCAGCAGGACACCTGTTGCAGTGCTTTATCCCAGTATTTGGACAAAAAGCCTGGATCCCTCTAACTGACAACCTGTTGACACCAATATCTAGTGGTAGTGAAGATGGTAAGCCCTGAATTAGTTTGCTTCACTTGGGCCTTGGCGATGTCGGTGAGATGGAGCTGTGTGGCACCATCCTCACACAAGGCGCACCGGAATATAAGGCGCACTGTCACATTTTTTGGAAGATTAAAGGCTTTTAAGTGCACCCTATGGTCCAAAAAATAGAATGCCCTGAGGAAATTTATAAAAGCAGGAGAGCAAGAGAACATATAAACACAACACAGAAAACTCAAGGCATGAGATTTGAATCAACTACCCTTTCACTGTGAAGTAATATTACTATGAACTGAGCCAACATGTCGCCGTGTGGTGCGTCTATTTTTATGACTGCTTTCTTTTTCTACATAAAAATATATGCATATAATGGGTATTTGAAAATAAACTTTAAATAGTTGGTAAGTGTTGAGTTAAAACCCTTCATTGTTGTTGCATGGACAGTGTGGTAGTGTCTCTCAAGCGTAGGTGTTCGCCTGACTAAAGATCATGAAACATGTCTTTATTCTCCACGCCCAAGTTCAAACAATGACTGTCCATTGTTCTCCCACTGAACTGGGCACAGGATACCACATTGGATGGTTGTTGACCCTGGAAATGTGCTGAGACACTAAAATTATATACCAATTGAACATGCCAACAGTGCTTAGTGGTCTGGATACCCGGTTTGGGCACACAGAAGCATGCATTCCTCTATTCCCCTTTCAGGGAAACATTTTGTTCACAGTTATCTGGTAAGTGAAAGTAGTCATGTTCTAAATCTTTCAATGATCAGCAGAAGGCTAGAGAAACACCTCTGCTCAGTAAAGTAGTAGTCATGTGCTGTTGACATTCAGTGATGTGGCATTTTTATAATGAGGACAAATAAATTAACATTGTGAATCATAAAAATATATACATGTATAAAGGTATGTAGGGTACCATGGAATGCACATCCTGCAAAAATTAAAAGATTAAAAAGAGGAAGAAGGAAAAAAGACTAAAAGGATGTATAAGAATAATAAAATGAGTCAAACTGTAGGCAGCATGCCATTCCACCACAAAGGTGTAAAAATATCACTCTTTACCACCCAACACAGTCATATTCTCACACACACACACACACACACACCAAATTTGTGATGTCTGATGGCCAAAAAGACACCAGACATTATTTGTCAGTGACAACACAAAAAGAAATTACGTTCGAATTGCTCATGTCAGCAATGCAAAGGCTAGAATAGCACCTAGTATTCAAAATAAAAATAACAACAACTTTTTAAAATTTGTACTAAAAAATGTATGCTTTAGATTTATCATGTTCCAGTCAGCCCTGACGATCTTTTAAATGAAATAATTATACCTAATAACATCTCAGTAAAATAACATTTTTTGTCACATCGAGCCATATTTACAGTGTTAGTTGTACGAGATAAACATTCATACATATATCATCTTATTTGTCTACCTGGGAAACTGCTTGTTTAAGTAAAGTTCTGAAGTGATTTGTCTTCGTCTCAGTAAGAATATCTGGCATTACAACAGGGTGTGTACAAGTTCTACCAAATGTACAGTTGTTTTCAAAATAACATCAGTCAGACAACACTAACCTGATCAGTCAGTGTTTTTGGTAGAAGTGATATATCTATATCACAAATAATTTACTATCAGGTACATTAGAGTAACAGAATCCAACAGATTCAATAGTCATGACCTGCATATGCTGCTGACTGTAACTGAAGCACTAATTGAAAGGGGCGTGTTAAACATAATAGCAGTGTGGAGTTCAAGTAGTGACGTTATTCATTCTTTGAAAAACAGGTGGAAATTATTGTCCTTATTTAAGAAAGGAAGACAGCAAATGTTGTACATGCTGGTTATAAAACATTTCTCTCTGAAATTCTGAGGGAAATGGTTTGCTACAGACTTTGTTCAGAAGAACAGCTTACATTGATTAAAAAGTTGATTGGAAAGGAGAAAACAGAAGAGCAGAAAATGACAGGCTGTTCAACTAAAATAAATCAAAAATTCTTTAAATGGCAACTAAAACCTGAAAAGATGTGGAAGAAAGCGAAAAAATACCATTCTAATGGATGGCAGAAGAACCAAAATGGCAAGGACTCATCCAACAATCAGCTCCAGGAAGATTGAAGAAGGTCTAAAGTTACCCGAAAGTATTGTTACAAAATTCCAAGTGAAGCCTATGCCTGTGAAGCCGAGCTATCGACAAGAAACCCCACAAAGTCCCACTGTCAAAAATAAATAATTAAATAAATAAATAAATAAATAAAAAGACATGCTGAAGAGGTTACAATGTGCCAAAGAGCACATTGACTGGCCTAAAAAGAAACGATGCAAAATTTTGTGAACTGATGAAAGATTGTTCCTTTTGGATCTCGTGGCCAGCGACAGTTTGTCAGACAAGCCCCAAAGCCCCAATACACTGAAGGCAGTGAAGCCTGGTGGCACAAGCATCATGATATGGGGCGGTTTCTCCTCCTACAGTGTCGGACATATTTATCCCATACCAGGGATCATGGATCAGTTTAAATACATCAGAATACTTGAGAAGGTCGTGCTGCCTTATGTTGAAGAGGAAATGTCCTTGAAATGGATGTTCCAACAAGACAACAAACATACCAGTAAGGGGTACCATCTTGGTTCCAGACAAACAAGATTTATATTCTAGAGTGGAGGCTCGATCCCCGAACCTTAATCCAATACAGAACTTGTGGGGTGACATGAAAAAAATGCAGTTTCTGAGGCAAACTTAAAAAAATAGAAAACTGTGGAATGTAGTCCAATCATCTTCTTGGCTGGAAAGTCTGTTCAGGTGCCAGAAGTTGGTCAACTCCATGCAACACAGATGTGCAGCAGTTCAAATTTGAGAGATTTTCCTTCATGCTTTGATTTGGAATAGAATATGAAGTGTTCCTAGTGTATTTGTGTGTCTGGAAATAAAAGGTATTGTAAGTATTTTGAGCTTTATTCACTTTTTAAACACACTGCTATTATTTTGAACACAACTGTTTATCCACCATGAGCTCAGTTATCCAGCCATAAATATATACAAACCCAGCAAGTAGACATCAGCTATCCTGTATCAGCAAAATGCATTGAAACACAACAGAAAAAAACAGAGTGAAGGTCAGTAAAAAGCCACAAAAATGTTCGCACTAAAAACCCAGTTCATTTCTGAACCGCTTCGTCCCAATTAGGGTCGCGGGAAGGCTGGCACCCATCTCAGCCGACGCTGTACGGGGGCAGAGCGTACACACTGGATAGCTCGCCAAGCCATTGCAGGGCAGAAACATGCTGATGGCTATGCAGACTAGTCTTGATGAAAGTCAGCAATGGGTCTTTTATATGCCTCACACGACAGACAGCGAGAGACATGGCTGGCCTTTGATAACCCAATTAGCTGCACTGGGGAAAACCCAGTTTGGATCCCCTTATTGACAGAATGGGTCATGAAAAGTGTGGATGGCCAAGTAGCAAAATATGTCTAAACTATCGGTAGTCCCAAAATCAAACATATGGAAATCCCAAATAAAACAAACAAATAAAAAAAAAAATTTTAAAAAGAGAGAAATTAAAGTAAGGAGAAACACATCATGCTTTTGTGAGTGAACAGAAAATCTGCTGGTTCTTGAGTAGAACCCTCAATATGTAAATAAACAGTCCTCTTTTTATAACTTGTAAGTATTCCGTTTGAGCGTTAAAATTAGGCACATGCTGAGACAAAGTTTTAGGTCAAAGTAAAATAATCAACTTTTCCGTTGGCAGCCGAGATGAAAAGAACTTCTGTTCCACTGGGTTATACACCACAGGTGGTTCTCTCTGTAAGGGAACGAAACTCTGACACAGATATTCAGCTGAGGAGTTAAAGGAAAGAAAACATTCCACATATGGTCTTTCATCTCACTGCAGTCAACTTCATTACCTCTATGAACACCTGCTTGGATAAGGAACATGAGCTGTTCAGAGCTCAGGGAGATTGCACGCAAGCTTCCCACAAAGCTTCAAATGTCAAAGAATTTCAATTTATTTGTGGAAATTATTTAAACTCAGTTTTTTTTAATGTAAACATGGCTTCACATGATCTTGAGTAGAACAGAAAATTTAGATCCTACTTTGGTCATAACTTCTTATTCATAGTAGATAAAAATAAATATAGGTTTTCCCAAAAAAAAAAAAAAAAAAAGGGAAGAAAGAAAGAAAAATAAAAAAACTATTATTGACTTCCAATTTATTTGGATACTAGCGATTTACTAGTTACTAACCCAAACCTGTTTTACTATATAAATTAACTCCAGGAATGAGAAACAAAAAAACATTAAGCATAAGAAGCAATAAGGTGTGTAGAAACAAATCTGAACAAAAAGTCCAGTTCAAGGATGTCGTTGAGAGCTACATACAGTTAAATGATCAAAAAAAAAAAAAAAAAAAGAAGAATTAATAATTATTCATTGAACGCAATGTGGAGGTCCGAGCCTGAGATGTATAATTGTTCTAGTATTACACTAGAGGTGAACATAATAAGCAAACTAAGTCCAGATGATTTTAGACCACTGTTACCCACCACAAGAGTGGCTTACCAACTAAAAATCCAAGACGAAGGCGTGCAATAATCGGCAAGGTCACAAAGAACCCTAGGGTAACTACTAAGCAGCTGAAGGTCTCTCTCACATTGGCAAATGTTTATGTTCATGAGTCCACAATCAGGAAAACAGTGAACAACAAATGGTGTGCAGGGCAGAGCTGCAAGGAGAAACCCATTGCTCTCCAAAAGGAACATTGCTACTAGTTGGATATTTGTGAAACATCACAGACATGCCAGAAGGCTATCGAAAAATTACTTGTGGACAGATGAAACCGAAATAGAACGGTTTGGTTTGAATGACACACGTCATGTTTAGGAAAACACTAAAATGCATAATAACGCTATCCCATCTGTGAAACATGGTGCTTGTGCTTTTTTTGTTTTTTTATACACACAAAAAAATAATACATTTTATTACTTAATACTTTTTTCACATTATATTACTTATAGAGGCAGGTCGGTGACCCCAGGTTTTAAGGCTATCATTTCACATTTAGGAGTGGTGAAAGCTGATACTCAATTTTTGGTTTTCGAGGTTTGGAAAAGGTTGTTAAACAGTTTGCTAACAGTTCTTTGGAGTTCCAAACAGTTTTCCAATTTCGAACAATTCTGAAATTTATTTTTCACAAATAGTAGCAAGCATTTGTAAAACAGTTGTAACATGGACCACTAATGTTCTTTTTGGTTTGCCAAGTAATGAACACAATCCTGGGGAGTGTTCGCTTACTTATTTTATAGGGTAAACATTGTCGCTTACATTTCTGCAATGTAGTGAATCGTTGATAAATTTTGCAAAAAAGATAGAGCCATGATTTTTGTCAATATCTCAAAAATTGATGTATCGAAAGTTCACCATGTTCATCAGCATTCACCGCTCTTTAAGATACAGGATTAAGCAAAGAAAAAGTACTGTGTAGTTAAAGGTAGATTTTTAACTAATACAGGGTTTTACTATATAATACAGTGGTACCTCACCTTATGAAAGTCGCAACAAACGAAAAATCCAGGTTACGAAACGCATTTACCTAAAATTTCTGTCTCTGGATACGAAACAAATTCACATTACGAAAGTGCCATCTCAAAAATTCAAACAATGCACGAGTTGATCTCCCATTGGCCATCTCCCAACATCCAAACATCCCGCCCGCTGGCCTCCCATTGGCTATCTCCCAACATCACACCCCGCTGGATTCCCATTGGCTATCTCCCAACATCACACCCCGCTGGCCTCCCACTGGCTAGGAGGGAGCTGCATCTCCACAGTACCCATGACGCAGCTCCCTCCCATTGGCTATTATGGAGCTGCATCTCTTAGCATGCCATGAGCCCGCTTCTTCTTTTCACTCATACCGGGAATCACTTTCACCAGGAACAACACATGCGCGTGTGATTCCCGATGAAAGTGATTCCCAGTGCGAGTGAGAAGAAGAAGCGGGCTCGTGGCATGCGGTTGAGTGACATCGCAAAGGAATGTGGCCAAATCCGTCTACCATCGGTACGATATTGAAGCAGAAGGAGGCCTTAAACGGTATACTTTTATAATTTTCAAAGGGTTTAGGGGGTAGTACTGGGGGCCTTGGAACAAATCAGGCCTTTTACATGTAAAATGTGGCTCAACTTACAAAAAGATCAGGTTACGAAACCACTTCTGGAACGGATTAATTTCGTACGGTGAGGTACCACTGAGAAACTGAGCTCAGTAACATGTACGTTTGATCGAATTCAAAGTTTTATTATATAGTACACAGAAACAAAAAATAAAAGGATTTTTTTAGTTTATTATTCCATTTTTGAAGACAGTAATGATGTCACCTGCTTCATGTCACCATGAAACATTGTTCGCGTTCATCTTTTTGTTTTCCAGCATAACCAACTAAGGCAAATGTCTTTTAATCCAGAGTTGGTGGACCAATCATATCGTGCTGTTCCCAAGTAGAACATACTGATATATTTTACGTTTGATGGAATGCCATGTTTCATAGATGAAGCATTCCCCAATGTCATGTAGACTAAAATATCTTGTAATATGTTTTATTTTAAATTAACTACCATAATTTCCTCTACTCAGTTAGGTTTCCAGGCAACCAAGCATGGGACTGAGCAAGTATTCTAAAGCTTTTACTTGCCTAGTGAGCTGGATTATATATTAATGATTAGTCAACTCTACAGTGAGGTGCACCATTTCAAATGGATGCAGTTAACAGTCATAATGTCAACAATAGGGAAGCATATTACATTAGCCTGCTGAATAGTGAGTATCCATTAATCAATAACCAAGATAAAACATCTTAAATGCAATTTATGACAATATAAAATGCATTCAGATGCCTATGCCCAATTTATCAAGAACATAACTCAATGTTATCAAGCATTTCTGTCCAGCTCTGTGCATGTTGCTAAAAGCAGGATTACTTCAGGCACATAAATGTTTTACAGTGGAAAGGCTCTAATCCAGTATGAGCAAGAAGCTGGCTACACAAGACTGAATCATCAAAGAAACCCTCAGGGAAAGCGCAACAACACTGCAGCCTGGCAAGCACACCATGATACAGACCCAAAATATTACAACGATGCCTCCAAACATGGCATCTATTCAATGGTCGTGCAGCACGCAAAGCAGAGAATCTGCAGAAGAGAGCACACTGTACCGTCCATCTGGCACAACGTTCTGCCAAAAACACAGATGACCTTTGCTTGGTGATTCCAAAATAATATAATGAAAGCCCCTAGCCCTTTTACTCAACCAATAGGGGTGCTTTTTGTTTTAAATGCAGCACAGCACATTAGGGAGTGGTCTAGTAGTGCTGAATCAGCAGTGAGGTAAATTTTTCCTATTAATTATTCTGTATCAAGGATTGAGAATCATTCTGCACAGCTCAAATAGCAGCAGCTAGTTTTGACTATTACTGAGAATTTTGGCTTTTAAAGTGCATTGAGCTCCAATAGCAAGAGCTCATCATGGATGAAGATGTAAACATGAATCCATTTTCCATTTTGTCAAAGTAGACCACAAGTCATATGAGAAAAAGCACATAAAGTCTTCATTCTGCATCTCCTATGAGTGCGCGCGTGTGTGTGTGTGTGTGTGTGTGTGTGTGTGTTTGCACGCATTATACAGACTCTACTGTAGATATGGAGTAAAAGTTTAACTGTAGAGTCAAATGTTTGGCAAGGTGTGAGGCTCACTCAGCAACTCCTCAGTTGCTCATCAATGGAGGCTTTGACTCAGGATCCTCCTTCCTGGTTGGAACATGGCTTCCTCTACAACAGAGTGCGCCCTTTTTTTATCGTCCCAGGCGGGGATAAAATAGGTTAACTCAATATGAATTCTCTGATAGTGGAACACATACACAGCTACACACACACACAAGAATTGTCTTAAGTTCCATTTACGATTTTTTTGTAATGCATCAGAGATTAGACAATATTAAATTTCCTTATGAAAGTCAATCTGCTCCGGATGGTAATGCATGGTACATTAAACTAAATTAAATTCACCTCCTTTCCTCGCCATTTATCAAGTACACTGCCAATCAGTGTGGCAGTAAGCAAGTGAAGGAATGCTCTAGCGCATATTAAACACAATCACTTCCCCGGTTTATCATTTCTGACTTCTAAGTCTTTTAAGTCTTTATCATCGACTGACAGAAAGCGGGTGTGGGGGGAAAATATAGCTGGATATTTGCATTTCTTAATTATACCGCCTGTCTGCATTTGCATATGTAAAACGCACAATATACTTTATCGAAAATATTGACAGTAAATGTGTGTTTGTGAAACTGAAATGTCGTGTTAAGTGAGTGAAGATGGTGAAGTGTGTGGGCAAGTGCATGTACATAAATTCCTACCTGAAGGTCGAAGAATTTGCTGTATCTCCGGTAGATAATGTGGGACGTGGAATCAGAGTAAGTGACATTGATGAGATATACCTGCAGAGAGAAAACAAAAACACACACACTGTAAAAATTACCAACACATCCATTACACTCACTCACTCTCTCGCTCTCTCGCTCTCACACACACGCTGTGTTTCAGCTGCTTCCACGTTACAGAATCATCAGATCATTGCTAAATCGAATTAAAAAGCAGCCAAAATGGCAAAACTGTGAATGTTTCCTGTGTTTCATAACCAGGAAGAGATGCTTTGTTCTTCTAAAACCATCTCCATGTCTTTATTTCCCATCAGGACTTTGCCATCCACATTTCCCATGACTCCGCGTCATACCGACATCAACACTTAATTGTAACACTCTATACTACACATATTTATAACAAAACTATCCAGATGTTTCCAACAATATATATGGAAGACTACATTTGGTGTGATTACCACCTTGAAAATATTCACAGCCTGATGGAAAATTTTTAAAAATTGATTGACTTTTTGAATTTTAATTTTATTCATTTTGTTTTCCTTGATGACCCTTTTCCACACACACACACACACACACACACACACACACACACATCCCCGCTTCCATCACACACATTTTCTCCCATCATTTTAGTCATATTAAAGTCCCAGCTATCAAGTTTTTCCTTCCCAGCATGTGACGCCACCAACCAGAGAGGGGCATAAGCATGTAAATGCACCCTCTGACATTTTAAAGCTGCCACCCGCATCTTTACGAACTGCTACGCATGTGTATTTGGGGGCAGCCTAGCACTCCTGGAAGGAAACTGCTATCCACCCACTTGCATGAATGAGCTCACAGATGCTTATGACTTGCTAATAATCACTGCGAGTGAGCAGGAAATGAGCTTATACCATCCCACCCCCCCATAAGAGCTTGGCCAATTTGCTCCCAGACTCCCAATCACGGATGACTGTGGAATCAATACAGATTTGAATTTGTGATATCCGGGTTGATAGTTGCACACTTTGTCAAAGATTTTCTGAGGAAGCCTTGTTGTCGCCTTTAGATGTTTAATTTAAGTGCTTGGGATACCTGGGCAATATGCTGCCAGATATTCTTTTTTTGAAAATGTTCTCAAGTGCAGTGATGAGCAAAAATGTGTTTTTAATGTGACATAACATCCAACTATTTTCGAACAATTCATGAAAGTATATCAACAAAAATAGTTTTCTCAGAAGGTAAATAATTTTGCATCCCACTGTATCAAGAAGTACTTGGTAGCAAAGTGCTTGTTTTATTACTTTTCATCAATTTGTAGTTACATTTGGGTTGGAATTTTTTCGAGCAGCTATAAATAGTCATTTTAATGCCTGTTATATCTCTGGTGAAGTTGAAGTGAGTTGCAGCTTCCCTTCCTCCACATTCATGGCTAAAGTGCCCTTGAGCAAGGCACCTAACCCCCCCCAGCTACTCCCCAGGCGCCCCCAATGTGTGCGGCAGCACACTGTTCCAAGTGTGTGCTCACTTTGGATGGGTTAAATGCAGAGGTAATAATTTCCCTTGAGGGATTAATACAGTATAGTAAAAGTAGACTCTACATAGAAATGCTGTTGCCGGGCACAAGGCTTAAGCCCATGACCTTCTTGCTGTGAAGAGGGAAGTGTACTGACAAACCATGAACCTGAAAATTACAGCTTTATTTTTGTCTTTGTGAAAAAACTGACACTGTATACCCTTTGAAAAAATGGTGCATGTGCGATAAAAAAGTAATTGTACAAGTTGTTGATGCAACTTCAACAGCACCACCATCATATCAGCCTGTACTACTTATGGAGCACAACTACGAAGCTTCTACCCCATAACCGTATTGAAGTATCTCACGTCATGTCATTATCCTCCCCACGGTGTGAATGAATCAATGTCCCCAATCCATAACCCCAAGTAATCTCTGTTGATCAGGATTGCGTTAACCCAAGCTGTGCCCCACACTGATCCCCAAAATGCCGGCCATTTTTCTGCACAGCCAACATGTATTTTATATATTTGTTTTAGAGGCCTAAATATTGGATTTACATGAGTAAACTATATATGTGTGTTATTAATAGCTCTTGTATTGTCCATTGTCTTGTTCAAAAACTTTTTTTTTCAGGCAAAAGGGGCAACTTCTGGCAACATGACCAGAAATCCATGGGACTCTAGTCATCAATTTTGAGAATGATTTTGTGATGGTAGGATTGTCGCTCAGTGTAAGAGAACCTGAAAAAGGAAAACAGAATGGAATCTGTCACTTAATTAGGTCCAAATTAGTCAACATGTGAAAAAATTGAACTCTTCCCAAATTTAGACACTGGTGTAAGTTTATCCAGAATTAGGCAATATCGCAAAGGAATAAAAGTTTAAACAGTGCATATTATATATTAGTTATAATGTGCAACATAATATTAGATAAATACAATTCCAGGATTCCAAATCGTAAGACTATAAGTTTATTTCGCATGTTGAAAGAACATGCAGGTGAAGAATACGAGTGCTGGGTGGTTTCGGTTTAGTTTTGTTAAATATCCGACTTACCACCAGTCTGAATTACGACTGGTTGGTCGGAACCGATCCGGGTCGTAACTCGGATAGTGAGTGAATTAACACGAAAGTAAATACACTCAGTATCCGATTTACGACCTAGATTTTCAAACGTGCATGGGAAAGCCGATGAGATCGGGTTTGGCACCGGGAAACATGGCGCAAAGCCAATTAGATCGGCTTTGGGCACTGCGAAGGTTAAGCTCTAAAAGTAGAAACACATCTGGAGAATACGTAGTAGTGGTGTAATCATTTTGCTCATATGTTAAGTATGTACAGGAACACTAGGGACCAGCTATGAACCTAATTAGAGCTCAATGTACTTAAAAGCAAGGCGCAAGACACTATACACCCAAACAGTAAACAGCACAGCTGGATTTATTCTGGCCTCATTTATTAGTCTAATGAAACTCATAAATGTACAAATACTATACAACTAAGTATCAGAGGCTCATGTGAATTAAATGTTGGGTAAATATGTTGTGTGTGTAATTTTTTTTTTTTTTTTTTTTTTTGGTGTTTGTCTATAATGCCAATAACTAAAGTAAAAAAAAATTTTATCATCTTGTTTCTGCATTTCCTCTGAAACCTGTAGCTGTCCAACAACCATCAAAATCATCAAAGTACTGAGCAAATACAATTACAGCATCAATGCCTCATATCAAATAAGCTTCAGTGCATAATTCCGTTACTGACTTCAAGAGAAGAAAGTAATCTATGGTGGTAGTAGTGGGGCTTTTCCCAAACCAGGACCCGGTCCAACAGTGCATTGTTCTCAGAAACTAAATAAGCCTCAAGGCCATGGAACCATACAAATCAACAAGACACGATGACATCATCTACTGCCGGGTGTAAAAGAGGGTTGAGATGCAAGAAGAAGACAGTAGAGGCGTTCACACTTTTTGAAATTCCCCTCTGGAGGGTTTAATTAACTGAGGCTGTTCAGCCCGTTTCACTCAGCATGTAATTGAGATTCCACACAAAAAGCTAGGGCGGTTTCTTTTGATCTTATAAAACTGAGAGCAATTCAAAAGCTTTGTCTTATTTAGGATGATTTAACACTGACATTAAAATGCATTGCATTGAACTGAAAGTGGTACGTTCAGTTTAGCCTTCTGTGATGTTTAAATCTGATTCTGACCAAAAAAATTACTCAGGATGGGTTCTCATACATTTTATAGAACCGAGCCTTGATTACTTTAAATTATGTTCTATTTGCATAAATTACTCACAATCAGACCAGACCATCACAGAAATCATAACCAGTGGCAGGCCGTGCATTTGGTACCCGGGCCTTCAGAGGGACATTACAGATTTAATCCACCTCTTAATCCCACCACTATTATGTCGCAATTATACAAATGCCCTTCTATATACCAAATATATATATATATATATATATACACACACACACACACACCCCCCCCAGTTTCCACGGTCAATTGGGACCGAGATCCCCACGTGACCACCAAAATCTACAAAGTGGGATCACCCCCCAAACCCCCTGACGTATACATACATGTATGTGTATATAATATCAATAAAGACATATTCAATGCTATAAAAGCTTATAATAACAAACATTAAAAAATAATGCATAAGATGTAAATAAAACAAATACACACTAATGTTATTTGTGCTATTTTCTTCAACCAACCATGACACAGCCCCTTTAATTCATCTTTATCATGTATCCAGAATGGTGGAGAAAAAAAAAAAAAAAAAACTACATCAAACTACAAATTTCAGTTTCTTCTGGATTACAGTTTATATTTTCATGCTCATTATCATGGATTTCGATTTATAAGTGCCCAACCATACCTGAACAATTGTGCTACTTGTGTGTAAGTATATCATGCACTGTGTGTGTGTGTGTGTGTGTGTGTGTGTGTGTGTGTGTGTTTCCCTAAAATTATGAGTGAACACCATTTGCATCGTGTTGGAGAAATCAGTATACGAGTCTTGAGGAAATTGGAAGTTGACCTGATCCAAGCCTGCAGGGAAGTTTTATAAGTAGTCTTTCTACAAGAGCTTTAAATTATATTTATGCTAATGTGTCATACAACAAGCAAAGACTGCTAAAACCATTCAAGTGCTTAATCAGGAGTCTGTTTACACTTCCTTATACTATCACACTTTGTGATTAAAACAAAACTAGCTAAAAGACTCCGAAATTATTCCAAGTGAATGTCCAAAAGTACTTCAAGAAGCCAAAAGTATGCTGTACATGGAAACCAGGTGCATGAATAAACCACTGTCAGTACCTACATTGAGCAGCCACCATGTACCGGCCATTGCTTGTAAATTAGCAAATATGATGCAAGACACAGATGGAACAGAAACAAAGAGAAGGAGAGCATGTATCTTCATATGTCTATGATGTGTATGTTTAGGTGTGTGTACCAGAAACAGAGGAAGGGAGGTAAGGGGGGGAGCAAGAGAGAGAGAGAGAGAGAGAGAGAGAGAGAGAGAGAGAGAGAGAGATGGTGATTTGACAGACGAATGTGTAAGTATTGTTTGTCTGGAAAGGTACCAGCATTTTCTTCAGCACTTGGCAAGCTGCTAAAAGCCTCCACAGCTGCTATTGTTCTCTGTGGTCAACACACATTGAGAAGCAAATGATCCTTGTTCAGTGATATACCCACCACAGATGAAAAACATGTTTATGAATCTTTGAATGCCATTTTTGAATGATTCTGCTTACCTACTGATGCAATTGTTGTAAGAATATGGAATAATTATATGGGCTTAAAAGGAAATTCAACCAAAACTTAACTGCATGCAGTTTGTCTATTTCTATTCTATCACACTGCTTTGATGAGCATTTATAGCCTTTGGCAAAAACCCGTATAGAGTGTCTTAAATTTATCGTTTATATATATATATATATATATATATATATATACATACACATACACACTGGTCCTTCTTAAAAAGTTAGCATATTGTGATGAAGTTAATTATTTTCTGTAATGTACTGATAAACATTAGACTTTCATATATTTTACATTCATTACACAGAACTGAAGTAGTTCAAGCCTTTTATTGTTTTAATATTGATAATTTTGGCAAAAAAGTAAAGAAAAACCAAAAATCCCTATCTCAAAAAATTTGCATATATTTCATCCGACCAATTTAAAAAAATAATAAAAAAAAAAAAAAAGTGTTTTTAATACAAAAAAAAAAAAAAAAAAAAAAAAAAAATCAACCTTCAAATAATTATGTTCAGCTATGCACTCAATACTTGGTCAGGAATCCTTTTGCAGAAATGACTGTCTTTCAACTTTCTCTTCACAATATCCCACAGATTCTCTATGGGGTTCAGGTCAGGAGAGTTGGCCGGCCAATTGAGCACAGTAATACCATGGTCAGTAAACCATTTAGCAGTGGTTTTGGCACTGTGAGCAGGTGCCAGGTCGTGCTGAAAAATCAAAATCTTCATCTCCATAAAGCTTTTCAGAAGATGGAAGTATGAAGTGCACCAAAATCTCCTGATAGCTAGCTGCATTGTCCCTGCCCTTAATAAAACACAGTTTACCAACACCAGCAGCTGACATGGCACCCCAGACCATCACTGACTGTGGGTACTTGACACTGGACTTCAGGCATTTTGGCATTTCCTTCTCCCCAGTCTTCCTCCAGAGTCTGGCACCTTGAATTCCGAATGACATGCAAAATTTGCTTTCATCCCAAAAAAGTACTTTGGACCACTGAGCAACAGTCCAGTGCTGCTTCTCTGTAGCCCAGGTCAGGCGCTTCTGCCACTGTTTCTGGTTCAAAAGTGGCTTGACCTGGGGAATGCGGCACCTGGAGCCCATTTCCTGCACACGCCTGTGCATGGTGGCTCTGGATGTTTCTACTCCAGACTCAGTCCACTGCTTCCACAGGTCCCCCAAGGTCTGGAATCGGCCCTTCTTTCACTTTTTCCTTCCCACAGACGTCCCACTGAGGTGGCTTGATACAGCACTCTGGGAACAGCCTATTCGCTCAGAGATTTCTTTCTGTGTCTTACCCTCTTGCTTGAGGGTGTCAATGATGGCCTTCTGGACAGCAGTCAGGTCGGCAGTCTTAGCCATGATTGCGGTTTTGAGGAATGAACCAGGCTGGGAGTTTTTAAAAGCCTCAGGAATCTTTTGCAGGTGTTTAGAGTTAATTGGTTGATTCAGATGATTAGGCTAATAGCTCGTTTAGACTACCTGAACATGATATGCTAATTTTTGGAGATAGGAATTTTGGGTTTTCATGAGCTGTATGCCAATATCATCAGTATTAAAACAATAAAACACCTGAAATATTTCAGTTGGTGTGCAATGAATCTAAAATATATGAAAGTTTAATTTTTATCCATATATTACAGAAAATAATGAACCTTATCACAATATGCTAATTTTTTGAGAAGGACTAGTATATAAGCCGAGGTATACCTGTAATTGCAAGTGAACATAAAATCAGAACACTTTATTGATCCCAGAAGAAATTTTGTGGGTCATATGTCACATCTAACACTGATACAATGCAGTGCAGTTGATATCAGTTACATCAGTGATCCAAGGACACAGCAGTGCTGAGAAAGAGAGAGAGCAAGAGAGAGCGCGAGAGAGAGAGATGCTGCTACCCTTGATAGGTTGTAGCATATGTTGTGTCCACTCTAAATCTGACTCTTGGGAATAGCCTTCGCTCTGCTGTTGTAAGCTTACATACCATTCATGCCACTCTGCCATGTGTGTGTTCTGCTATCTATATAGATAGCTGCTAATCACACACTACAGCAGGCCTGCAGCCAACAACAAGAGATGCCCCACACGCCTCCCCAAACCTCAACGAGTGTATGCGCATGCATGTATGTGTATGCTCAAAAAAAATGGCAAACTTGTGGGTGTGTTACCAGACACTTTAAATAAAGCTACTCGACCCCAGTGGCATGCAGACAGCTCATGTGGCCCTTCCCTCTCCGACTAGAACACTTAATTGCATAGTGGTGAACAACCTTGATCTGTGGGTGGGTATGCATGTGTATAAAAGTTTGATTTGCCAGACCTTTCCTTATGGTTCTTTTGCTGACAGGGCCATCCTCATAGCAGCCTAGAGGGGGAAAAACAGCAATTGCTTCAATGCTGAAAATATCGGGCACAACCCAACTCGCCCTTGGAGTACAGTAGAAATAGAATGGTGCTCAGAGACAAGCTAAAATCTGAACTTGGGTGGACATGTAAGATTCAATTTAAAGGTTCTTACCATGATTATTTAAAGCCACAGTCAGAACAACAAGTGGGAGGTTCTTTAAAGAACACCACCACCCTGTTCTTTTTACCTGGAGTATAAAGGAAGAGAATGACAAAATACTACACTTTTAATTCAAAATAAAAGGAAAGCCTTCTAAACTCTTCGGTTGCACATGTACAGTTTCATTATCAGATAGTTTTTACATACATTTTCAAAATTTCAACCTGATAAAATCTGTTTGATAGTTTGCATAGCCTGTTTGAAAAAACTGCCATTGAACGCTCGTGATAACAGGATAAGGAGTCCATCAGTTTATATAAGGCAAAATATTCTCAATAATAACAGTATCCAGATATTAAATTAACAGGACAAATAAACTTGTGAGTTTCTGAATAAAATAAAACCAGGCAATTCTACTCATAAAACAAGGTTATGTTCACGTACATCGGACAAACATCGGCTCATGGAGATGAATGGGAAAACCCACTGTTAATTTATATGCCAATACATGTGAATCACGAGCAACTTTTCACACGACAAGGTCACCTTCTGTGTGCAGATTTATTACTTATCCTTTTTTTATGGGGTCATTTTAATGTGCAAAGCTATATACAATGTGTACAAGCTGTTATTAGGTTTTCGTTTAAATTTCCTTCGGTGACTGAGTCGATTTTTTTTTTTTAAGGCTAACCAGTCACCTTATCACAAATAGTGCCTTTGCACTGAATTAACCTCTTCCCTACCCCAATTACAAAAACTAGCTGGCATTATTAAAATAAATAAATAAATAAATAAGAGAGCAAGATGATACAATTATGATAATAAAGCCTTAATCTGAAAACCAAAAGGTCTAGCTATAAATTAAAATAATCAATAAAACAAGCTATAAAAATCTATAACAGTAAATGAATACCATTAAACAGAACCATGTGGATTGGATTTTAGTTCCAGGACTGACAAAGTCACCCAAGAGCAACATAAAGACTGCCAGAGAGTATGTCAAAATACATGAATGCTATGATTAAAGTGTCACGGTTATTTAACCAAATATGGTAGGTCCTTGAAAATTTGCACGTCAGCGCTCGCACCCCGGCAAAAAACCCGGAAGTAACTGACATGTGATTCAAATTTAGCCAATGGCTGAGAGCTTTTGTTTCTCCCTCCTGCTGATTGGTTGCGGATGATGTGCACACCACTTTGTTTCCCTCCTTTGCGCACAAGTTATCATGATTACATGAATTGCAAAGTACATTTTTTTAGTGTGTTTTTAATGATTATTTAAGCCCTATGATGTCACTCAAACGCATTGCATCTTCTCTAGCTTCTGGTAAGGAGCTTAAGGATTTTATTCATTAATAAATATTATCTCAGTACAAAATTAACACGTTTTTACTTCATCATTACTACATTTTACTACATTATTGAGCAAGACTGTCTATAGAATGTGTTAAGAAGCCTATTTTAGCGCATGCAATATCATACATAGGGTTTAAAAACCACATCAATAACTCGCAAATTTTCATGATCCACAGGAAGGGCCGGAACTGAACCATCGTGAAAAACGGGGGCCTACTGTACTGTTTTCTAAAACTCATTCCAAGTTTAAACTTTAGTATTGTGTTTTTTAAATTTTAATATGATCTTAATTTCGATGCAATATTCAAGATTTGCTATTTTTAACCAGTTTTCTGCGATTAAATGGTCAAAGAGAATTTTTATGTGGAACTTGGTATAAATGTTGCCTGTAGTTTATTGACGAAAACAAGTGTTAATTTATCTTACATAAGTAGCCCCTTCCCTGTGCTACACCTTTAAGGGTGAAATGGCCTTGATCAGGGCATAGACACCCCCCACCCCCACCCCAGACACACACACCTGCTCTGTTTGTGCCACAATGTGACCAACCACCTATTGCTCAGAGTGTGTGTGCCAACTGTTAATGTTTGCCTATGCTTACCTTGAACGGGTTAAATGTCGAGCCTAATTTCATTGCAAAATGAATATGGTATTTTTTTTAAAAAAATGACTGCAATGCTCTTAATTCTTTCTGCAGCTGTAAATATGAAAATACTACTCTGGGAAATCCTTTTTAAGGCAACTATGAAATGACTTTAAATCTTTGTTTTCTACTGGCTTGAGACCAAGACTATCCTTCAGATTTTCTTGTAATGACAACGACATAAATAAATATACCAGTACAAATGTGTATGAATGAAAAATGCGCTACCTAAATGATTTCTCTCTCATTTCAAACTCTTGTCCATGTGTTTTGAATATTGTAAGGAAAAAATGGTCCATACCCTGTATTCAGAGCTATCATTATCTTTACTCCATGTCGTCATCATACAGGTTTTGCCCCACAGATCCTATATGAACATGAGCATAATGCCTCAGAGGGTTTTTCAGTATTTCCAGCTACATAACTGAAGACTTAAAGTAACAAAAAATGCTTATGTTTTTAGCCATCATAGCATCTCTTATCTTTCACTTCTTCTGTGAAATCTGTGTGTTACTGAGTGACCAAGGCAGAGGCTGGACTATATTCTTCATTAGTAATCTTTATACGAAGTTCAATTTGTATAAAATTTAGATTTTGTCTGTTTACAAAACAAATCAGACAAACCTAAAACCGAAAGAGAATTCTTTTGTTCTCAGTAGCTTGCTGTGTTCAAGAACAAATTCCATTCCTATGTTTACAGCAGTCAAGAAATATCAATGGTTTCTACAGTAACAACCAAATGAGCTTGTGAAAATTGCCACAAGGGGGGAAAATATGTCAAAACAAACGCCATGTTTTCTGACAGAAATTACAGCAATGGCAGATATCAGATTCTCCAGATCACAATAGACAACACTTGGGAAAGAAGTGCGGTTGAAATTTTGCACGCTTTCAAAACTCATAGAAAGAGCTTTCAATTAGGAGCAGTTACAGGAGACAGAAATGCCTACATCATGCAAAGCCTCTGTGAAACACATCAGCAGGAAACACAGGTAAATATTACATTCTGTTGTATATCCATGCATAGAACATCATTTCCATACTGTATTATTATTATTATTATTATTATAAAACATAAAATCTTCTAAAGTCCAACTCAAATTTGCTACACTTTCAGATTAGGTCAAAAGTTCTTCAGATCCAGAAGGTAGCTGAGCTACACGTTACACACCTCTATTCCAAGAAAATAAGAAACTTACTGTGTAGTCAGCAATCCTCCTTCCTTCAGATTTGTCTCGCACAATGAGTGGAGAGGCACTTTTAGCAGGTTTGGTGTGGTTGGAAAGCAGCAGGCCTCACCACTAAAAGCTCTGAACCCCGCCTAACAACATCTATTTAAAGCCTTTAATATATTTAAAAAAAATACGGAAAACTCTACCCATCTTCTACATTTTTTCAACTCATATTGTACTTTGCACACAAAACCTGTATTATAGGATACTGTTTATGTATAATAATATCAAAAACCAATCATGCAAAGACAAGACAAACTCTTCCAACATATGGGTATGAAATCAATCGCAGAACTGCTGACGTTTCCAAAAGTCCAACGTGTTCTAAATATATTTCCTCTGGCCTGGAAAAATATACGATGGAATACACACGCTTTTGGTTTCTCTGTGATTGTTCCATGAAGTCAAACCACACTACACACAAAGATGATATTGTTCGAGTATAAGCCACATAGGCATGATAGTCCGTTAGTGATATTCAGATTGATGACATAGTAATACTCCGTCTTTTCATTTCGTTTTCTTAACCACTTTATCTTATTTTTAGGGTCACGGGGTGGCTGGGGCCCATCCCAGGTGAATCCAGGCAGAGGCAGGTTTCACATTAAACAGCTTATCAGACCGCTTCAGGGCAACAAACACGCATCCATTCTCACTCATTCACAACTAGGGGGAAATCATGTTAACAAAAAGCACAAGGAGAACATGAAATCTCCATTCTGATACCCCCTTGTCGGTCAAAAGGCTTGAACCTGTACCTTCTTGCTATGGGGCAAATTAGATTAGATTCAACTTTGCCATTACACATGTATAAATACAGGGAAACAAAATACTGTTTAGCTTCCAATCACAAGTGGAGAGAGCAGCAAGTGCAATACAGGGATCCCTCACTTTCCGCGGTTAATTGGGACCAAAATCCCCACACGACCATCGAAATCCGCAAAGTAGGATCACCCCCACCCCTCCGACTGACGTATACATACATGTATATGTATATAATATCAATAAATACATATTCAATGCTATAAATGCTGATAATAACAAACATTTAAAAAATAACATAAGATGTAAATAAAATATAAATACAGACACTCCCCAACTTACCAACATTCGTTTTGAAAACATCCAGAGACCGAGGTCGAAAGTGAAAGTGAAATGAAATTGAAGAACAAGTAGAAATGTGATTAAACATTATCCTGAGGTACACTTAAGACTAGGCTCAGGCAGAGGGGCGTAGCTGACAAGTGCTTTACACCTGTGGGCCAATACATTTCTGATCTGGCGCCAAAAGTTTCAAAGAAGAAACAAATTGACTCCAGTATTATAATGAGCTGAATAAGAGTGAAACTCTCTGTAAATCTGGTCAGATCTGCTGTGCTGTGCTTGAGAGGAACCAGGAGTTTAAACACGGGACATAATGATAATGTACAGATGATTATGGGGGGACAGAGAGAGAGAGAGAGAGAGATTGTATACAGTACAAACTCGTATAGATTACTTATACAAGGTTTAAACATACGTTCCCTTCTAAAGAATGTAACGACTTACAAACCAATTCATCTAAGAATGGCCATCCTAAACGTAACTCGTTAGTAAGCTGGGTGTGTACACACACATACAGATGGTATTGCATGAGAAGACGACATACACACATACATACATACATATGCGCGTGCACACACAGATGCAACAATGTACCTAGTTTTGTTGTAAGATTTTGGGTTGTTTTTTGTTTTTTTTTGGGGGGGGTTGGTTTTTTTGCATAATTGGCCTTGTTACATTTTCCCATAATTTTTTCTCCTATTCTTCCTTAATTTCCTTATTTTTTTATTCGATGAATATATATATATATTTTTTTTTAAACCGTGATGCACTCAATCTGCATTAATTGAAGCGCGGAGTAGCGAGGGACCCCTGTGTATACATTTATTCACCTCAAGCCCTGTTAGAAGCAGTTATGTATAGATAAAAGCAGTGTATAGGTGGTCATTGTACAGATTATGTACAAATAAGTGCAAATAATATACAAACCACAACGCTACAATAGCTAATACACCTACTAGTTTCTCAAAAATCCAAAGAAGCCATTCATAAGTTTTCTAAATGGTTACCCTGAACACTTGTGTAGGTGGTTGACATGTGAACCAAACAAACACATGGAAAATGTGTCCTCATTCTGAGCCTTCAGCAGCCATGGGTGTTGCTAATGACATCCTGGGAATGGGTGTTTGCAGGAAGCCATTATCTCCATAATCAATAATTTGGTGGCGGTATCAAGATTAAAGAAATAAAGATTAAAGAGTTTCCTCTGTCCCAACGCTGATCAATGTATCAGAAAGTCAGGGAATAGTGTCACGTTTACAGAATGGTCTTTTAACTTCTATGGGAAGAGTATGGCCTGAAGACCCTTTATCTTATCATTGCACAAAAATGTCCACACACAGCCTCTGCCCTTTTGTGTGGTCATTTCCACTTCATACTTGACCCCTGCTTGGCCTGCTTTATCTCATTCATAAAGACTCACAAACATGACAAACTCCGAGCACAGGAAGTCACACACTGCATTTCCTGAAGAGATGTAAAAGCCTTGATTCAGTATACACATCCTCCTTTCAACCTTTCAAACCAGAATTAAACAGCTATCCCTGATTTTCCAATCCAGTCGCAAATATTTCTGCTGACTGCATGAAACTTAAATCTCTCCACCTTTGACTCCACAAGTTCAATACAACCAACCACTCAAATAAATAGAGGCTTCCTAGAGTCACTGAAACTATTCAAAAGAACCAAACATGTTGCCTCATTACACCTGACAACCTGCCATTATGCTACAGGTAAGGTGTGTGTTTGGTTGTCTAACAAATGAATTAACTCACAGGTGAAAAGCAGGTGACCATTTGACACTTGTGAAATTCTTGACAATAATGAGAATTTTGGCCAAACAACTCAAGTCTGTTTGACACAAGGTTGGCTTCACCATAAAATACAAGTGTATAGTTGGTAAGAAATAAAACTTTGGAACAATTCCTATTTCTATGCTACTATTTAACAAAGAAAAGCACAAACATTGCCTAACAGAAGGTAAAGTTGCTTTCTGGCATAGTTAGTTGGTTGTTTGGTTGGCTAGTTGTTTGGTTGCTTGGTTGACCGGTTGGTCAGTCAGTTATTTGGTTAATTAGAAGTTCTTCCATAATATATTCGAGAAGTTGGCCTGTTTATACATGTTACACTAATTACCTGAAATATTTTGCTTCATGGAAGCTCCACAACAACAAAAGTAACCAAGTTATCACTAAATGGATAAAGATGGTAAAAGGTTTGCCAAACTGCTGTAGAAGAAAATGAATAAACACTTCCTTATATGTAGGTATTGAAAAATCCTCCCTGGGGAAAAGAGTTGGTGGGTTGATACCACCTCTCTGCATTACATCATCCCATTGATTATTTTCCAATAACTGCATAATCCTGCCAAGTTTAATTCCTGACATACTGTCCTATTTACTCTCATGGGTTCTGATTGGATCCACCTGTTACTCATTTCCCAGCGTATAATTAAAAACTTCATCACGCTCAAGAGATGTTCCTGCTACATCCTCAACGTAATAGATGGACGAGATAGGAAATTTCACAATACAGTGATACCTCAGCTCACGAACATAATTGGTTCCCAGAAAGTGTGTGTAGGGCGAAAAGTTCGTCTTCCGAACATTTATTTCCCATAAGAAACCATTAAAATGAGAATAATCCGTTCCCAGGTCCCCATAAAATATAATTTTCTACTAAATAAGCCTTAAAACTACACAAAAATATACCTTATTTTATGTATAATAAATGTGCTATTGTATTGTAATTTAAGAAATAAACTGTACTGTATAATAAAGTCGTTTTATTTACCTTTGTGATGGTAGTTGATGGCTTGATGGAATGGAGTGGGAGGAGGAGGGAGGGAGGGACTTACTGTTTGGAAGGAGAGTTTGGAAACGCCTACTGTTTGGAAACACCCTTAGCCACACACGCACCCTTAATGGCTTCCTTGTTCTTAAGGATGGGAGCAATGGTAGACTTAGCGTACTGGTACTGGGACGCTGAGTCACACAAGCGCACACCTCGTTCGTGTTTTTCAATGATCTCCGCCTGTGGTGGGGTCTTTTTCGGTCCCATAATAGCAAAGGTACACTCAATATGGTCCAAAATGTCGATCAAACACAAACCACGTCCGCACTCAAAGAAAGGGGTGATTTAACTGGGACGCCGTGAGCGCAAGGCCAGCTTCTCGTGGCCGCCACCGTGGCGCTGTTCGACCGCGTGGTTTGGTTCGTCCACCGAAAACTAGTTCGTCAGCAGAGACTATATGCTTGCGAATTTAATGTTCTTGAGGCGAAAAGTTCGTGAGCTTAAGCGTTCGTCAGCGGAGGTTTTACTGTATATTACAACTGCAGTAAAAACCATTGGTCTGGTCTTAACAAGCGCAAAGGCCGTGATAGAAGTTTAAACATGTAAAAACCAAAATGTGCGAATTAGGATGCAATAAGAGCTTAGTAATGATTACATTACCTTAGTGATGATGTAACTAACACATACCGGCACTTCATTCATGTTGTACAAGCTTGGGGCAGACTCGAACATAAATATGGAATTAAGGAAATTTGCAGAAGGGATAAAAAGCAAGAGTACATGGCACAGTATTTATAAGAACCAGACTCTTACCTAATTGGTAACCATAAAAGATCATTAAGAATGAAAGGACGTGGTTTTGGATAGGTTTGTAATTTTCATTTGAATTTGGAGAAAAACTTGGTCATGTTAATCAAATATATAATTAAAAAAAATTCTCCCGTTAATGCAATAAAAAAAATTCCTCATACCATGTGATCCGATTCAGCATAAAATCACGAGATGTTGAGCAACAGACGCAGCCGTTGGAGGCAATGGTTTGTTTTCACATTTTATTTACGATGTGTTACTTTTGCTCAATATTGCTCAATTATCGCTTGTACTTTGATGTCTACTAAATGAACGTGGCATCAATTACAGATTTATATGCCTAGTATTGGGGCAATCATGCGTGAGCTAAGAAATTAGTGGGAATGGCTTAAATGCATTGAGAGCTGAAACGGACATAGCAAGGACGTAGAACATGGTGTAGTTTTAACCCTCAAGCGGCCAAGCTATTTCAGCGACTAATATGACCTAATGGGGTCATTTGTGACCCCATTGACTTTATATAGGAATATTTCGATATAAATGGTTGTTTTTGGGTTCTTCATATTTATTTCATGAATTTAATTTAATATATTTGTCCATCATCTTATGTAATAAGGTATGGAATTTGATATATTTTTACAAAAAAGCAGCCAAAAACACACAATGATGGAACAATATGACTTTTATTTAGACAACCCTTGTCCGTTTCATCTTGTAATATGCATATTACCTTTCATTTCTTTGCATCAAAAATGAAAACAAATCATAAAAAGTAAATTTACCTTGCATAAAATATGTATTATAATGGGGTAGGATAATTTAGATACGGTAATAGAAATAATAATTAAATGGCGAAACTATCTGAAACATGTAACTGACAAAATGAAGTACAAATCAATCTCATCTGAGCTATAATGTCAAAAATCTCATAGATCTTCCTGGGGTCATAAGTGACCCCGCACAAGTTTGGATTATATTTGCCACACAGATTGGCCAATCCTTAAAAAATTCAATGAACAAATGCAGGACAAATAGATTGACAAATTCTTGGGAGGAAACTTTTTTCAGATTAAAATTAGAAAAATGGCACCTGAATATATATGCCCGGGGTCATTTATGACCCCAAGCGGTCGCTTTAAGGTTAATGAGAATGTGATGAGGGTTAAGTGCTTCATCTCTCAGTGAAATCTTTCACCTTACACATACATTTGGGCTGTTTCCCATCAAGTCTGTACTGGGGTTTGCCTTTTTGTGAATTTTGTTTCAGTTAATTTCACATTGCATTGTTTATAAGTAGAGCAGACTGTTGGCATTTGTTGCTCAGGTTGGTGTTTTGATGCACAGATATTATTGGTTCCAGGAGAGGGTTGTTTACTGTCTGAAGGTCATGCAGGTGAGTTTTTATTAGTAAAAAAGTGGGGATAATTGATGTTAAATACATTTAATTACGTGCAAATATTAGCAACGGTTCTAGCTGCACTCACAGGGCTGCTGTTGAACCTCAATGAAATGAAAATTAGCTTTGATTTAAGCAACTTTAATGATTTATTTTAAAATATCCATAAGCCATATGTCTGTATCATAAAAATCTTCAGGTTGTAACTTCTTGGTTTAAATTCATATGGAACCCAGTTTATTTTTCTAGGTTTTTTTAAATAGACAATCATGTCATTGCTCAGGATTGTTTTTTTTTTGTTTTTTTTTTTAGATGGACATTTCCACCCTGGTTAGCCTGTGCTCCCTCTCTCTCTGCTTGCTATCGCAGACTGAGATTGATTTTAGTAAGCTTTCTGTGCCTTCTAAAGTTGTAATTGGGCTTTAAGTTAAATTTCAATTTTTATTACGGTTTAAAATTTAAATTTTATCCTGTATAGAACTAAACACACTTAGAATCTCTATATATCCAGCTGGGTCAATATTCTTTCCCAGAAACTGAGTTTTAATGCTAATACCCACCATATATTAAGCTCATCCTTAATCCTTTTCCATTCAACATATAAATGCTCCAGTGAACGGACGAAAAGCAAAACCTGATCTGCAGTCAGCTGTACAAATTTCAGTACTGCGCACAAGACCCCATATCTGTGATCTCTGCTGTGGGCTGCACTTCCCACGATGCCCACACATGTCACTTTACCCACAGATCGTAGCTACTACAGTACATGATGTAATCACACTGCGCTCAATGCAATCCCATCCACCACCCTGCTGTTGACAAGCTGCAAACAACTCAAGCCTACAGAAGGGGTAAGCAAAAGAAAAACAAACAAACAAAAAAAGGACTCCAGACAGAGAAATGGCATCCAGACAAGGAGGAAAAAATATGCAGGGGTTGTTTTTTAAAATTTGGAAAAACATTATCGTAAATCTCTAAAACAAGTTTGAGGGTTGATCCAAGATCTGCTGGACATGTGTTCCTTTGAATGCAGAATCAGATTTTTTAACAGGTCGACAGATCCCAAGTGAAAAAAGAGCCACAAAGGCTTTTGAAAAGAAACGAGGCAGAAATACTGGAGAGGCTTTAAAAGACTATGTCTGAAACGCATATTTTAGATACCTGTATACACACACACACTTCTTGAATGTGAACATCTCTGGTGGGACTCTGGCACAGACAATGAGATTTTTAAGGACAAATCACCTGAGGACCAAAACCAGCAAAGCAGAAAGTAGGACGGCGCGATAAATGCTTAAACCTCTAACAACTGCTCGCTGAATAGTAAAATCCTAATGATTTATCACAATTGCTCAGGCCAATTTAAAAAGCACTTTTGTAGGACTTTTTCAATCAAATTCACATTAAGCAGACATTTCTGTCCATTACAGATTATGATTTAATGTTCCTGTGCAAACCAATACTGTATGTGACTAACGCCTTTCCTACAATTAACAACAGCAGCAAACACTAATAGCAAACCTCTCAAGTGGAGCACTATAATCATGGAATACGGTTAGGATGGCTGTCCTATCCGGTGTCTGCGAATGCCCACCACAGGAAACCCAATAAGAGTGCCTACTCTCCAAGTTGATGCTGGCTGGTTATTATGTATTGATGATTTGCTCAACAAGCAACAATTTAAAAAAAAAAAAACATGATTTATCATTAACAAAATTAAAACCCATATATCACCGCTGAGACTTGCAAGGAGTCTGACTCAGGCAAATCTGTCTGTCTTCCTTTCGGCTTTTTCCCTTTTACTTGGGAGTTGCCACAGCGAATCATCTGATTCGCACGTTTGATTTGGCAGAGGTTTTTTACGTCGGATGCCCTTCCTGTCACAACCTTTAATAGTAAGGGGCAGAAACACGCTGACGGCTTTGCAGCTACTCTTTACGAAAGTCAGCAATGGTTCTTTTACATGCCTCTCACCATAGACAGTGAGAGACATGGCCCGCCTTTGATAACCCAGTTAGCCACACTGGGGGGGGACAGTGACCACCTTGTGGAGAGTGGGACTCGAACCCCCAACCTTTGGATCAGCGATCCAGCGCCCTATACCACTAGACCACCAGTGCGTGCGTCTGTCTGCGGTGATATAAAGGTTGGGCTCTCCAGCTGTAGATCATTGTAAACCAGGTAAAATATATGTATATTAAAATATATGCATATATTCTAAATATATATACCTGGTAAAATAGTATCAAATATATCAAATATCAACATTAATTTCAAATAAGTCACTTAGTTATACCAAGTTACTTGACATGAAGCTTAAAACAATCAATCAACGCTTACAATATGTGAAGCGCTCAATACCGAAAGTAGTGTACTTGCGAAAGTAGTGTACTTGCGAAAGTAATGTAGTTGCTGTGGATTATACAGACTTCCGGTCTTTTAGAACACAGCCTGCACTGATGCAGCCTCCCATCAAAGTGGAGAGTTCTTTCTTTTGTGTAAGTAAGTAAGTAAACTTTATTCAAGAGATGCATACAAAGAATAAGTACAACTCCTAATGAATATTAATATAAAAATAAAGTATACACTCTTAGGATTCTGCCAAAAGATAATAAATATAAAGATTGTGCCAATCTGAGCAGATAGTTAATTCATCTGTGTGTATGAGACTTGCACCCATGCTAGTAGGCTTACCCTTCTGACCAACCATATTTGCTTCAGGTTACAAAAGTCCGCTAAACAGTGTAAACACAAAGATCACAGAGCCGATGTTTTAACACAAGGGTAACACGCTATATAACTGATTTTATTTATATATATATATATATATATATATATATATATATATATATATATATATATATATATATATATGAACTGGGAAGAAGGAGGGGCACGTTCAGTCTATCGTTTGTAAACTATGGAGCAGCGTCATTACTTCATTATGTCAGCGTACTACGTAGATACGTCTAATCTCAAAATTTGACAGATTTTTTTGGGGGGAAAAAAAAACGTAAAGTCGAAAAAACGTAAAATGAATGAATGAATGAACCCAAGTCGGGGAGCGTCTGTAGTACTTTAATAAATATCTTGTAAATTAGAAACATATACAGTGAGTCGTCGACTTACGACCACGTTTGGTTCTGGCAGACTGGTCGTAACTCGATCTAGTCGTATGTCGACTTTCCATCCAAATACACTCATGCCAAACAATTATTTACATATAGTACTACAAACATGTTAAATTTTACATTTATTGTATACTGCATTATACAGATATTAAATTAGAAAGAGTACTTTTGAACATCTTGCAAATTATAAACACATGTAACATTTTGAAATTTATTAAAAAGTTGTAAACATGTTGTACATTATAAACAGATTGTAAATAACAAACATTGACATTAAAAATTAAAAAAAAATTTAATCCAGAAAAGAGTCAAGAACAACACACAATTATATCAACAACAGAAAACAGCATATTACATTGTAGTTCAATTTAAAAATAAATAAATAAATAAAAAAGACCCATTGTCACAACTTCTTCTGGCTGTTGGGATATGGCTGCCAAGAGACTTTTCCAACCTCACTGTTCAAGTAGAGCTTCAGGTACTCTCTCTCTTTCTCTTGGCCTCTACAGTGTCTTTGTTTGGGACCCACCACATGTTCCAGGTCATGCACATTCGCAGTTTAACGCCACTGTCCTGGAATAATGTGTTCGTCGTCTTCTAGATCCAAAACTGCATCCTTGGTGACCGTGTATCGCATCTTCATGATGCTGTGAAGACAGACAGCAGCTTAAACCATAGGTCTGACTACATCTGGTCCTTGTTGCAGTGTAGACAGCAGGAACTGCCATCGGTTGGCCAAGATGCCAAACACATTCTCAATCACTCAACGTGCTCTGGATATCCTGTAATTGTAGGCCAGTTCTTCCTCTGTAAGGGCTCACCTGGAATATGGCTTCATGAGGTACTTCCTGAGAGCAAAAGCATCGTCATTAACAATGAATTCCGGCATGTCTCTCTCGTCTCGGGGCAGAGGCTCTGGTGTGGGTAAGTTGATGGTTCCATCTTCGATGCACTCTCTGAGCTCAGAGGCATTGAATATTTGGGCATCAGACATGCAGCCCATGCCACGACATCTATCCACAGGAACCTGTAAAACGTGGTTACGCCGGCTATTCCTCAGTCATTCTTCGGTCATTCCGTGTTGAACGTGAATGGTCCGCCTTCATTCTGCCTTTTCCGCGATCATTCCATGGGTCTTCCTTCTAAAAAGGAGTAGTGCCGCGGTCGTTCCGCAAACGTTCCGTCCTTTCAGTGAACGTTCCTTGAATTATCCGAAGGTCTACCTTTGCTGTCCGCACTGGTTCCGAAGGTGAGCCAAGCACTTTTACAAATGTATTCCGACATTGTACCGCGGTCTTTCCGTGTCCTTTCCGCACATTCCGTGATCGTTCCGAAGTTGCAATTTTCCGTAGGTTTTTGACCCATTTTCCGTGTAAAAATGTCGAAGCTCCTCCGTAGAGTGCGTTCCGCAGCTTTCAGCCATGATCATTGCATTCCACGCTCCAGTGAAATGGGAGTATTAAAGAAATTCAAGAAAAGTGAATATTATACTGTTAAGGATAAAGCAGACACTGGTTTTAAAGAAAAAACCTCAAACATTCACTGTATAAACTGAAATGGTTTAAGGTTTTCCTTTTCGTTGAATCACTCAGCTAATATTTAGTTGTATAAACACCATTTCTGAGAACTGCTGCACACAGTGTTGCATGGAGTCAACAAACTTCTGGCACTTGAGAACAGATATTCCAGCTCAGGATGATCAGACAATATTCCACGATTATATCTTGGTTTTGTATTTCTTGGGTTTGCCTGAGAAAGTGCATTTTTTTATGTCACCCCACGAGTTTTCCATTGGATAAAGGTCCGTGATCAAGCCGCCACTCAAGAACCCGTTTAGTGGTGTGTCTGGGGTTGTTGCTTTGTTGGAAAACCTATTTTAAGGGCATTTCTTCTTCAGCATAAGGCAGCACGTCCTCCCCAAGTGTTCTGATGTATTCAAACAGATCCATGATACCTAGTATGGGATAAATAGGTAAAATATCGCGGTATGAGAAACAACCCTATATCATCGATTCTTGTGCCACTACGTTTCACTGCTTCCAAAGTGCACTGGGGCTTGAATTCAGTGTCTGGGGTTTATCTGACAAACTGTCTCCAGCCACTAGACCCAAAAAGAACAATTTTACTTCCATCAGTCCACAAAATGTTGTGCCGTTTCTCTTTAGGCCAGTCAATGTGCTCTTTGGCAAATTGTAACCTCTTCAGCACATCTTTTTTTTCAACAGTGGGACTTTGCGGCGGCTTCTTGCCGATAGCTCAGCTTCACATAGGCGTCTTCTAATTGTAACAGGACTCACAGGTAACTTTACCCTTTCTTTGCTCTTCCTGGAGCCGATTGTTGTCGAAGTCCTTGCCATTTTTGCTCGTTTCCGATCCATTCGAACGGTAGTTCTTCACTTTCTTCCACGTCTTTCAGGTTTTGGTTGCCATTTTAAAGTATTTCTGATCATTTTACATTTACAGCATTTAGCAGATGCTTTTATCCATAGCGACTCACAGAATTGTTTTAAAGTCACTATCGGTGAATATATTCTTACACTGGATTGTTGAATACAGACTAAGCATACCATCAGTCAAACTCGGTTGGAATGACAGTGGGGACTGAACCACTGACCTTCAGATCAGCAACCCATTACCTTCTCCACGAAGCAACCACTGCCCCTTTTAGCCGAGTAGTCTCTCATTTTCTGCATTTCTTTATATGTTCTCCCTTCCAGCCAACTTTTTAGTCAATGTACCATATTTTCTGGACTATACGTCGCTCCAAAGTACTAGTCGCATTGGGCAAAAAATAGTGGTACCTCTCCTTACGATAGTCCCAGCAAATGAAAAATCCAGTTTACAAAAAATATTTTCCTAAATTTTTTGTCTCTGTACAGTAGGCCCGTGACTATTCGCGGTTTTGCACTCACGGTTTGAGTATTCACGGACTGCCGAGCAGCTCGCACGTGATTCAAATTCAGCCAATGGCTGTCCTCCTTCCTGCTGATTGGTTGAGGTGATGTAACACCCCTTTTTCCTCATTCCCGCACAAATTAGCAATGAGCCTTTTTAGTGTGTTTTAATTACCAGTTAAGTTCTATGATGTCACTCAAACGCCTTCTTAAGCACAAGAAAAAGGTAATGAGGTTGGATGTCTCTTCTGAAGAAATAAGACTTCAGTTTCCTCTGAAGTCACATCATTGCTGAAGAGGAATACTGTAATCGTTTGAACTGTTGTAAAACACTCCACTATTAAAGTCTTTTTAAATTATTATTCCAGTACATGACCTAAGGTAATGTTTAAAATGTTTGTGTGTTATATTTTATTTACTGTGATGTAGCATGTTTCTCATTTTGTATTGTTTATCACAAACAATGTGGGGGGGTGGGGGTGGCTGAGCTGCTCAGACTAAATGCAGTTAACACCCGAATTCAGTCGTGTCGTGCCTAATGCAATACAGTACGTTCCTCTAGTGGGCATTTTTGAAAACTACAGTGCTGTATGTTTATGGGCAGTGGTGGTCTAGTGGGGGCAGTGGTGGTCTAGTGGTATAGGGCGTTGGATCGCTGATCCAAAGGTTGGGGGTTCAAGTCCCACTCTGCACAAGGTTGTCACTGCCCCCCCCCCAGTGCAGCTAACTGGGTTATCAAAGGCGGGCCATGTCTGTCACTGTCTATGGTGAGAGGCATGTAAAAGAACCATTGCTGACTTTCGTAAAGAGTAGGCTGCAAAGTCATCAGCGTGTTTCTGTCCCTTGCTAAAAGGGTTGTGACAGGAAGGGCATCCGACGTAAAAACCTATGCCAAATCAAACGTGCGAATCAGATGATTCGCTGTGGCGACTCCCGAGAAAGGGAAAAAGCCGAAAGGAAGACAAGACAGTGCTGTATGTTTATAAACAGAATGCACTGAAAGGTGTTTTATGCGTATGCTGTATAATGTTTATATTTTAGCATTAATAAATATAACTAACAATTGAAAAGTTTTTCTTAATCATTACTACATTTTACTACATTAATACTGTATTAATGAGTAAGACTATAGAATGTGTTTAAGAAGCATATTTTAGCACATGTAATAGATACATAATATTTTACTTACAGCTGCTCATTCGCGCATGTGACGTCATACATGGGGTTTTACTTCTGGGTACAGAACTCGCGGATTATCTCGATTCGCGGGAGGGACCGGAACTGAACCCCCGCGAATGTCAAGGGCATACTGTATACGAAACAAGTTCTCCTTACAAAACACGCATTCAAATATTCAAACAATGCGCGAGTTGTTCTCCCATTGGCTGTCTCCAAACATCCCACCCTGTTGGCCTCCCATTGCCTATTTCCCAACATCCCGCCCTGCTGGCCTCCCATTGGCTAGGAGGGATGGCGCAGCTCCCTTGAGCAGCAGTTTGTTTTGTGAGTTTTTTGAGTGTGCTCATTGCAACTTTATTTTTTGGCTCAGGCTTTTAACCTTGCATAAACATTTGTAAGATTATAACTCTGCTAAGAAGACATGGTCAACACAAAGTAAGTACTTTAAAAAGGTATGCTTTTATAATTATTAAAGGGTAGTATTGAGGGCCTTGGAACGAATCATGCATTTTACATGTAAAATGCGATTCAACTTATGAAAAATCCAGGTTACGAAAAAGGCTCTCGAACAGATTAATTTTTTTAAAGTGAAGTACCACTGTGTAATAAAGAAAAAAAAACATGCGTCGCACTGGACTATAAGGCGCAAACTCATGGAAACTTTCTACCTTGGCTTGGAAATCTGATGGCAGGTTTTGTGGTATTGGGGTCCATGCTCTGATGTGAGGTGGTTGCATTGCATGAAGCAGTAATGCCAAGAACGTCCTCACATAAAATCATTTATATTCATCTCCGTGACTACTACCTGGACGTGGAGACAACTGCACTGTTGACAAGCTTCTCCCTGCAGCACGTTGCTCAAGTACTTTCTAGCTGTGACCATCTAGCTTTTAGCCCGAGATTAAGGGTTTTTTTTTTGTTTGTTTTCTTCATTGCAGTAATAATAGTCTCCGCTTTTCTCCAGTCCCTCAAGTTTTTCCTTCAATCCAAACTTTTTCTGATGCTCGATTACCATTTTCTGCTGCATATTTGACTACTTGCAACCTGCAGAATAGGATTTTCTTTTTGGGGCCATTTCTTCAGTGGTGATTGAGCAGGTACTGGTACCTGAGCCTAGAGTGCCCTCTTGTGGTTGTAAGTGTAAAAATAACAAACATATGAAATTATGTCTTATTATTATGACGAACAGAATTATATGTAATAATTTCACATATAAGTCGCTCGAGTATAAGTTGCACCTTCTGCCAAAGTATGACCAGGGTGCGCCTTATAGTCCGGAAACTACAGTACACTGTTCTGAACAATGTCTGGAACAACCCATTTTCCTCATAATTTCAAAGAGAAATGCTCTATAACCAGCAGCTGCAACATTTGCTGCCTTCCATCTATAAATAAGGGCAATAATTGGTACCTGTTATCACTAATTGAAGTCCACACTGCTATTATTTTTAACACACCCTTTCAATTAGTGATTCAATTACACAGAATCAGCAGCATGCATGTCATGACTATGTCTATTACTCTACTACACCTGATAGTAAATTATTTGTCATGTAGAAATAATTATTTCTACCAAAAATACTAATTGATCAGGTTACTGATGTCTGACTGATATTATTTTGAAAACAACAGTATATCTGATAAACACCAAGCTTTAATAAAAATTTTCATACTCCTGTTCATTACATTTAACTCCTCAAATGAGTCAAAAGTCCTGAGTGTGACTCCAACATGATTAATACCACCTTCTTTAAACACCCACACACCCAAACAGCTTCCCTTCCCTCCAGACAAAATCTCTAAACAATAGACAACCAGTGACTAAAGCTGCTTAAGTCACCCTCACCATGCTGCTCACTGCTGGAGCTCAGAGCGCACACACACACACACACACACACACACACAAAAGAGAGAGAGAGAGAGAGAGAGAGAGAGAGAGAGAGAGATACAGCCTGATGGCCTAATAAGTAAAAGGCTGAAGTCGAGACACTATTGCGGCTGACATTTTATAGCCTCCTTTAACAAGGATATAATACAACTGCCTCTTCAGTCTTCAAATTCAGATCAGGACTGTTCTTTTAAAAAAAAAAAAAAAAAAAAAAAAAGGTGCCACTGCGTGGGGAGTCATGTGTTGACACCTGATTCACATCTGTGTGTTCAGTTCGAGCACATACTCTTTTAATGGAGTGATTACTATATACACACTTTTTGGCAGTTTGTCATTGCTGGCTTCCTGTCTGGCTACAGAACTGAGACACTCACATTATTTCCACTCCTCCCTCCTCCACCACTCTTAAAAGGACTGCACACACAAGGCTTACTAATACTCACCAACTGGGTACATTTAAGGTATAACCTCAGAGTATATCCTTTGTCATGACATGAGAGCAGTGTAAAAAAAAATTGATGTGAAGTAACATGAGGTTTCTGAAAATGAGGACAAGGTCAAGTCTTTCTTTTAGTCAGAACACATCTCTGGGATTAAAATCTGGCTCGAAAACCCCTCTCTCTTTCGCTCAACCACTATCTCTACTTGTCCCCTACTCTCAGAAAAAAAGTATCTCCAGCTGATGGACAAACATAGAAAATGAGCTCAGCTTTCTTTTGCTCTCTTGACCTGCTTGAAACCAAGGAATGAGTCTCTGTTAGTTTATCTCACTTTTCTTTTGCTGTCCCTGGAGACAGTGAAGGAAGTATGGAGGAGAGAAATAAAAGTCTCCTCACTGTTCTATGTCCTGTACAGCTACTTATTTCTGCTGATCTGGGATCAGTTTGGAAGTTACAGCTATACAGTAGGACAATTCAGTCTTTCAGTGATTTGTTGCACCTCTTAATGCTTCTCGGGTCACTGTGAGGTTGGAGCCTAATACTTTGGGCAAAGGTGGGGTACACCTTGAACAGCTCACCAGTCTATCACAGGGTCAACAAACACACAACCATTCACACTCCCACTGACACTTAGGGCCAGCCAGTTAGTCTAATGTGCGTGTTTTTGTTCTGTCGAAGAAACCAGAGTACCCAGAGGAAACCCACACAAGCGCATGACATGCAAACTCTACAGAAACGCCCTCATTGAGCTCAGAACTCGAACCTTGGACCTTCTTGCTGTGAGGCAGATATGCTAACCCCTACACCTCCTCCGTGTGACCCCGATGATGACGACAACGTCGTCATTACTTTACCCAGTGACCCACTCCATTGTTAGTCATGTCACGAGACATTAAAACCTATTTCTCAATTTCTTCCTAGTTTTCCAGCAATTTTTAGAATTCTTTTGATAGCACTTGATTAACATTCCACAGACAATATGACGGACACCCTTTTCTAGAGCAACAGACAGTTTTACTGCATCTATACAACTGTGCGGTTGAACTCTAGCGTCGGCCTCCGTCAGTCCCGAAGGACTATGGCTGCGCTCTGGCCAGTATCCCGACTGGTGATACTCCCCAGTGCACAGAGCCTGGGTAGGGAGTAATGAGGGACAGGCTGTTACCCAAGCAGCAAGTCCCCCCCTGTCTCGGCGCCACCGGAAGGATCCAATGGAAAGGCAAGTGCCGATACGACTGGGTTCCAGTGCCGCTGCAGGAGAGAATCTACGGTCAATTTAGAACGGCCAATTAACCTACAGTGCACGTCTTTGGATTGCGGGGGAAACCGGAGCACCCGGAGGAAACCCACACAAGCACGGGGAGAACATGCAAACTCCACACAGAAACGCCCAGGCGGTTTAACTAGTACAGTGAAATCTCAGTGGTTAAACACAATTTTTTCCAAAGATATGGACGATTACCGATTTGTTCGAAGAGTGAAACAATATTTCCCATAAGAAATAGTTAAAAGTTAATTAATGTGTTCAGATGAATGTCTATTTCAGTCAACACAGTTGTATATAATTTGAAAATGAGGTGTACTGATCAAACATACTAATGTTATGTACATAAGTATGTACTGTATTTGTTTACAGTACATAACTTTCTGGTTGTGATGTCAGTGTACGTGGATGGATGTGGAGAGAGAGACAGGGGACCGGTTATTGCTTTGAGGGGGCGTGGCAGTTTTCCCTTCTGTTTCTTGATTGTACTTGATTCTTCATGTTCTCACAACTTTTCTCTTTTCCTTCCCAGTAGAATTACTGCTGCTTTCCTTAAGACTCACAGTTAAGGGTTCAAGCAGCCGTAATATCATGAATAAACATGATACGCATTACGAGACACTCGCTCAATGGTTGTTCAAAGTACTGTACACCGAGCAGTGTTCAACACACTCGGCTCTGCCCCTTTCGAACTCTGATCATTTGTTCGAACAGCAAGGTATATTTTCCTCATATTTTTTTGATCGAACTCCAATTTGTTCAACCTCCAAGGTTCCACTGTACCAGTATTGGTCATCCTTACATCATAGTTTGTGCCAATGCGATACTGCTGCTGATATTCATTTTAACATAAATGACCAAAAAAAGCATAAAATTGGTAACTTTTTCCTGTGGATTATTAGCGGCGTACTGAACTAGGGGGTTTACCAGTCTTCATGCGGAAGTGATGTCAACGATTGGTTGCATACATGGGTCGACGATTCATCCCAACCAATCCACTGTGATCATGCGTGTCACTACCAAGGCGGAACAGCCAATCAGAAAATCAACATGTTTCTGAACGTGCCCAGAGTCATAGCACATATGTGCACCTTGAAAAACGAGCAAGGACTGATGTTACCAGAAGGATCTCATCATTTTCTGTACCCGCTTAATCCTAATTTGGGTCACAGGGAGGCTGGTGCCCATCCAAGCCAACTTCGGGCGAGGGCAAAGTACACCCTAAACAGCTCGCCAGGCCATTGCAGGGCGGAAATACGCTGACGGCTTTGCAGCCTACTCTTGTCGAAAGTGAGCAATGGTTCTTTTACATGCCTCACACCATAGACAGTGAGCGACATGGCCGCCTTTGATAACCCAGTTTAGCTGCACTGGGGGGGGGGGGGGGGGGTGACAACCTTGTGCAGAGTGGGACTCTGCCCCCAACCTTTGGATCAGCGATCCAGCGGCCTATACCACTAGACCACCACTGCCCCACCAGAAGGATCTACTAAATGTCATACATGATCATACCTGTATTAAATAACTAGGAACACAATTTCACCAAGGGGCAAGTGGTGGTCTAGTGGTATGAGGCGCCGGATTGCTGATCCAAAGGTTGGGGGTTCGAGTCCCACTCTCCACAAGGTTGTCACTGCCCCCCCCCCCAGTGCAGCTAACTGGGTTATCAAAGGCCGGCCATGTCTCTCACTGTCTATGGTGTGAGGCATGTAAAAGAACCATTGCTGACTTTCGACAAGAGTAGGCTGCAAAGCCGTCAGTGTGTTTCTGCCCTGCGATGGCCTGGCGAGCTGTCCAGGGTGTACTCTGCCCTCGCCCTGAGTTGGCTGGGATGGGCACCAGCCTCCCCGCGACCCTAATTAGGATGAAACGGTTACAGAAAATGAACTGAACTGAACAATTTCACCACAGGCACTATTTAAGGCCCTTGCTCAGAGGCCCAACAGTCAAAAGTAGGTGATACTAGGACTTGAATCCCTAACTTTCTGATCACAAACCCAGAGCCTTATCCACTCCTCAGAAACACCTAAAAATGCCCATTATTGTGACAAAGTGTGCGAATCTGGTCATGTGACATTTGCAGGAAAATGGCGACCAAATGTAAATGATTTATTCATGTGCTAGATGTATACTGCAGTTATAGATTTAATATCGTGTACAGTTTTGCAGAACATGAATTATTAAAACAACCCCCTCTCATAGTACAGAAAAAGCAAGACCAGTTGTTTTGATTTTTGTTTGCACTGAAAACATCTGGGTTTGAGATCAAACGATAAATAAGAAACAATAGATCAGGCTTTCATTTCCTGATACAGTATTTACATCTGTATGTGAACACTGAGCCCTATGGTGGTGACTATATGGAAAAACAAAGAGATCAGGTTAATCATGTACGTGCTTTAAAGTATTATTAATGAAAAGATGTGGAAGTATTGATCCTCCAGTAAAACAGTGCAGTACAGGAGGATAAACATGGTAATCTGTGTAAGAATAGTCACTTTAAAAATACAGTAAATAAATAAGCCTAAGCAGAGCAGAGCAATTTGTTCTTGTGTGCTTTATATTTACATGCTAAGATTTGCATGAAATTGCCTCTTAGCAAGTATTGAAATTCATGTACTTTTCTACTATTCCTGTGATCTACATGTCCCTCCCTCCAACAAAGCCCTCAGCACCAGTCGTAATCGGATGCACCGACTATATTTGAATTTCAATTTATTTTTGCACTGACTTCTTAAACTCAGGATGTAAACTTTATAAAATAAGGAGGCATGCATGCATAGTGGTTAACACTTCATAGCAGCATGGTCCTGGTTTCTAACCCTGCTCTCGGTTTCCTCCCATAGAACAAAGACCCACACATTCGGCTGATCAGCTGTCCCCAATTGCCTCAGCTGAAAGTGTGAATGGCTGAAAGTCTGTGTTGCTTTGAGATGATCGAATTAGCTGTTATGGGGAAACCACACCTTTGCCCAGAGTTGGCTGAGATGGGCTCCAGCCTCCATGTGACCCTTTTAAAGAATAAAGTGGTTCAGAAACTGAGATGGAAAGTATGGTCGAGTAGTGGTAAGTATGTCCTCCTCACAGCAAGGTCCTGAGTTTGAGTCCCAGGCTCAGGTGCTTCAGTGTGTAGATTTTTCATGTGTGGGTTTCATCCAAGTAATCCAGTTTCCTCGCACAGTCTAAAAGACACACATTCGACTCAGTAGCAGCTCCAAATTAGTCATATGTGTTTCGCTCAGTGTGAATGGTTGAGAGTGTATCGTCCTGTAATGAACTGGCAAGCTAGTCAGCGTGCACCCCACCTTCGCCCAGTGTTGGCCGAGATAGGCACCCGTCTCAGCATGACCCTAGTAGGATTAAACGGTTCAGCAAATGAGTGAGATGATGAGATGATACCTTAAGAAATAAGATTTTGGGCTGTAATAATGTACGTGTAGATGCTGGTGTGTTTTACTTGCCTTTTATTATAGGATCCTCATCAGTTCACCACAGTAACCTCTCAAGCCACGGATGACAAAGTACTGACCCAAGTATGGAGCATGCACAGGCTATTATATCGTGTTAAGCCTTCTATAAAGTTGCACAGGTATATAGTTCATTTTCTGTAACCGCTTCATTCTAATTAGGGTCGCAGGGAGGCTGGTGCCCATCCCAGCAACTCCAGGCGAGGGCAGAGTACACCCTGGAAAGCCTGCCAGACCATCACAGGGCAGAAACACACTGATGGCTTTGCAGCTACTCTTGTCGAAAGTCAGCAATGGTTCTTTTACATGAACCTCTGACCATAGACATTGAGAGACATGGTCAGCGTTTGATAACCCAGTTAGCTGCACTGGGGGGGGGGGGGGACACAACCTTGTGGAGAGTGGGACTCGACCCCCCCAAGCTTTGGATCAGAAATCCCAGCACCTATACCACTAGGCCACCACTGCCCCACAGGTTCTACAAGTAGATATAAATAAAACTGCTCAGTATGTTCACTACGTCATCATGCAAATGTTCATTTATTTACCAAACTGCAGTTACATACTGTATTGCTCTGGGTTTCCAGTGCTCGTGTCAAAATCAATTCACGAGCTGTAAAAGTAAAAACCGTGCGCGTGTGGCCACGAAAGGAGGCTCTGCACGACCTGACTGTGCTTTCTAGCCACAAACTCAATCAAAACAAACCCAACCGCGCGAGTGACGTCATCGCTCCGCATCCTCGAGGAGCGTTTGCTTGATCAATAAAAGAACTGCTTCCGGTTGTCCCGTGTTCGTGCGCGTGCACGAACCCCGTGAGAAATTAAGACGTTAGAAATTAGCCCTTTGTCTCCATGTCCGTGGTTCGTCCACGAGCTGTCGGGGTCTGTGGAATTAAAAGGCCCTTAAAATGGAATGTTTTTACTCACGTAGTGTTTGGACGGATGCCGTCTTTTCTCCACGTCCACCACTTTCACATCCAGAACGGTCCGGAGCTGCATTCTGAACCGGTGTATCGCCAAAGAGGATTTTAAAAAGGAAGAGACAGAGAAAGGAGGAAACCCTGGGCTGTAGTTATGGGCCGTACTGGACAGGAAAGGGAGACAGGACCGGGAGCGGGACAGTCACGAAGTGGTTTTGTTCGAATATCGCCGCCGGTCTTTTTTTTTTTTTTTTTTTTTTTAACCTCAGGAAAGCGCTCGAGGGTTTCCACTCCAGCCCGCGTGCGCTTCTTACCTCACTGAGTAACACGCGCAAGCAGTTTATCACCTTAATTAAAACAATACAAGCAAACAAATCTCACTTTCCATTTATTCTAACGGCGGAATCGCTTTTCGTTCCCGTTGAGCTCGGTAAGAATCCAATCTGGCACCTCTGTGGTCAATCCGAACCCAAAAAAAAAAAAAAAAAAAAAAAAAACGTCCGCGCGATAATATAAAGAAAAAAGAGAGCGAGAGAGAGATTCTATAATCGTAAAGATGAATTTTTGGAATATTGTCTCCCCCGGTCCTTTGTGACAGCAACAAATAACGTGGTGTAATGATGAACGGGCTGGTTGCTGACTAGAAGCCCACGGCTTCTCCTTTAAATGTGAGCGCGCGAGCCCGTCGTCTTGAAGGCTCGCGCTTGTGTTCAGCGTTTGAATTCAGGCAAAAGGAATCGATTCCATGAGCCGACTCCGGGTATACATGCCTGTTTATGGCAAAGAACACTCAAGATTGTGAATGAAATGTTGAACCGGCTCCGAGGTCGGACGGATATGACACAAATCGGGATTTAAACCTCTCTCTCTCTCTCTCTCTCTAAATTTTTAATGCACTTTGAGAGATACATGAAATTTCTAAAGTGGGTTATTAATCGTGCTTTTTATGTTCTGATTTAAAGGAGAGGAACGTTTACGTTTATTAATAATTTAAAAATGTAAAACTAGATTTTCCCTGACAAGGTGAACCAGTAATCTAATTTCACTGTGAAACGTTTCAATATACAGGACAATAGTTTTAAAGTTGACTCCTGAATCCAGTGCCTTGATCATTGAATCGACTCTTTAAGAATCGATTCCCTGCTGCCTTGACTTGTAGGCCTGTGTGCGCGATGGGCCGGGCTGGTCGTGTGAAACTGAATATTCGCAGGAGAAAGCAGAAGGAATTTAGAGTTAAAACACCGACACAGCTGCTGTTTATTTTCTCGTCATTAATGTGGTGAGGTCATATATTCTGCACAGGTCATTGTGGCATCAGTGCATCTCATCCAGCTGGCATTGCTTAATGAGTCTCTTCCGGTTCAGTTGGTTTAAATAGAATAAACGCCACCAACATATTTCTAGCGCATAATCTGCGTATCACGACTTCTACCAAAAAAAAAAGTTGCTGTAGAAAAAAGGAATAAATCCAACACTATTTATTAAATTAGACAGATGATCCGCTGCCAATAGGACGGCAGCCCAGGAAAACTGCATGGATACAGATGTGTTCATGAACAGCTGGCAATTGATTTGATCATGGCGTCCCCCTGTGGCCATGTCTCACAATGACTCTCCGATTACATCATGCATACTGTACGTTCATTCATGCTGTATGAAGTCATCAGAATAACAATTTGGCATCTTTTTGCTTTTTTTTTTTTTTTTTTAGAAGAATATATGCATTGGTAAAAAAAAAAAATTTAAAAAATAAAAAAAATACTATTATAATGGTAGACCGTTATATCTGCCATAAGCCCTGAAACGCTGATACCCTGAAAAGTACATTTGTTTTATATTTGAGTATGAACCAATCAATCCTACTAGGATTACAGGGAGACAAGAGCTTCTTTTAGCTAATTCTGGACAAATGCTGTGTACACCCCGAACAGCTCGCCAATCCATCACAGGGCAAAAAAAAAAAACTGCAACCATTCACACGCGTGTGTTTTGACTGTAGGAAACCGAGTGTATGCAAAGGAAGTCCACACAGGCAGGAGGTGAACATATAAACTCTACATGGAAGCACCCTAATTGAACCCAGGACTCAATTTCCAGACATTCTTGCTGTGAGGCGGACTTGCATAACACTACGCCACCTTGCCATCCCTTGCTGAATCTCATCTGGTGGAATCATCAGCACAGCTTTGTTTTACAGAGATACAACTATGTGGATTGGACGATCATTTAATGAAGTGCTGTATTAAAAACAAAAATGATAGATGATCATAACATTTAATAAATGAATTTAGAAACTCACCAATATATAAATCTATCACTTATCTGTTTAAATAAATGTACAACAACCAATAAATTATGAAATCTGCCAACAAATAGCAAAAATACTTTTGAGAAATTTGGGGAAGGCATATTAACAGCAAACTCCAGCACAAACCCATGTGGACTCAGCCAAATTACTTTAGGAACCACTCAAGACTTGAAATTATCTTTTCTGATATGTAAGATTTGGATTACATTAGTCTCCTGAAATGTTTGAAGCCCCGCCCCGTTTTCATAAAGCCATGTAATAGGCATCGGTTGTACTGATGATGTCACTGTTGCACTCTAAGAAAGTCAGTGCCACTACCAGGGCTTCTTTGCTCAGATTCTGGCTGTAACGCTGCCTCATGCTGGACAAGATGTGCAGTACATGGCAACCCTTCTCAGCATCTGAAATCAGATCATATATACAAGAATTAAGGTGATCTTTTAATCTTATTTGGCTTGTTCAAACAATTTAAAACAAAATATATAAAACAGGGATTGTGACACCAGCATGACATCTTTTATGCTAATAGGATTGGCACAGATTCTAAAGTACTTAAAGGGTACCTGTAGTGAAAGCGCTCATGTACCTAATTTGATGTATTGTGTATAGCTAGTGACAAAACACCAATAAGGTGTTTATTATATTCTCTCACAAAGCAGCTTTAAGCGATTTAAGGGCTTCATTAACGTCAAGCTTCAGAGCGCAGGAGTTTTGCAGCGTCGCATTTCCAGTGATGTCACATCATTGACAAAGCCTCTACCCGGAACTGCGAGATTGCAATGTAAACCTATGGCTACATTACCTGACACAACAACACAAGCTCACGGAAAATTGGAAAAAACAGACATTATAGTATTTTTTTTAAACCACGGAGATGAAGACAATTTCGTAGAAGGATTAAAAGGTTATTTATATGAACCACTGAAGAAAAACAATCCACATTCAGTGAAATCGGACCAGGAAATTGACAACTCGGAGGACGATATTGGAGAGTTAGCAGAAGCTCTTACACGGGAAAATCGTAGCAAACAACCAGCAAATATTTGGTGCTCTTGTGGAAAATGTGTGCGTCAAAAAAACCGATCAGGAATGCTATTGTTGTAAACAACATGAATTGCTTGAGGAAAATATACTGACATTCTGCAATTGGCGATATGACTGTCAACGATGTTATGTCACAGTGACCTTTGACACCGGTGGAAAAAAGCCAACATGTCCGCGCGCTGAGCCTTCGTGAGCAAGGAATGTCATACAGAAGAAAAGGAAATGTGGACTTATACATAAACTACCGACATCACACGATGTTTAAAAGTTAATAATAAGGTATAGTAGATATTTTTTTTAACGCTGTCAATTTTGGGTTCAGGTCCCCTTTAAGATCGTCTTTTGCTCTCTCCTCTCTCTCTCTTTTTTTTTATCATTTGTAAAACTTTACTTTATTTCCTCAGGTTGTTTTGTTTTCTCTAGTTTTAAATGTGTTTGAAGACTAGAAACAATTAAATGTCGGCTGCAAAGCCGTCAGCGTGTTTCTGTCCCTTGCTAAAGGGTTGTGTCAGGAAGAGCATCCGACGTAAAAACCTATGCCAAATCAAATGTGCAAATCAGATGATTCGCTGTGGGGACCACTGAAAAAGGGAAAAGCCGAAAGGAAAAGAAGAACAACACCATTAAAATGCTTTGATTTTTTTTTAACAGAAAAATCGCAGAGAATGCAAACATGTTTGTAGGCCATTGTCTATGTATTTTTACGCTTTTCTGAATGTGGCTTTCAAAATCCATAAGTAATATGCTTTGTCACTAAGCGTTCTGTAATTTGTAATTTAAAATATATAATTTCAAAGTAATTATAATTCACCACTGGGTAATGGTCACTTAGTGGTTAAGGCTCTGGGTAACCGAGCAGAAGGTTGGAAGATCAAGCCCCAGTCCCACCAATCTGCCACTGACGGGCACTTGAGAACTGTCCATAACTCTCAACTCATAATTTGCATAAATAAGATAAAAATACGTCGGATAAAGGCACCTGAAAATATTACAAATATGATTAATAATTAATTAATTAGAAATAGATCTCTTCATTTCAGAGCTTTAACAATGTGTGTCAAATAAATATAATTTCCAACTTGTCTGCCATGGACTGCTGAATTATTATAAATATAAATGCTAATGTATAATCTCGTACATTTCTATCATAAGTCCAGATTTCACAATTACAAACACACCATTTTATTATAAATCTTGAATGAATGGATTAAATTGATCAGAAGGTGTTATTAATAATAATTATAATAATTCTTATTTATAATGAACTTTACATTTGAGGCAAATCTCAAAGTGATACACTAGGCAGTAAGACAAAAATAACAAGCTAAAATAAGAAAAAGAGAAAAACAAAGGATATATGTTGATTCGTTGTCGGCAGTTGCAATTCAAATCAGGTTTATAAATAATCCTTGTTGCTATACACTTCATTGTTTCTATAGTAACAACACATTGTCTCTGTAGTTACAACACATTCACAGAGACGTATTTTTTAATGGAAGCAGTCTCTATTGTCAGTGCTTTGTAGCCAAGTTTGCTATCACACAGGAAACATTTTTTACCTCAACAAATGAGACTGTTTTACCCTCAGTTTGTTTCTTTGTG
>CM045744.1:32468975-32601475 GCA_024760905.1 Plotosus lineatus | reverse complement strand
AGATACATAGTTCAACTTACAATAAAGAAAAACTTCATTAACATTGTTTTTGAATCTGCAATAGAAAATATTTAAAGTGCACCCATGTGCCTGAAATTAAAAAAAAAAAAACATCCTAATTTAAACTCATTCAACTTATTTATGGCTTAATATCTCCGTCTCTCTTCACCTTTCTCTTCATTCCTGTTAGAAAATTTTCCGTTTTGTTTCTTGAAGGGGTTGTTTACTGCACTTCATATCGTTTGCTCGTGCGAAAAACTGCTACACCATAGCGGGACAATGAGAGCGCCACTGCCAACTAGCGGAGTGGAGGTGCAATTACACTTAATTCTCGTACACAGTTCCAGAAAAGCATGTTCCCCAGGGTCATACACACTCCCCCCGGCATAATACGGGGGCGCGCCCCACTATTTGAGAAGCACTGTACTAAAATCAAGTATTGTACCTTATTTTAAAGCATATTCTCGTTGGCGGCACGGTGGCGTAGTGGTTAGCACGTCTGCCTCACAGCAAGAAGGCCTGGGTTCGATTCCCGGCCTGGGCGTTTCTGTGTGGAGTTTGCATGTTCTCCCCGTGCTTGTGCGGGTTTCCTCCGGGTGCTCCGGTTTCCTCCCGCAGTCCAAAGACGTGCACTGTAGGTTAATTGGCTGTTCTAAATTGACCGTAGATTCTCTCCTGCAGCGGCACTGGAACCCAGTCGTATCGGCATTTGCCCTTCCATTGGATCCTTCCGGTGGCGCCGAGACAGGGGGGGACTTGCTGCCTGGGTAACAGCCTGTCCCTCATTACTCTCGACCCAGGCTCTGTGCACTGGGGGGTATCACCAGCTGGGGTACCAGCCAGAGCGCAGCCATAGTCCTTCGGGACTGATGGAGGCCTACCATCTCGTTCCCAATATCTTAATATCTCAAATTTCCTACTTAATCCGTATTATAATAGAGTGGGTCACATTCATGTATATTCTGGTCCTTTCAGCATACTCATTAAAAAAAAAAATCAAAGTAATGAAACACAATTAATGAAATTCATAAATCATAAATAAATACACTTCATTAAGTTGTCCTAGTATTTCTTATGGAAAACACAAGAAAAATAAACTAAAATAAGGTTTTTATGATTTGTCGATTTTAATGGGTGACATGGCACCAGCAGTTGTTCTGGTTGACCATGACAAATTATGAGTGTCAGTCACTTGAATCCAGCATTATCCATTAAGAATAATGATTTTTTTTTTTTTATCACGAGATAGACTAATCAGATTGCTGGAAATTGTCTGCAAACTGAAACCACATACAGACAGAAGTATAAAAGGGCATTTTCTTTGATTACACCATTCACAAGTATCTGCTGGTAGCAACATTTTCTGTGTGCGCACACATAGTGCCTACATTGTAAACCTCGTCCTGAGACAGAACTTTCCGGAATATCTCTCCCTTTTCCTGCAGCTCTTGAAGTGTCTGTTTGAGAAGGCTTCTGATCTTTGCAGGGATCGTCAACTGACCAGATCCAGGCTCCTAAGAACACAGACCAGAGAAGAACAGGAAATGTGCTAAGAAGAATAAAAAATATGATTTTTTTTTAATTTATTAAAAAAAAACACACACACAGCACATAGACGTTTTGTAGTACTTCCACTACAGCTTGCTTTTAGGAAGTCTGGCATCTCCAGAAGAGCAATGCTATTGCAAGCTACCTGAAAGAAAAACATTCATTCATTTGACAAACCACTTAATCTTAACAAAGTTGCAGAAAGGCTGAAGCCTATTCCAGCCGATGGTGAGTGCTCACCAGACCATCACAAGCCCAACACGCACAACCATCCAAACCTATTTGGAACAGCAAAGTCTTTTGAACAATAGGTGGAAACCAAAGTACTCAGAAAAAAACAACAAAACCATGGGGAGGACATGCAGATTCCACATGGAAACACCCTTCCCAAGTCTGGAACTTGAAACAAGACACAAAGATGAGTAAACACCCAAAGGCCTTATTCTAACCTAATATAACATTTAAAAATATAAAAATACAGAAAGTGCGAGACATCCGCCTCATTACAGGAAGGTCCTAGGTTCGAGTCCCAGGCTCGGCGAGAGTGTTTCTGTGTGGACTTGGCACCTTCTCCGCATGTTTAAGTGGGATTCATCGAGGTATACCAGTTTCATTCCATAGTCTAAAGACATGCACAGTCGGCTGGCTACGCTAAATAAGTATGAGTGTGAATTGGCCCTGCGACGGTCTTGCAAGCTACTTAGGGTCAAAGACTGGCAATCATGAAAGGAAACTAATTCCACAACAAAGCGAATTTTAATAAATTTAATTAAAAACTGTTTATCATTGACCCCTGTTGATTTTGTTTATTCTTTCATGTTCTCTCTCTCATACTCTTTTGCTCTCTCTCTCTCTCTCTGACTCGCTCTCTCTCTGACTCGCTCTCTCTCTCTGACTCGCTCTCTCTCTCTGACTCGCTCTCTCTCTCTGACTCGCTCTCTCTCTGACTCTCTCTCACTCTGACTCGCTCTCTCTCTGACTCTCTCTCACTCTGACTCGCTCTCTCTCTGACTCTCTCTCTGACTCTCTCTGACTCTCTCTCTGACTCTCTCTCAGAAAGTTGCATTCGGCTTGTCCTGTGCATAAAATTAGGATGACGTGTTTGGCATTTTGAGATGGTATATAACATGTGTAGCTTCCTAAATCCATTAAAGATTCTTTTTTTATCCCCAAAATGAATTTTATCTTTTATTTGTCAGTGCAGCGCTTCTTCAGTTGTCTCCTTCAGACATTCTTCAACACATTTGTTATAATTACCCAAGAGACTTTTCTTATTGTCATGCTCCGATGAATCCTGAAACAATGTAATAAAAAAAAACTCTGTCCTGGTATATAATTACAGCCTGCAAAATATTTTTTGAATACTAATTACAGTTCACCTGTCAGATAAGTACAACTAAAATCAAGTCATCTGGAATGAACTGAGAAACTTTTAATGTCCCGAGTAAACTGGATGATAATTCAGTCAGTACTTTACCTGCTTCTCTGAAACGCTTGGACCAGGCTGTTGAATCAGAGGGTGTATAAGGTACTCAACATCATAAGGCCGGAATCTGGTCACCCCCTTCTCTTTGAGAAACTCGTTTAAGATGTAAACTGCCTCAGCCAGAACAAACTCGGAGCTTGGAGACAACAAAACAAATTATAGAATATAACCTGAAAGGCATTTTAATCTCCTGGCACAAACTTTCATAAGGAAGAGCAAAAGTATCATCTCCATTTACGGCATTTGGCAAATGCCCTTATCCAGAGCAACTACATGTGAGTGTCAAGAACCTTGCTCAAAGACCCAACAGGAGGACAGCCATGGACTAATGGTTTGATAAATGGGTTTGAGACCAAAAGGTGGCTAGTTAAATTTGTGGCAGCTGGAGACATTTGGGGGCAGCACCTTCTCTTCCTCCACCTTCATGGCTGAAGTTCACTTGAGCAATGTGTGGCCCACTGCTCCAAATGTGTGTACTGTTTAAATGTGTGTGTGTGTGTGTGTGTGTGTGTGCTCACTTTGGATGGGTGAAATGTCGGGCTGCAACTAACGATTATTTGAATAATCGATGAATCGGGTGATTATTTCTTCGATTAATTGAAAAGAGCGCAAACATTTTTAAATTTCCATTTCTATGTTCAAAAATAGACCATGTATGTTTTCAAATTGCCAGTGCATGTGTGAGTAGCTGAGTGTACATCACAGAATTAACAAATGACTAGATAGGTAGTAAATCATAGTTCAACATACAGGGAGTCCTCGGTTTACACCGGTCACGACTTACACCGTTTCGTGGTTACAAACGCGCCCCCATAAAAATATAAAAAATATTATTACACGTCATTACGTCTTTCACGGTTACGTAAACAAACGCAAACTAATTTCGGGCGCACGAGGCGGAAGAATACGCTATGTTGTGATTGTGGGCCAAGGAAGAAGGTGTCGCTTCCTTTCACTCGGTACTATAAGATTACGCGTCATTACGTCTTACGCAGTTACATAAACAAACGCAAACCAGTTTCGTGCGTGCAGAATACAGCAAGCGTTGGCAAGTTTTGAGGCTCAAGATCCTGACTTGGAAAGGTTCACTAGGGTTTCCAGAGGCATCCCTCAACCTCAGCTGCATCTACTACTCCAGGCTCAACTGCCCCAGCTTCTCCAGCACAATAAGCCCGTCTCTCCCTCCCTTACTGTATTTCATTCTTGTGGTAAGGAATTTTTTTATCTTTTTTTTTAATACTTTGTCATTAACTGTTACAGTTTATTATAGCACTGTACGTACAGTACTTTTCAGTATATTTTATGTTATGTTCCGACTTACACTGAAATTTGGGTTACATCGCATTTTAAAAACGGATCAGCGTCGTAAACCGAGGACTCCCTGTATTCATATAAATAATCTACTAATATACAGTTATTATTTATGAATCTAATTTTATACATGCTCTAGCTTATAAATACATACCGTTTGGTTCTCAAATGCTGAGTTCATTTTCGCTAATTTTGGATAAAGCTTAAATTTAGTTTTATAAATTAAAATTCATATATTTACATGTTCATGCAAATTGTATCTTCTAAAGAATCAGTAGAGATGTTTTGTTTTACACTCCATTAGCATTGCCAATCATGAAAGAGGTCTATTGCTTCTATGAATAATACAGCAATTTCTCAGCAATCAACATGAGTTTCTAATGCTAACGTAAAGAATTATTAAATGCGAATGAAGAGAGCACGAAAATCAATCGTAACATTTCAAATAGTTCAATGAACTTTCGCAATCGTACAATACAGACGCTCCCCGACTTATGTTTTTAATTGGTTCCGGACGGCCGAACGTAAGTTGAAAGTGAACGTAAGTTGTTACAGTGACGTATGACGCTCATACTGTACTATGTATCTATAAATACCACTACCGTATCTCATAAAACACCCCTAAATCAATTATTATAAACATAACATTGTCAAATAATATCAAATCTATCAAATAATATCAACATTAATTTCAAATAAGTCACTTATTTATACCGAGTCACTTTCCATGAAGCTTACAGTATGTGAGGCGCTCAATATCGAAAGTAGTGTACTTGTGAAAGTAGTGTACTTGCTGTGGGTTATACGGACTTCTGGTCTTTCAAGTGCGCAAGGGTGCCGTTGAACTCGTTTAGAATACAGCCTGCACTGATGTGAATCACCAACCATATTTGCTTAGGGTTACAAAAGTCCGCAAAACAGTGTAAACACAAAGATCACAGAGACAATGTCTTAAAATAAGGGTAACACGCTACAGTATATAACTGAGACATAACATATATACACACACAGGGTATTCATTAAGTTTTATAGTAGAAGGAGGATATTGATAGTAGGGGTGGAAATTGTTTGAGGCAAGCATGGGGATGGGGTTTTCCCTTCCCACAGGGGGATCTGGAGGGCCACTGCCAGAAAAAAATTTTAAATTCATGTGCTCTGTGTTGCATTCTGGGCCCATATGAGAAAATAAGACAAGCTAGAAGCAAATAAAACTAAAAGTTTATATTATAAAAATAGTATTTGTTACAAGAATAGTAGACATACAGTGTGGTTCAGTTACTTATTCCTCCCCCTTCTGTCATTGTTTGCATGCTATCCTCATTAAAATATGAAAACCTATAAATGTTTGGGTGGTTTTAGTGAAAGCAGACACTGTTTTTTCATGTGTGATTTTGACAAAGATCAGATCACATTTGATGGCGAGTTTATGCAGAAATGTGAGAAATTCCAAAAGGTTCAGATACTTTTTCATACCACTGTACTTCTTAAAGGAAAGTACATAAAACTTCTTATTTAAAAAATCTAACAGTTACTTTACTAATATAGAACATTTGTGAATCAAACTGGTACCCTAATCTGTCAAAACTGTTTACGTAATATAATTTTAGGATGAATAAGATTAGGCTATTAGAATAAGATTGCTGCCAAGGTTAGTTCTCAATGTATGGAAATGACAGAATGAGCCGATTCATTCATTCATATATATATATATATGCCCCTTCAAAACACAAATTTAGGATTCTATAGTCACTTACCCTGCTGATGGACCGGCTTCCTCATCAATATTAATTCCTACATTTTTTGTTTTAAGATACTGCAGCGCTCCCGTGCCAAGTCATTTCACTTTTACAAAGGTTGCATTTTGCATTCAACACATTTTCGGGGACCATGGAGATTAAAATACTCCCAAACGTTTGAAGATTTCGATCAAACACTTTGTTTCCCTCCCAGTGCCACTGGTAGTTGACTGAGCCACGTTTTGTCATGTTTATGAAGATGGAAAAAATGCAAGGCGCACGTATGACACGTCCGTTCAACTCTGTACTGAGTGACACTCGTCTGTTGTGGCTGATTACACAATAATTGCAAGACTTCTCGATTAAGAGATTTGTTGCCAACACTTTTAATAATCGATTTTATCGATTCGTTGTTTCAGCACTAGTTAAATGCAAAAGTCTAAGTTTCCCTTGCAGGATTAATACAGAATATGAAAATAAAAATTAATCAATCAGAAACAGTGGCAGTTTGGTGGGAATGGATTTTAACCCCTAACCCACAGATCACTAATCCAGAGCCTTAATCATGAAGCAATCATTGGATTACATCAATTGGTTTTTAAGAAAGTTACCAGTTCACTTTGCATATTTAAATCTAGAGCAGGGGTCACAAACATGGTGCCCGCAAGGACAACACGAGTCGCCTGCAGGCCTGTTCACTGCTATTTTTAGAACAGGCCCACAGCTTCGTAGTGCCACGCTCCATTGAGCTGCATGTATTTTTTTTTTAAATCAAATCAATATGTTCACATTGATGAATAAAATTAATTATTAATAACATATAATTAAAGGTAAATTGAGCAAATTTGTTATTTCAGAAGTGTGTGTATTGACCTGGTAGCCCTTCGCATTACTTTGTACTCAAGAAGTAGCTCTCAGTTTCAAAAAGGTTGGTGACCCCTGATCTAGAGCAAGAACAGACCTTTAACTAATTAGTACACAAACCACACACACACACACACACACACACACACACACACATGTATTTATATAAGTGTATATATTTAGTGATTATAATTGACTCACTCAGTGGGTCTTGAACCAGGTTCACTGGCTGGAAAACAGAATGGTATGTCATAGCAGTCTCTGTAGAGCTCATGTGTCTCCTGCATCCGGGAGATCTGTACACTCATGACAGGATCATTCACTTTATCTGTCCACACAAGAAAAAGGAACAGACACAACTTGGTACAGCTCTCCATTACAATTCATTACAATACATACAGTACAGCTCGGTGAAGCCACACACTTAAAGACTGGAACACCGGCTGATTTTTTTTCTCCCATTTTACCTGTCTAGTTTTGGTGAGTCTGTGGCACATGTGTCTTAGAATTAAAAGGTATTTACGTTTGGCAGACACCATTATCCAGTGTGATTTACATTTTTATCTCATTTATACAGCTGGGTTAATGGCCAGGTTCAGAGGACTAACAGTGGCAGATTGATGGTACCAGCGCTTAGCTCCACCGAGCTGAGCAGTATCCCGGAGCATTAACCGCTGAGACATCTTCAATTCAGATGTAGTCCATGTATCTTATTGAGGTTCATGTTACATGTGCAGGGCTGTCAACCCAGGAAGGTACCATTTTGTAGTCAATAAACCAAATATTAATATTAATATTTTGAGCTGAAAATTAGTATTCGCAATAGACAAAATTAGGACTCAAATTAGGATTTCACAAAATTTGGACATACAGGTTATTTTTGTCAAATTTTACTGCATTTTGGGTCAATAATGAAACAGCAGCATATTTGAGAAAACCAGGCTTATTTGAAATAATTATACTGGTGGTGTAATACCAAAGAGACGATTCATGGATGTGGTGAAGGAGGACATGAAGGTCGTTGGTGTAAGAGAAGAAGATGCAAAGGATAGGGTGAGATGGAGGCAGATGATTCGCTGTGGCGACCCCTGAAGGGAAAAGCCGAAAGGAAAAGAAGAAAGAAGATACTGGTGTTGTAATATAGTATATAATATGTAATAATTATTATTATATACAGTATTGCATATTTGGGGCCAGTGGTGGTCTAGTGGTATAGGGTGCTGGATCGCTGATCCAAAGGTTGTGGGTTCGAGTCCCACTCTCCACAAGGTTGTCACTGTCGTCGTCCCCCCCCCAGTGCAGCTAACTGGGTTATCAAAGGCGGGCCATGTCTCTCACTGTCTATGGTGAGAGGCATGTAAAAGAACCATTGCTGACATTCGTAAAGAGTAGCTGCAAGCGTGTTTCGTCAGCGTGTTTCTGTCCCTTGCTAAAAAGGGTTGTGACAGGAGGGGCATCCGACGTAAAAACCTCTGGCAAATCAAACGTGCGAATCAGATGACTCGCTGTGGCGACTATCAAGTAAAAGGGAAAAAGCCGAAAGGAAGACAGACAGACACTATTGCATATTTATTATTATATTATGTATGACCCTGAATGATATTTGATATCAGCGTTTACAAATAAGTAAGAGAGTTCATGACAAAAAAAAGTTATAAAGTAAGCAAACCTGTCGCTGGCTGGTTATGTCTGCTTCCCTTTATATGCGTTTTAATATCAAAAAAGCCCGAATATGCAATGATAATTTTCACATTGCACATTGTGCAAAAGACTGTGTATCTGTCATGCTTCTGAATGAATGGATAAGTTGTTGAATATTCGGATAAACATTCTTGCTTTCTTTTTGTCGGCATTTTAGAGTTCCCTTACCCGCCCAATGATTGGCTCTGGTTACCACGGAGCATATGTAAGATAGCCGCTGATTCAATTAATGGAAATCGACCTACCTTGCTGCCAATTAACGAATTACATGGTAAAATACAACAGTAATATCCCGTGAGATTATCACGAGACTTGGCTTTACCAGGAAGGGAATCCAATTTGATGCAGAGATCGAATTTGATGCAATTCATCAGAATTTTTGATAAAATATTGCCAAATAAAATTGAAAGTAGCATATTTTCCTGAACGTTTAAAATTTGTATTAATGTCTGAATGAATCGTATTGCCGTATTTTATGTTATTTTTTCGTATGAATACAGATAAATTCGTACAAGTTGGCAATCCTGCATGTGTTCTGAGATGCTTTTCTGCTCATTATAGTTGTGAAGAATGATTAGAATTAATTAAAAAGCTTACATGCATGGTTTCTGTCTGTTTCTATTAAACCCACTGTTTCGTTATATAGAAAATATAAAACCGCAATAATTTCACACATAGGGAAACTAAACAAAAAGTAGTGAAAAGCCATGTGAAACTACGTTTTTAATACAAATAAAGCACCGGTAATAAATTCTGTTCTAAAAACAAGTAACTCATTTACATACAAATATTACGTGCGATATTCTTCTTTCACATGTATGATCAGACACTTGTTTGATTTACGTGAACAGAAACAAGTAAGATCAGTCTTTCAGCCTAGTTTAATTTTATTCAGAGGTTCACTAGTTTATAGTTTACTAATACTACTACTGTGCCAGCAACAGCTGAGCCAATAATGGAAACTCGGTGGGTCACAATTCCTCAATAAAAATTTGCAAGATAGCTGTTGGTTCTCTAGACCCTTTGACAGCTCTTGTATTTCGAACTGCTGGGTATCATGCCTCCCTCCTTACCAGATCAAAGCTGGTGGGGGAGCCGGATTAGTCGCCAACCAACTGACCATACGGCAGGTTGTACTGGGTTACACTGTTACTGATAGCAAAGTGAACTCTGACCTGACACCACTGTGAATTTATTATCTGTATGCTGTTATTATTGCTATTAGCTTGCTCTGTATGAATGGGAGATTTACATCCTATTCTTGCAAACTCCACTTATGACAGTGAAACAGCAACCTTTTCAAACTGGCTAATGAAAACTATGAAAACTGTCAGCTATATTTTAGCAGATTGCACCTTCAAACTGTAAGTAAAAAACACCTGATGATAAAAATATGTATCTGTTCATAAGTAACCAGAGAGTTTGGACGGCCTCCCTGATTTATCGAATTCCCAGCCTTTCTGACTTGCTGTGGATTTTTTTTTTGCCCAAAAATGACCTAAATATGAGTTAAACATTTCAGTAACTATGTCCTGAAGTGCTACATGCTCAGAGGACAACCCCTGAGAATGTGCTATGACTCCACTGGATCACCAAAATGAATAACTGCACTCAATTTTGCAAAAACACTGTCAAATTTAAGACAGGACACCCTAAATATTTAGGTGAGTATTCAATATGATGCGCAGTCAGCCATTTAACTGCTTCTATGTTGTAGATCCTGAAACAGATTTGAATAAAATTTTCCGTTTGTCATCAAGATTGTTTTTATCTGGATGCATCTGTATGTGAATGGATTCTGAGTTTGCATGTTCTTCCTGTGCTTGTGGGAGATTCCTCAGGGTTTTATGGTTTCCAAACACGTTCACATAAGCCTAACTGGCTGTTTCAAATTACCCATAGGTGTGAGTGTGAATGACTATGCTTATAATGGCCCTGCTATGGACTGGTCAGCTGTTTACCCCACCTTCACCCAGAGTCAGCTGAGATCTGCAGCATGCTTACAAAACAAAGAAGCCTTAATCTCTCTCTGCGCACGCGAGGTTGCAAGAGAACCTCGTACTTGGAGCAGATCTCCAATCTCCAGCTCTGAACTGCACCTCTGTGCCTCCTTCAGCTTCCTCAACTCCTCCTTTAGGTCAAAATCACCTCCAGAAGGATCGCTATCTCCAGCTAAAATAACAGTTCAGGCTTTAGTTTGTGCAAAAAAAAAAAAAGTACACCAAGTTAACAATAAAAGAAAGCTTACAGGATATAAAAGCCTTACCTTTTACTGAGTTTCCATGATCTTGCAATTCCTTAGATTTCCAACACAGGCAGTTGATGACTCCAGTACTATCATCCACTAAACAGAAAGAGCAAATCTTAATCAACAGAGAGCTTCTTCATGCCTTGTTCATAATCTGCACATCACAATGAAAGCAAAGTACCTCCATAGCAATAAAAGTCATCTCTCTCCTTTTTGTACACCACAGTACCCAGTACATCCACCTGGTACATAGGGTGATTTTTATAGAAGTAAATTCCTGTGGGTGTTCAAAAAAATGTGAACAAATTATTTTTCAAGAGTATATGCGTACAGCGTACTGTATATAATTCAGAGGTATCTAGCAGCATCAGGTGGTGAGGTTCCATACTACAACCTATTGAAATTTCACTCCTGATTCCTCCCCTATGGTTCTGGACTATTGTAGAAACATGGCAGTGCAAGATGGAGGTCTCCATGAGAGGAGCCCCGCTCTTCCTGAAGATATAATTGACTTATTTTAAGATTCAAAAACAACAACTTTTTGAAAATGACTAGATTAATGAAAAATCATTTATTAATTTTGATAATATACTGTACTTCATTTCTGATAGTATATCCTCCAAAATGTTACACACTACACTTTTAAATATATAAATGTACAAAACAGTCATCTTGTAGCATTTTTACTAATAAATAAATAAATAAATAAACAAACAAGCAAGCTCATTCATGCTTCAAAAAGATGAAAATGTTGAGGTTCTCTTTGGGAGTAACGAGGCTGGATAGGATCAGGAATGAGTAAATCAGAGGGACAGCCCATGTAAGATGTTTTGGAGACAAAGTCAGCGAGGCTAGATTGAGATGGTTTAGACATGTACAGAGGAGGGATAGTGAGTATATTGGTAGTAGGATGCTAAGGTTGGAACTGCCAGGCAGAAGGCCCAGAGCAGGGGTCTCCAATCTTATCCCTTAACTGGCCAGTGTGGGTTCAGGTTTTCATTTCAACCAAACAGTAGCCACACCTTCCACCTGTTTCAATCACTGATAATCAAAAGAAAAGAAAAAAAAAACTAGATTGGACATTACTGTTTCAAGTCTGAAGTGGAGCCATCTTGGTGGGATCACCTTGCTTTCAGGCTTGAAGCAAGGTGATCTCACCAAGATGTCTCCACTCCAGAGATGAATGTGGAATCAAGGTTGTTGTTTTTTTCCTTTTGATGACCGGTGATTGAAACAGGTGGAAGGTGTGGCTACTGTTTGGTTGAAGTGAAAACCTGAACCCACACTGGCCAGTTAAGGGATAAGATTGGAGACCCCTGCTCTAGGCCTTCTGCCTGGCAGTTCCAACCTTAGCATCCTACTACCAATATACTCACCGGCCCTTTGTGGATAAGATTGGAGACCCCTGGCCTACAGGAAGAGCAAAGAGATTTATGGATGTGGTGAAGGAAGACATGAAGGTTGTTGGTGTAACTGAAGATGCAGAGGATAGGGTGAAATGGCGGCAGATGATTCGCTGTGGCGACAAATGAAGGGAACAGCAGAAAGGAAAAGAAGATTCATGCTTCAAATCAACACGAAACCTGGAACTTGTCGAGACTCTCTAATCTTTAGGAGGTCTTTAATATAAAGTCGGACGAAGGCAGAAAACACAGGGTCCAGTCCCCAGAGCAGTGATACTGGTTCATCTTCATCACCACCCTGCTCAGCATCCATTGTGCATGGATCCTAAAACCAATCAACAAGACACAGATTACTTCTCCCTTTCAGTTTGGCAAAGATGGTTGGTGCAGTGCTGCCCTGCCTGGTGTGAAGATTTTCACAAAATGATCACCAAATCCAAACTTCAGAAGGATGCATCGGGTTTAATCTCCTTATTTTAAATCAAGATTCAGGATAGAGTTGATTTAAGAGGACAACAAGAGAAACAATACGGGGACAATGTATGTTTATAAGTCTACTGTTCTAAAAATAAAATGCTTGTTTGTCAAGTAACTGTACAAATTTTAAGCTTCTCTGTCCCCTTGTTGGCGGTTGTATGTCCAACATCTCACATCCAAAGGAACGTGCAGGGCTGTATACCAAACAGCACCACATTTACGGCAAGTGCAGTAGTATATAGTGCGGAAGCCATTATTTCACCTTACACATAGTGCACTTAGAGAGTCAGTACAGGGTCATTTGTACTTCAGCTCACGCATTCGACGCCCAGGTAACGCTGCTACCTACCTTTATAACTATTGAATTTTTTTGATAACTATTTAAATAAGAACCTTAAATATAATATAGAAGAGTGTATCTGGGGGAAAGTAAAATGATCATAACCACTGTAAAAACTCACTATAAACCTCAATGACGCTGCAGAAAAACAAGCCGGACACAAAACAGCCAAAAGCAGGAAAATCTTATTCATCGCAAGTTTACCGGCAGTCACATACAACCTGAATGCACATACTGCCCCCTACCGTACTGATTCGATATGGCACTTAAACCAACGGCACATTGTCACTCACTCACCCCCTCAACCTGGTGGCAGACTGGTGGAGTAAACCTCACAGCAAGAAATTTCTTCTGGGTACTCTGGTTTCTTCCCACAGTCCAAAGATTAGGAAGACTGAAGAGACAACAAGGATCGAGCTTTGGGGACAGATGGAAATAAAATAACATTTGAACAATTTGTATAGCTGTCTAAAGATCGAGATAAATTCATCCATTCATTCATTTTCTGAACCGCTTAATCCGAATTAGGGTCATGGGGAGGCTGGGGCACATCTCAGCCGATCGTCTGGACGAGGGAAGAGTACACCCTGGACAGCTGGCCAGGCCACACTGACAGTTATGCAGCATACTCTTTACGAAAGCCAGCAATGGTTCTTATACATGGCCATGTTTTATTTATTTATTTTTTTACTTCATTATTGAGCACAACCCAAATACTTCCAGTAGGGTAAAGGTCGGGGCCACTCTTTCACCATTTGACCCCAATTTTGTATCTGTACCATTACAGAAGAAAAATCAATTAAAGAGTGGTCATTGGAGCAGACTTCAATGGACATGTTGGTGCAGGCAACAGAGGGGACGAGGAAGTGATGGGCAGGTTTGGTATCCAGGACAGGAACACAGAAGGACAGATGTTGATCGATTTTGCAAAAAGGATGGAAATGGCTGTGGTGAATACTTTCTTCCAGAAGAAACAGAAGCATAGGGTGACTTATGAAAGCGGAGGTAAGAGCACACAGGTAGACTACATCTTGTGTAGGCGAGGTAATTTGAAGGAAGTCAGTGACTGCAAAGTAGTAGTGGGTGAGAGTGTTGCCAAACAGCATAGGATGGTGGTGTGCAGGATGACACTGATGGTGAGAAAGGTGAAAAGGCAAAGGTAGAGCAGAAGACAAAGTGGTGGAAGCTGAAAAAGGAAGAGTGTCGTGGTTGTCTCCAAGGAGGAGTTGAAACAGGCTTTGGGTAGTCAGGAAGTGCTTCCAGAGGACTGGACAACCACAGCCAATGTGATCAGGGAGACCGGTAGGAGAGTATTTGGTGTGTCCTCTGAAAGGAAAGTAGATATGAAACTTGGTGGTGGAATGAGGAAGTGCAGGAGTGTACAAAAGAAGAGGTTAGCCAAGAAGAAGTGGGACATTGAGAGGACCGAAGAGAGTAAACAGGGAGTACAGGGAGACACAGCGTAAGGCGAAGGTAGCAGTGTCAAAGGCCAAACAGAGGGCGTATGATGACTTGTATGATAGGTTGAACAGTAAGGAGGAGAAAATGATCTATACAGGTTAGCACAGCAGAGAAATAGAGATGGGAAAGACGTGCAGCAAGTTAGAGTGATAAAGGACAGAGAGGGAAATGTATTGACTGATGACAGAAGTGTGCTGGGAAGATGGAAAGAGTACTTTGAAGAGCTGATGAATGAGGAAAATGAGAGAGAAAAAGAGTAGAAGGGGTGACCGTTGAGGAGCAGGAAGTAGCAAAGATTAGTAAGGAGAAGTGAGGAGGGCATTGAAGAGGATGAAGAGTGGAAAGGCAGTTGGTCTCTGATGACATACCAGTTGAGGTATGGAAGTGTCTAGGGAGGTAGCAGTAGATTTTCTGACAAGAATATTCAACAAGGTCTTAGAAAGTGAGCAGATGCCAGAGGAATGGAGGAGAAGTGTGCTTGTGCCCATTTTTAAGAACAAGGGCGATGTACAGAGTTGTGGCAACTACAGAGGGATAAAGTTGATGAGCCATACAATGAAGCTATGGGAAAGAATAGTGGAAGCAAGACTAAGGGCAGAGGTCAGCATTTGTGAACAACAGTTTGGTTTCATGCCAAGAAAGAGCACCACAGATGCAGTGTTTGCTTTGGAGGATGTTAATAGAGAAGTACAGAGAAGGTCAGAAGGAGCTGCATTGTGCCTTTGTGGATCTGGAGAAAGCATATGACAGGGTGCCGAGAGAAGAACTGTGGTATTGTATGAGGGAAGTCTGGAGTGACAGAGAAGTATGTTAGAGTGGTGCAGGACATGTATGATAGATGTAAGACAGTGGTGAGGTGTGCTGTCGGTGTGACAGAAGAGTTCAAGGTGGAGGTGGGACTACATCAAGGGTCAGCTCTCAGCCCCTTCTTGTTTGCTATGGTGATGGACAGGCTAACAGATGAGGTTAGACAAGAATCTCCATGGACTATGATGTTTGCAGATGACATTGTGATCTGTAGTGAGAGCAGAGACCAAGTGGAGGAAAATCTAGAGAGGTGGAGGTATGCCCTGAAAGGAGGGGATTGAAGGTTAGTCTTAGTAAGACAGAATACATGTGTGTGAACGACAAGGACCCAAGAGGAACTTTGAGGTTACAGGGGGCAGAGATAAAGAAGGTGGAGGATTTTAAGTACTTAGGCTCAACAATCCAGAGCAATGGAGAGTGTGGAAAAGAGGTGAAGAAGCGCTGGCAGGCAGGTTGGAAGGGATGGAGCAAAGTGTCCGGTGTGATGTGTGATAGGAGAGTATCGGCAAGAATGAAGGGAAAAGTGTACAAGACGGTGATGAGGCCAGCAATGTTGTATGGTTTAGAGACAGTGGCCCTGGGGAAAAGACAGGAGTCAGAGTTGGAGGTAGCAGAGATGAAAATGTTGGAGGTTCTCTTTGGGAGTAACGAGGATGGATAGGATCAGAAACGAGTACATCAGAGGGACAGCACATGTTAGATGTTTTGGAGACAAAGTCAGAGAGGCTAGATTGAGATGGTTTGGACATGTACAGAGGAGGGATAGTGAGTATATTGGTCGTAGGATGCTGAGGTTGGAACCACCAGGCAAAAGGCCCAGAGGAAGACCAAAGAGAAGATTTATGGATGCAGTGAAGGCGGACATGAAGGTCGTTGGAGTAAGAGTAGAAGATGCAGAGGATAGGGAGAGATGGAGGCAGATCATTTGCTGTGGCGACCCCTGAAGGGAACAGCCGAAAGGAAAAGAAGAAGTGATAACTTGATCAAAGACATTCAGGCCATCAGAGAACTTAATTTTATTGCCACTGTTGCACCACCCCCCACCCACCCCACCCCACCCCCAGCGCTCCAGGCATGACTATATATAGTGTTTACTGCACTTCATATCAGGATCAAGAATGAAAGGAAAAGTGTACAAGACGGTGATGAGGCCAGCGATGTTGTATGGTTTAGAAACAGTGGCCCTGGGGAAAAGGCAGGAGGCAAAGTTGGAGGTAGCAGAGATGAAAATGTTGAGGTTCTCTTTGGGAGTAATGAGGATGGATAAGATCGGGAATGAGCACATCAGAGGGACAGCACATGTAAGACGTTTTGGAGACAAAGTCAGAGAGGCTAGATTGAGATGGTTTGGACATGTACACAGGAGGGATAGTGAGTATATTGGTAGTAGGATGCTGAGGTTGGAACTACCAGGCAGAAGGCCCAGAGGAAGACCAAAGAGACAATTCATGGATGTGGTGAAGGAGGACATGAAGGCAGTTGGTGTCAGAGAAGATGATGCAGAGGATAGGGTGAGATGGAGGCAGATGATTCACTGTGGCGACCCCTGAAGGGAACAGCCAAAAGGAAAAGAAAAGATATCAAATGCTCGGTGCTTTTTTGCTACACCATAGGGCAGTGATTCTCAAATAGTGGGGCGCGCCCTCCTGAAGGGATCCCAGGGAACATGCTTTTTTTTGCCGGATAGTGTAATTCTACATCCAATACAGCAGGTGGCAGTGACTTTCTCACTGTGAGAGTGTGCCCAGAGGTAAAATCAGAAGTGAAGTTAATCCTGTAACCCCACCATAGAAATTTTGAACAGGGACAGAAAGAGAGGCGGAAAGAGATGGAGACAGTGAGAGAAACGAAAGTCAAGTTGAGGTGGTATGATGAAGAGGATGTAGCGCTCGGCTTCACTGTGCTGCGGTTAGAAACGAGGAAAGACCGCAGTGTTTACTGTGTCTGAAAACATTGGCAGCGGCGAGCATGAACCCAAATAAATTCAGGCGTCACTTAATGATATCTGTTCGCATCAGAGAAGGTGGAGTACCAAACTGCGCAGTGCAGAAAACCCCACAGCACAGCAGAGGAACTGATCCAACCTGCAGCACACACGATCTCTGTCATGCTGGATGACGTCACTTCTGTGAAAATAAATCCAGGTCCCAGTTCAGCATTGAGCAGGAGCTGACAGTTCAGTATCGTGCTTTAAACCCGGCTTCGAAAACCTGTGCACTGCGAAACGTGCTCATTATAGCCAGTAATCTGGACTTAATCATTTAATAGACAATAATAATAATAATAATAATAATAATAAAAATAAAATAATGCAAATTATTTTATTCCTTTTTGTTTTGTAGGTTAAAGTGTTTATATATTGTGCTGCTGTGTTAATGTTGATGATCAATTTGAATTTATTATTATTTATTGATTTTATTTAATTTTATTTTTCAGTATCAAATGGTTCAAATTGTTGGTCAAGAAATGTTTACACCTTGAATAAGGATACTTTTTTTATTTCAGACAAATTTATGCACTTTAAATCTTTTTGTTTAAAGACTAAAAAATTAAGAAAGTTATTCTTTGCTGAAAGTTGATCTGTATTTCTTCATTTATTTTTTTTGTATTCCATAATGAGAATAAGGATTTTTTTTTTAATGTTAATAAGGATACAGTGTGTGCAGAGGATTACTTATAACAATTTTTAGACAGATAACACTATTTGTATTGGGGGCGGGGCAAATGCTTTCCTCTTCCCAGGAGGGTCACGACAGAAAATGACTGACAAGCACTGCCATCGGTAACACGGTGAGAGCGCCACTGCCACCGACTGTAGAGGATGTGCAATTACACTTAATTCTAGTACAGTATGGCAAAAAAAGCCCCAGGGTCATATGCGCCTCCCTCCACCTGGCATCACACCACCGCCCCACTATTTGAGAAACACTAGCCTTGTGGGAACTCACCATGAGTCTTTCCTCACTGGCATTTGTAGCATGCACATTCACAAAATTCTCCTCCTTCTTCTCTGTTACACACCACCTAATGCCTGCCCACGCGACATCTTTGCCGCAGTCGATGGTCGAAAGGGTTAGCTGATGTATTGTTTATTCTTGTTTTATTATTATTATTAATGTTAATGTACATGTATTATTGTGAAATATATATTATTTTTACATGTTTATCTTTCATGTATTAGGTCAAATATACATGTTTGTGTCAGGTTCTATGAGTTTGGGAGCGGGTTGGAACGGATTAATTTGTTTTCTGTTATTTCCTATGGGAATTTTTGTTTTATCTAACAAGCATTTTGACTTACGATCTTGCCCTCGGACCGGATTAATTTCGTAAGTCAAGGTACCACTGTATACTGATGGTATCTCACACTCAGAACTCCCACTACACCTCCTTCCAGTATACACTTTACTACCTAATTAGCTGCACTCTATAAGAACTCGGCACATGCTCAGTGTGAAGTACTAATTCTGTGTCATGCTATCAGTGCATGATTACTGTTTTGCCTCGGACATTCTGTCTACCTGATCGACAGAAATCTGCCTCTTCATTGATCATAATTCTGGATGGTGTTTTTGAACATTGTCGTGAGGCAGCATGACATTTATAAATGTTAAATTATCATTGGGAAAATAATCAGACTGTGTGTTATTGTCAGCAAACTATAAAGTATTTAATCTCACCAGCGTGATAGTTTGACTGGTGGTCTGATATTATTACGGAGGTGTGTTCAAAAATTACAGTACATCTAATAAAATCATGATTAAATAGCTTAAGTACCCTGGTGGGGTTTATTTGTGATGTCATGTGGCTTTTTGAATTGATTTTATTTTCATGTTATTTTGATATTTTGTTTTATTTGTTCATGTTGTTTATCTCAAGCATCAGTTCTGGAACCACAACCAAATTACTCACATTTTCCAACTGATAAGAAATTCCCAACACCATTTCAAAAGTGGTATAAAATATATTTTCTGTTAAAATAGTACCATAGTAAACATACAGCATATCTGTATGACATCTCCTTGAAAGATTGACATTAATACAGTACATACTGGCATTTAAAACAATTAAAACAATGATATGAAAGAATAAAAACTAAAATCATGTTTGGTTGACTGACGCCAGTACAGTACAGACTGTTCACATCCACACTCATCCTCCTCTGATCTGCTCTTTTGTATCATCCCTCTTCATTTAGACCTCCTTGGCATTAACTTTCATCTTCTCTACAGTTTCCTAAAGAGAGAAATTATTGCGTCGATTAAAATGAATACGTACATATAAATCAGAGGGACACTTTGCTAATCCTTTTATACAATTCATTCATTCATTTTCTGAAACGCTTAATCCTAATTATTGTCGCAGGGAGGCTGGTGCCCATCTCAGTCGACTTTGAGCGAGGGCTATACGATGCATATAATCACCTGATGTTTGTTGAGCTCAGCGACTCTGCGGATCCATTCTAGCTCTGTCATCTCCTTATCACTTTCATCCTTTTCCTCCAAAACAGGAAACTTATCTGAACCTACAGAGAGAGAGAGAGAGAGAGAGAGAGAGAGAGCAAAGAAAAATACATAGATTTCATACAGCCTGACGTTCTAGTTGCAATTCTACATCTAAACAGGAACAATGGGTATAAATAAGCTGTAGTGTACATACTTCAATTCTTTCAAGAAAACTGAATAAAATAACATAAAAATCTGAATTAATTTTTGTGCTCTGCAGAAAATGATCAGGAAGTATAAACAAATAATAAATAAAATTGAATGGAAACCTGGGGCTGATTTCTTTAAAGCCTAATCTGTCGATTCACACAGTTGATAGTTAAGAGTAGAGATTACACTTGGTGAAATGCCCATAGGTTTCTTGAGGGTTTATTTATTTTTGCCTCCTTCACTGTGGCATTAATAACATACCATTAGTAAGAGTTGACATAAAATACATAAAATTGGTTTTATAAGATATGAACAAAGTATTTTACTTTCACTGATTTTTACAAATGCTACCAAGACTAAGGCATTTGCAAATCAAAGTACAAACAACACAAAGCCAGTTTTAATCCAGTTTGAAAGTATAACTCTGCACGGTGCTTTCATGGGTTCTGTGCTAATGAAGGTCAGACAGACAGAAGGCAGATGGAAGTTATCAGATCAGCACTTTCACTAACCATTGCAGGTCAAAGCAGTGCAAACCCAGTTTCCGCAGGCACAGACACAACGGTTACACCCCACCTGCGTCTCAGCTCCGTCTTCATACGTCTCATCCTCCAGTGCACACTCTGAATGTGACACGAGAGACAAATAGCATTCATTCATCTATTCGCCAAACTGCTTAATCCTACTAGGGTCACGGAGAGGTACAAGCTTATCTTAGTCAATTCGGTGCGAAGGCTCTATTCTCTACACAGAAACACCCTTGCCAAGCCCAGAAGCCAACCCCATAACATTCTTGCCATGAGACGGATGGGCAACCCCTATACCACCATGCCACCAAGAAAAATAACGAGCACATCAATGACTTCACGGATATAACCTTGTGATGTGTCTCTCCATACATTCAGTTTCAGACTTCTAAAATGATTTCAATTGAAATTGTTGTACATAGTTAGTAAATGCTTGTCGGTCTAAAATAGAACCACCAGTGGTACCCTGTTTAAGCAATAAATAATGTTTTAATTCATTTTTAAAGAGGACTGGTGTTGCAGTGGTTAGTACTGCCACCTCACTCGCAAGGCGGCTCTGAGTCTGAAGTTTGCAGTTTGAAGCTGACCAACTAGAGGCTATTCTATATGAAGTGTGCATGTTCAACTCGTCCTTGTGTGAGTTTAATTCAGCAATTCTAGTTTCTTTCCACGGTGTGGATTCGGCTGCAAAATTCAAAATTTTCCATAGATGTGAATCCAAAATTAAGAATGGGTTTAAACTGTTGGCCGAATGCTGATCAAGTAATCAAGTAACAGAAACAGAGATAACAGATCACTTTTCTCTCCATATATGTTCATCTATACTTAAATGCTTTCCTTTGCAGTCTACAAACGTACACTATATTAAATTTAAAATATGCAAGCATTGACACATAATGTAATTATTATATAGTATAATCAGGTAATATATAATAGTAGTAATTGAAAAATTATGCTTCTCAAAGCTGACCTAGAAATCAGTCCACATTCATTTCATATAATACATCGTGAACAGTTAGGATTACCGCACAGCACAAATACTTAAAATAAAAATAGCTTACTTTTCTCAGGAGGATTGAAGCCAGGCTTGAGACAGTTAAGAAACTCATCAAAATTTAATTTCCAGTCAGCATTCTCATCAGACAGCTCAATCAGGGCATCCACGCACAGACTTCTAATAAATACACATATTGAATATATAACTCAACCTCTTAATTCAGAAAGGCATATTTCAATCAGTGCATTGTTAAAACTTCAAGAAAAATGCAAACTTGTGAAAGATGAGAAATAAATCTTCAGGTCAGTTCTGTGTGTGGTCAAAGAAAATCTTTGTAAAAATTGCTTGAGTTTGTGTGTGCTGTAAGAAATCAATCCATGATAAATCTTACCAGTGATCAGAGAGCACATTTTGAGGCGCTCCATAGAAAGTAGGTGTTTGTTGCAGAGACCACTTCTGAGATAAAAGTAAAAATTTTTCTGGCGAAAAGTAAAAATGGTCCATTTTTATCGAAATTCGGATTTTTGCATCAACTATTAAAACAAGTATTCAACTATCACTTGCTCAGGTGAAATCGACTAAAACTCACTAAAAATTCCTTTTTTCCATTTTTATGGCGAGTACCCTCATAAAACTAGATAAAACAGTAGCAAACTTACTGGTTTTCGTTGCAATTGTTCACCGAGTTCGGTACAAGACACACTATAATCCATACACCAGAAGAACGGTTGTGAAGTAGTCTCTCCATTTTGGATACTGTTTTGATATTAAAATGCCGCTTCAGCAAATAAAATAAACGTTATGAAGACGATATGCTTGGAAACAATGCAGGCTAGTTGCTAAGGAAGATCTGAAACGAGCACACTGATTGGTCAGCTCGGGCTTGCACATGCGCAGTGTCCGTCACACGTTAACTTCTGGTTTACTTCCTGCTTCTGGTTTACTGCATGCTTAATTTATCTCTGTCTTTCGTTTCAATAACAGTCATTAAGTTTATTTATAAGATTGTGAATACACATAATTTCTGGCAAAAGAGAATGAAATGTCATCTGTGATGTCTCGCAGCATTAGTATAGACGTTAAATTCCACGCGAGAATTGGGCTTTGAAGATGCCGGAATGCATGGCGTGCTTGAAGATTATTTCACCGGTGAGTATTTTTCGATGCATGCAAAATTTGGTGATGGAATTTTTTTAATTATTTGATTTGTGTGTAATCTTGTCTGGACTGGACATGCTGAATCGTGGGTTTAGTTTTGTATGAAAATTGATCAAGACCTGAAAAATACTTAAATGTTTCATTCCTTTTACAGATGAACAAACTGAGGATGATGATGTCAGCTGTGTTGATGAAGATTTTGATTTTTATTAATAAGAGTGTGATTAGTCTGTTGTTTGATGATGATGTGATCCTTTCTGCTGAGCAGGATATAGATGAAGCTTACTTGTATAAAGAGATCAGAGAGTTTTGTTATATAGTTATCTTATGTATAGTTTTCTTGATTTCAGTGTGATTGTTTGAACCTGTTTTTTTTTCAATCAGTATCACTTGAAGGCATTTGAACCTTTATATAACAGTCAACTGATCTTATTGGAATAAACAGAAATGAAAAAAAAAAGTATTTTTTTGTTAATTTGGGGGGGGGGGTACCACGGTGACTGATGGGTTAAAAAAGGGCGTGTCAGATTAAAATGAGGATGATTTCTCTTATTATTGCTTCCTAAAACTTTTCCTAGACATGTTTTCTAAACGTTTATATTGCTGAGGTGCATAAAAATGTTTGGTTGCTCAGGACTAATCATCTTGGAAGAAGTGCAATCTTTGTGCTCATTTTTCTCTAAAACGTCTTTTGAAATTTTTAGTTGAATGCTGACACAAGAAATGGCACAACTCAGTCAGTTTTCAAGGTATTGACAAACATTTTGCTGCATTTTGCAGCTTTGTGCCTCCTCTATCTGACTGTGTAAAAAGCTCATTTTTCGACACAAGAGCCTACTTTCAGTGTAGTGGCTCATATTGAATAAAGCTAATATACTGTATACACAAGCACCAGTATATACACAGATATTCAAAAAGTGTATCCTGTTTTAGATACAGTGTAATACACTGTAGTGCACCAGGATATTCCCGATGATAATGCATTCATTTTGGGCTTTCACACTGTCCGGGCCAACAAAGAGTACACCGCGAGCAGTAAGTGGAAAGAGGGTATTTGCTTTTCTTGTCAATAATTGGTGGTGTAACCCTGCCCACATAACCGTCAATTCGTGGGGCTGTGGACTGTACATTAAACTTTGCATTGTGGGACTCCGACCATATTATTTGCCTATGGAAGTTTCTAATGTCATCTCAGTGGCTGTTTATATTTATGTTCGTACTTCTGCCAACCCCATAGCTGCATGTGAAACCCTTCATGCTGCCATAGCCTAGTTACAGACTCAGCACCTGAGTGCTTTTGTGATCTCCAGTGACTTCAACCATGTCACCAGAGACACTACACTGTTAAAATTTGAACAGTATAGCCTGAAACCCCTGCCACGTCACTCTCCCTCCCTCTCTGTACTGCATCTCTGCCTCCTGTTGTGAACCTGACACTCTTTTCCCACCTGTCAACTTCACCTATGATGAGACCCAGAGACAGCTCAAAATAATTCCACTCAGGAAGGCAGCAGGAACGGATGGAGTGAGCCCAGGTGTCCTTAAAGCCTGTGCCCCGCAGCTCTGTGGATGATTACATTACATTTTCATGATGAGCCTAAGTCTACAAAGGATCTCAGTACTGTAGAACATGTCATACCTCGTTCCTGTACCAAAGTCCACATGTCGTAGTGGCCTCCCCAGGATTACAGACACATTGCACTGACTTCACATGTCATGAATACCCACGAGAGACTCATACTGGATCAAGCCCAACCCTCACTTGTGTTCTGGATTGTGAATTACCTGACTGGAAGACCACGATATGTGCACCTGCAGCACTGCGTGTCAGACACAGTGGTCAGCAATACCAAAGCACCACATTGGGCCCGTCCCCACTGGTTTTCTATTTACCCTCTACACAACTGCCTTCAGCTACTGCACAGAGACCTGCCATCTTCAGAAAAGTTTCTTTCTGATGACTTTGTTACAGTTCGATGCAGCGAAATGTGATAAAGATTAAAGAACTGATTGTGGATTTCAGGAGATCCAAAAACAGTGCTGAGCCCTGTTTCCATCCAGGGTGACAATGATGAAATGTTGAAGGATTAAAATACCCTGGAGTTCATACTGACAGTAAACTGGACTGGGTTAAGAACACAACCGCACTTTACAAGAAGGGCCAGAGCCATCTCTATTTTTTTGAGACAGCTAAGATTGTTTCACATCTGCCGAACACACGCACACACACATACACACAAACACACACTGTATTCGACGTAATAAGTGCCCTGCTTCAATAAGCACCCCCACAGTGTGTTTGATCTTACATCTAATAACTGCCCACTGTGAGCAAAATTGTAGATCAGACTTACCAATTTTATATGATCAGTCTCTGTAACCGTAAAATGAGGTGTTCACTGCCTGCAAAAGTGAGTTTACACGGTATTCTAAGCACTGCTAGCTCCGGCAGAGGGGCGTAGATGTCACACGTGGGCGGATCACGATGCACACACCTGATTCAACTCACCAATCTACCATTCTAGAAAGACGAGCCGTGCGCTCCTCCAGCGCTAGAAGATTGTCCCTCTTCGCAACCCCGTTTTCATGATCTCTCTGGCTCCTGGTTCTCAGCTTTGTGCTGGCCAAGCCCCTTAGAATATGATTTTCGTGTTTCTCGTGAATAAAAAAACAAAATAAAATTACTTTTCGAAGAGCAACTCGTGGCACAGAAAAGCGTGTAAAAGAACCATTGCTGACTTTCGTAAAAGAGTAGGCTGCAAAGCCGTCAGCGTGTTTCTGTCCCTTGCTAAAAGGGTTGTGTCAGGAAGGGCATCCGAAGTAAAAACCTATGCCAAATCAAACGTGCGAATCATTCGCTGTGGCGAACCCTGATAAAGGGAAAAAGTCAAAAGGAAATCTCTCATAATTTAGATGGTAGTGACGATCATTTATTTTTCAAGCAGTCTGATGACAACAGCGATCCCCACACCACGCGAAGCTGATGTGACCAGCTGACTGAAAACATGTGACTTGAAGTGGATGCTCTGAATGAATGGAGTGATGAGCCAGATATGGACCAATCAGAAAGTGATGAGTATTTTTCACCCGATTCTCCAGTTCACTAACTTGAGAAATTTAAGCACGTTCCTGGCCATGTGCTTAACGTGGCATGTGCTCAAGTTTACATTCATGTTGATTGGTTCGATTTTACTTTGGGGAAAATGTTTAAAGGAACAGCACCAGGAGGGAAAAGTAAGGGGGCTTTATTTTTAATTTATGCTGTTTTCTGTTTATTTTCAGCTTTCATGTAAGTAGTTAGGTTGATTCCACAAAATGAATACTGTAACACAAATACCAGCAAAACTCTTTTATTGTTCTCTTACTATTCATGCTTTCCACCTCGACAGCAATAAGCACTCACCGTTCCACTCCACTGGTAATCCTTTTAATAAATGCCCATCCACTCCAATTTTTTAAGCACCCTGGGTGCTTCAGATAATGTTGTTTTCAATTGTGATGAAACAAAAACCTTAGTATTTATTTTTCTGTCAGCATATTTAACGAGAAAGTGGTTAAATAACGACCTCATTATGAGCAAGACCAGGGGTGTCAAACTCATGCCACAAAGGGCCAGCACACCTGATTTGGCTCATTTAAATAAACAATTTGAGTCTTCAGGCAGTTGATTGGTCAATCTATGTGCTCGATACAGAGACTGACAAATCAACTTCAATTCCAAGCTCCTCCGTAGAGTGCGTTCTGCGTGTTTCCGCCACGATCATTGCATTCCGCGCTCCAGTGAAATGGGGCCATTAAACATTTTCCCAGAAGTAAAATCGAGCCAATCAACACGAATGTCAACTTTAGCATATGGCACGTTGAACAAATCAACACAAACATAAACAAAAGCACATGTCCAGGAACGTCATTAAACTTGTGAAGTTAGTGAGCAGGAGAATCGGGTGAAAAATACTCATCCCTTTCTGATAGGTCCATATCAGGCTCATCGCTCCATTCAGAGCATCCGATAGTTTTGCTGTAGCAGTTTCTAATGGTTCATCGGTTGTTGGACATTTACCAAGAGAACACAGCAAAATATTTTCCTGTTTTTTTAAAGCACGGCGGAACAATCAAATGTGCTGTTACTGATGAACATTAGAGACATTTCCCAGTGGCAAGGGGTCTTGAAATACCGTGTAAACTCACTTTTACAGGCAGTGAATGACTCATTTTACCGTTACAGAGACTGATCGAATAAAATTGGAACGTTTGATCTACCATTTTGCTCCCAGTACACATGGGCAGTTATTAGATGTAAGATCAAAAACACTTTGGGAGCACTTATTGGAACAGGGCGCTTATTATGTCGAATACTGTAATAATAAAATAATAATGAAGAACACTGGGCATAAAAAGCGATACTAAAACCCCAACATGGGGAAATATTGACCCCATATAATACACACTACACATCTCAGCACCATCTGCACTGATCCAGTCACCTGACTACAGGCATGTGTCACATGAATCCAATCTTGTTTCCCTAAAAACCTATATTGTATTATATTAGGGGTCGGGAACCTATGGCTCGCGAACAAGATGTGGCTCTTTTGATGATTGTCTCTGGCTCTCTGATAAATCAGGTGGTCTTTCTTAACAGAATAAAGAATGCATAATTTCACTGTCATTTAAATAAAAATACAAAAAAAAGCCATTAAATAAAACAAAAACAGATGAATAAATCTCACGCATTTAAATCTATACATCTATTTTTAATGGCACATCACTGTGGCGCGCAGCGGAGAGCCAATCCTTTCTGTACGCCGGTGTGTGGGGTGGGTCCGATACCTTGAAACTCGAATTTTATTGGGTTATAACAACAGCCACAGACTCCGCGTGTTGTTTTTGAGTAAATAGGTAAATTTCCTCGTTTTTGATCGGCTCATTTGCACGAAGCCAAGCACAGCTGATCGCCAAAACATAGGATGCACTTCCTGTCACATAAACGCTGCAGCATGTGAGTCTTGCAAAAGTCGCATTAATAGTCAGAAGTACTTTTCTTATTAATAAATAACTTGGTTATGACCATGTTGTTTAAAATAAATTCAGAGTCTTATTATACTCTCAAATTGTTGGTCGTCTTTTTCAATTTAGTTGTATTCAGTATATATATATATATATATATATATATATATATATATATATATATATATATATACAGTAAAACCGCTGACGAACGCTTAAGCTCACGAACTTTTCACCTCAAGAACATTAAATTTGCGAGCATATAGTCTCTGCTGACGAACTAGTTTTCGGCGGACGAACCAAACCACGCGGTCGAACAGCGCCACGGTGGCGGCCACGAGAAGCTGATGCACGCTCATGGCGTCACAGTTCGTCACCCCCTTTCTTTGAGTGCGGACGTGGTTTGTGTTTGATAGACATTTTGGACCATATTGAGTGTACTTTTGCTATTATGGGACCGAAAAAGACCCCACCACAGGCGGAGATCATTGAAAAACACGAACGAGGTGTGCGTTTGTGTGACTTAGCGTCCCAGTACCGGTACACTAAGTCTACCATTGCTACCATCCTTAAGAACAAGGAAGCTATTAAGGGTGCGTGTGTGGCTAAGGGTGTTTCCAAACACTCCTTCCAAACAGTAACTCCCTCCCTCCTCCTCCCACTCCATTCCATCAAGCCATCAACTACCATCACAAAGGTAAATAAAACGACTTTATTATACAGTACAGTTTATTTCTTTAATTACAATACAATAGCACATCTATTATACATAAAATAAGGTATATTTTTGTGTAGTTTTAAGGCTTATTTAGTAGAAAATTATGTTTTATGGGGACCTGGGAACGGATTATTCTCATTTTAATGGTTTCTTATGGGAAATAAATGTTCGGAAGACGAACTTTTCGCCTTACACACACTTTCTGGGAACCAATTATGTTTGTGAGCTGAGGTATCACTGTATATATATATATATATATATATATATATATAAATATATATAAATATATATATATATATACACACACACACACACACACACACACACACACACACACATATATACATACATATATATATACATATATATATATATATATATACATACATATATATATATATATATATATATATATATATATATATATATATATATATATATATATATAAGGCTCTCAGAGGATTAGACTTTAAAATATATCTTTTATTTTTTTTTGGCCAATATGATGTTTCTAAGTTTTAGCCTGTTAACTGCATGCCTGTGTACGTTGTTCTGGACTAACCTGTGAAGAACTGTCTGTATGTTCAATTCTTCTCTGTCTTTGATTTGACCAAAAGCCTGTAATTATAGCATTGAATAAAACTAAGATTGTTTTATTAAGTCACTTAGTGTCTGCACTTGCATACCTTTATTTCTCTGATATGCACCAGTGTGACAGAAATTAAAAATACATTTAATTTTAATACACTGTTCTTCTAATGCCTTCTATTACAGAAATATTACTTTAATGTCAGTGAAAAAACAAACATCAGTATTGAATGCTTGCTCCTTTTATATGTATGTATGTATGTATGTGTGTGTGTGTGTGTGTGTGTGTCTCTGTGCTTGTGTGTCTGTGTGTCCCACCTGAGCAATTTATTGTTCTCTTCGTCTGCATAAAAAGTGATGTTGATGGCTGTCTCATTGTGTTGAATAAACTTGAGAAACTCATTTGAGTCCAGCTGAGCATCTCCATCATCATAGTTCTGCAAAGAGATATTACTATATCACAGCGATAATCTAATTTTAACTGACATACCCATTTAAGCAGTGTTTATCAACAGCAAAGAATTATTCCAGCATTTTGCAACTCAAACTATTGCACCTGTCGTGTATCAACAAATATAATAATATTATTATTATTAATAATAATAATAATTTATAAAATCTATGCATTCATTTTTCTACTATTTTGGTAGATAATCCATGAAGTGGTATCACTCAATTTTTTCAGCACTTGAAGAACATTTTCAGAAGCAAGTCTCTTGTACTTTTCCACTATACAAGTCCTTGTGGAAGCCGTTATATTATGGAGACTATAACACATTAAAACAAGTGCATTAATGTATTCTCTATACCAGGGGTGTGCAATCTTATCCGCAAATTGCCGGTGTGGGTGCAGGTTTTCACTTCAACCAAACAATAGCCACACCTTCCACCTGTTTCCACCAATCACTGATCATCAAAAGAAAAGAAAAAACCTAGATAGGACATTACTGTTTCAATTCTGAAGAGGTGCCATCTTGGTGAGATCACATTACTGTTTAAGATTTAAAGCAAGGTGATAGGAAGTAGCAAAGATTCGTAAGGGTGAAGTGAGGAGGGCATTGAAGAGGATGAAGAATGGAAAGGCAGTTGGTCCTGATGACATACTGGTGGAGGTATGGAAATGTCTAGGAGAGGGAGCAGTAGATTACCTAACAAGAACATTCAACAAGGTCTTGGAGAGTGAGAGGATGCCAGAGGATTGGAGAAGTGTGATGGTGCCCATTTTTAAGAACAAGGGAGACATGCAGAGTTGTGGCAACTACAGAGGGATAAAGTTGATGAGCCATACGATGAAGTTATGGGAAAGAATAGTGGAAGCTAGACTAAGGGCAGAGGTCAGCATTTGTGAACAACAGTTTGAATTCATGCCAAGAGCAGAGCACCACAAATGCAGTGTTTGCCTTGAGGATGTTAATAGAGAAGTACAGAGCAGGTCAGAAGGAGCTGCATTGTGCCTTCGTGGATCCGGAGAAAGCATATGACAGGGTGCTGAGAGAAGAACTGTGGTATTGCATGAGGAAATCTGGAGTGGCAGAGAAGTATGTTAGAGTAGTGCAGGACATGTATAAGAGATGTAAGACAGTGGTGAGGTGTGTTGGCGGTGTGACAGAAGAGTTCAAGGTGGAGGTGTGACTGCATCAAGGGTCAGCTCTGAGCCCCTTCTTGTTTGCTATGGTGATGGACAGGCTGACAGACAAGGTTAGACAAGATTCCCCATGGACCATGATGTTTGCAGATAACATTGTGATCTGTAGTGAGAGCAGAGAACAAGTGCAGGAAAATCTAGAGAGGTGGAGTTCTGCCCTGGAAAGGAGGGGAATGAAGGTTAGCCTCAGTAAGACTGTGAATGAATGACAAGGACCCAAGATAAACGGTGAATGTTACAGGGAGCAGAGATAAGGAAGGTGGAGGATTTTAAGTACTTAGGCTCAACAATCCAGAGCAGTGGAGAGTGTGGAAAAGAGGTGAAGAACTGTGTGCAGGCAGGTTGGAATGGTTGGGGAAAAGTGTCCGGTGTGATGTGTGATAGGAGGGTATAGAGAGAGAGACAGGTGTGTGTGTGTGTGTGTGTGTGTGTGTGTGTGTGTGTGTGTGTGTGTGTGTCAATAAAAAATAATGGTTTAATTAATAAATAATAAAATGGTTTAACATGTTAATAAAATGTTTAAATGGTTTAATAAATAATTTTCTTTTACTTTTAACACATATTTCATACAAAATTGTTGTACTTTGATCATTTTTAAAGGGTTTATGGGGTTTATCCAGTCCAAAGACTGGAACCTTGGAATGAATTAGGCGTTTAACATGTAAGATGCGACCCCTACTTACGAAATCCCCACAATACGAAAAGGGCTCTGGAATGGATTAATTTCGTAAATTGGGGTATGTATATTTTCATTTTGTATGTATAATATATTATCCAGTTAAGCTCTATGATGCCACTCTCTTCTGAAGAAATAAGACTTTCTCCTGAAGAAACGACAGTTTCCTCTGAAGTGCCTGAAGATAATCAGCTGAACTGTTGTAAAGCTGTAGTATTAAAGTCTTTTTCAATTATTATTCCAGTACAATGCCTATGTTTATGATAAATGTTTAGAAGCCACGGAGCAGCTCAGCCATGCCCCCTCCGCCAGAGCAGACAGTTAGTTAGAGAACACCCGTCAAATCAAAGTCCCCCAAAAAGAACATGAAATGTAATACATTGGATAAACAAAACAAAACGATAAACATGCTACACCACAGTACATAAAATCACACACACAAAAATTCTAAAAATTAACTTAGGTACTGTACTGGAATAATGATTGAAAAAGACTTTACTACTAGAGTGCTTTCAGATGTTTATTTCTCTTCAGGCACTTCAGTGGAAACTGTTGTTTCTTCAGGAGAAAGTCTTATTTCTTCAGAAGAGACATCCAACGTCATTACCTTTTCTAGCGCTTATCCAGAGAAGACGCACAGCGTTTGAGTGTCATCGCAGAGCCCAACTGGTAATTCAAACACACGAAAAAAAGGCTCATTGAAAACTTGTGTGCAAATAAGAAAAAAGGAGCGTTTCATTATCTCAACCAATCAACAGGAAGGAGGACAGCCATTGGCTGAATTTGAGTGACGTTCAGCTGCTCGGCAGTCCGCGAATACTCAAACCGTGAGTGCAAAACCGCGAATAGTCAAGGGCCTACTGTATATAGTTTTCTTAATTTCAGTGTGATTGTTACATACTGATATTATTGGAATAAACAGAAATTTAAAAAAAAATATATTTTTTTGTTCATTTTGGGGGGTTACCACGGTGATGGATGGGTTTAAAAATGGCGTGTCAGATTAAAAGGAGGATGATTTCTCTTATCATCTCTCTCTAAAACTGTTCCGAGACATGTTTTCGAAAAGTTTATATGGCTGAGGTGCATAAAAATGTTTGGTTGCTCAGGACTGATGATCTTGGAAGAAGGGCAATCTTTGTGCTCATTTTTCTCTGAAACGTCTTGAACTTTTTAGTTGAATGCTGACACAAGAAATGGCATAGCTCGGTCAGTTTTCAAGGTATTGACAAACTTTTTGCTGCATTTTGCAGCTTTGTGCCTCCTCTATCTGACTGTATAAAAAGCTAATTTTTCATTCTTGGACACAAGAGCCTACTTTTGATGGAGTGGCTCACATATATGCACACACCTGAAAATATTTGAGCATGATGTCACTGAAGTTAAAGCCTTTGCTGAACCAGCCTCCTGGAACCACCTCGGTCTGCAGCCACTCAATCACACGGCTTCTCAGCTTATTGCGATCCGCAAGGTAACACACGACTGTTGATGGGGAATTTAAACAAAAGTCAGCAGGAGACACCCCCCATCTCAGAAAATATGTCAGAAAATATGAATTGCAGAAATAACAGAAAAAAGCACAGGGACACTGCATACAAAAGTAACTGCCAAGATGGATGAGGAAATCTCAAAAGGTTTTTCAGTTCATGGCCAAAATTTAATGGACAGATAAACAAACTGACTTAAGCCTATATCACCTGCATTATACCATGGGATAAAAATAATGCAACCATTAACAAGAGCACTCAAGACAGCACAAATCTCCATTAGCAACCCCCATGACCAAAAATGTCAAAAAGTGTCCCATTATGTTAAAGAATTGTTTTTAAAAATCCTGGGTTCAGAATGTGATTGAAACACTTTTAAAATCTAATGGAATTTGTCCAAAGCTCCATGTATAGTTAATATTTCATGAACATCCCCACACAACTGTTTGCAAATATCAGAAAGGATACAGCAGGCTGTATTATGGACACTTCCAATAAAAAGAAAAAGGAAAAAAAAAATCAGCTTATCCAAGTTATCATGAAAATCTTTAAAAATTCTGAATCCAGAATTTGGTATGGATCAGCTCTTAGGTCTAATTCTTCCTTGCTCAAAGCCTCAATCCTTTGGTTGAAAATCCACTCATAATTTATTTTTGCATAATCCTGCTAACATAAACCTTGGCTTCCTTGCTGGGAGTAATAAGATGACGGACAAAATATTGAATTAAGAAATAAGAATATGAAATAAATTTTAAGTCTTTACAGCTAACATCATCTTAAATATTTAAGATCTAAAGCATTGATATGGGTGGTATGGTGGCATAATGGTTTGCACAACAAGAAGGTCCTAGTTTTGCTTCCTGGGCTGAGGCATTTTTGTGTGGAGTTTGCATGTTGTCTCTGTGCTGGCATGTGTTTCCTCAAAGTACTCTGGTTTACTCCCATACTCTAAAAACATGTACATTAGGCTAGCTGGCTGTTCCAAAAATGACCTAGGTATAGATGTGAGTGTAACTGTGTGTGTTTGTTGCCCTGCAATGGTCTGACGTTACGTTCAGGGTATATCCCTTCTTCACACTGTGTCAGCTGAGATAGGCACCAGCCTCCCTGAGGCCCTAGTAGGATTAAACATTCAACAAATGGTGAGTGAGTCAGTAACATGTTCATATACTGTGGATTTCTTTGGTCCTTTCACTAACCCTCATTATGGTGCACTACTGCTTTTTGAATTCATAATTCTCATACTTCCTCAGATAAAAAATGAAGAGAACATACAAAACAAAGCCCAACACAGAAATTCCGAAGAATGGTTGTGAAATAAAGCACTTCATATATACACAGGACATGGATGCTGCACTTGAAATGATTTCAATATATTTCTCGTTCTTGCTGTCTAGATATTCCAATTCCAGGTTTTTTGTGTATACTGATAGTGGGGTGGTGGTGACTGTACTCACTTGGGCTGGCAGTAACCTCTTCAGTCTTTTTCTCTAAAATGAGGAAGAGTTTAAAAAGGGAAAAAAGAACAAGAAATGAGTTCAAATGTAGTGTTCCTAAGTAAACAAAATCAGTCCCTTCTCTCCTTTAACGATGAAGTATCAGAGGTACAAAAATGTGTCACACACAAACACACACCTTCACAGTGTCCATCATAGGCCACTTGTATCTTGAGTCCGGTCAGACAGGCGTCACGGTGAAGCTCACAGTGGTTGCGGTATGTCTTGCCGTTAGTGCCACAAACTGAACGCTTGTGGGGCTGACATTGCTGAAAACACAGACATGTGCATGCATGGACACGAGCATGTTATTCCGATAGACTGTATACACAAATCAGCTAAACCTTATGCGCATAGACAGGCAAAGTGAATTGACAGGTCTGGTGAGTGTCAAATTTGACTCTCTCTAGTCTTGAAGGCAGCGGTACATAACTTTTTTTGTGCCATGGACCAGTTTCATGTCAAACAATATTTCCACAGACCGGTATAGAATCAACTAAAAACAAAATGGATAAAAATACAACTCACCATCCTGCTAAATTAATTATTTTTTTGCCAGCTTGTGGGTTTATTTTTGACATACCACATTGGGTGACTAAGCCAAGTGTTTTTTTTCAAAATAAAAGAGCTTTCAGACTCCACGAATTAATAATTTGTTTTTATTCAGCCTTTCTGAGGGCCCGGTATCAAATAGCCCCTGGACCAGTACTGGTCCATGGCCAAGTGGTTGGAGACCTCTGCTTTAAGAAACTAAACATCCCCATGTGAAATAACTGGAACTGGATCATAATGTGTGTACTTATACATGATATCAATACTACAATATAGGTGTATGGACCAACTTTATTATTTCTGCTATTTGTTTTGTTTGTGTGTGTGTGTGTGTGTGTGTGTGTGTGTGTGTGTGTGTGTGTGTGTGTGTGTGTGTGTGTGTGCGCAAGTTATTTCCAATTACCTCAATACACAAGCAGGTTGGTTCTCTTTTCTCCGTAACAGCACATTCTCGTCCTGCTCCACAAAACACATTCGCACACACCTTACTCTTACTTTTCAGCTGCTGTATAAAATGTGCACACCCACCCACACACACACACACACACACACACACACACACACACACACACACACACACACAGTTAGCACACAGAAACATATTTCTACATGCACAAGGCATCAAACTGCACACAAATGCCAATGATCACACAATTGCATCTCTGCCATCTGGCGTTATTAAATTGTATTACACATTTGAAAATCATAATCATGATAATCAAATTTACAAAATGTCCCATCATGACACTGCAGTGTTCTTTCATTCATTTTCTGAACTGCTTAATCCAAAATAGGGTCGTGGGGAGGCTGGTGCCCATCTTAGCCTACTCTGGCCAAGTGCAGAGTATACAGTACACCTTGGAAAGCTCATCATTCCATTGCAGGGCAGTGACATGCAGTGTGATGTGTTTAACACTCTCTTTTCTCACACACAGTAATTTTTGTCATGTCTTTTCCATTTTAGCAAACATGAATGTGCAGAAAGACATATGAACTGAAATGTGTTACTCTCACACACACACACACACACATATATACACACACACACACACACACACACACACACACACACACACACACACACACACACACACACACAGAGACACAGACACACACACACACAGCCCCACACACAGACCCACACACTTTTTCTCTCTTTAATTCAGCTCCAGATGGGTTTCGGAACTGTTAACCTTTGACCATTAAGTAAAAAGAACCTGGTCTGGAGCCTGGAGCCTACCAGAAAAAAAGCCCTGCACACACACACACACACACACACACACACACACACACACACACACACACACACACACACACACACACACACACCAGGAGGTCAACACTTCTTCAGAACAGATGGCGCACACATCATCAGCTGTGTTGCATCAGCATTTTGTGTTCAGTGTTTTCTTCTCCTTCCCCCCAGTGCGGCTTACTGGGTTATCAAAGGCGGGCCATGTCTCTCACTGTCTATGGTGAGAGGCATGTAAAAGAACCATTGCTGACTTTCGTAAAGAGTAGGCTGCAAAGTCGTCAGCGTGTTTCTGTCCCTTGCTAAAAAGGGTTGTGACAGGAAGGGCATCCGACGTAAAAACCTCTGCCAAATCAAACGTGCGAATCAGATGATTTGCTGAGGCGACTCCAAGGGAAAAAGCCAAAAGGAAGACAGACAGTGTTTTCTTCTCCTTCCAAAGCATGCTCAGTCACAACAAGTAACATTTATGAAACAAAGGCTGGAAGATATTTATATGGCAACAAATTTCATCACGGTCCATTTTTCAGTTATACTGTAGTACGGTATTATTTGGGGCAGTGGTAGTCTAGTGGTATAGGGCACTGTCACTGTCCCCCCCAGTACAGCTAACTGGGTTATCAAAGGCGGGCCATGTCTCTCACTGTCTATGGTGAGAGGCATGTAAAAGAACCATTGCTGACTTTCGTAAAGAGTAGCTGCAAAGCCGTCAGCGTGTTGCTAAAAAGGGTTGTGACAGGAGGAGCATCCGACGTAAAAACCTCTGCCAAATCAAACGTCTGAATCAGATGATTCTCTGTGGCGACTCCTGAGTAAAAGGGAAAAAGCCGAAAGGAAGACAGACAGACTGTAGGTACTATTTACTTACACCAACCTGTACACACTGGCCAAAAATCTCAAGACAACAGCTATTATTAATGCCAAGAATTGCATGAATTAGATCACTTCAGGGGGCTGACAATGAATACAGAGACATGGTGAGAGAGAAGACTTGCACCTCTCTCCCAGAACAAGAAGGAAATAAAGAAAAATGCAGCTTGATATTCAGTTTTTCTCTGTTTCACTTTCCGACAGAAGCAAAAACACTCACACCATGTGATGCATGTTCTCTGGACCTGTGCCTAGCCATCACGAGTGTAGGATAAAGACAAATAAAAGAAATGAGAAAGCAAATATTCTCTCTGCGAGGAATTTTGGAGCCTTCCTGTGTCTTATTTGTCTGTACTGTAGTTTTATTTAACTTGACAAAATCTGAAACTGTTGCAGATGGAATGGGGGGGTGTATGTAGTGATTAGTGGTTGGGACATCCACCTCACAGCAAGAAGGTCCTGGTTTCGATTCCTGGGCTTAGTGTTCCTGGGTAGTTTGCATGTCCTCCCCATGCTAGTGTGGGTTTCCTACAGGACCGACAGTGTCTTTCCACTGTCCAAAGACATGTACACAAGGCTGTCCCAATTGCCTCTCGGTGTGAATGTGAATTGTTATATGTCTATGGTCTGGTGAGCTATTCAGGTTACATGTCTGACAAGATCACATCATGTCTCTCATCTTATCAGTTTTAACAAGACACAACCTGCAGGCTTTAAAAGTCCTAATTACAGTAATGCCCTTCTGAGACATGTATCAACCTGAGGTTATCTTTTAATTCTTTCAACCTGATTGTGAAGCCCCTTCCGGTTGAGATGATGCAAATATTTCATGAGAAGGTGTGAATTTCATTTTTATAGTAAAGAGTTCAGATAAACGCATGATTGGTCGTTGTCTGCCCAGACATTAATGTTTAAAGGGGATTATTAGGACAAAAAAGTGCAACATGAAAAGGGTCCTGGTTACCTTTGTGGTTTAAATGTTGATTCTGCTGTTTGAAAAGTAAATAAATGGGGTGGGGGCATGAACTTCCGGGATACTTTGTGAAGCCAAAACAAACTCTTGGAGACTATTTAGCGATATCTACCCCCTGCCTTCACAGAATATTTGTTATTTATAACAATATATGTGATCCTAACCGGCTAGCTGGGTTATCAAAGGCGGGCCATGTCTCTCACTGTCTATGGTGAGAGGCATGTAAAAGAACCATTGCTGACATTGGTAAAGAGTAGCTGCAAAGTCGTCAGCATGTTTCTGTCCCTTGCTAAAAGGGTTGTGACAGGAAGGGCAGCTGACGTAAAAACCTCTGCCAAATCAAACGTGCGAATCAAGATGATTCGCTGTGGCGACTCCCGAGTAAAAGGGAAAAAGCCGAAAGGAAGACAGACAGATGTTATTCTCCCACAGTCCAAAGGTATGCACAATTGGTTAATTGGCTGTTCCAAATTGGTCCAAGTGTGGATGTGAGTCTTAATGGTTGTGTGCGTATTGCCCTGTGATGGTCTAACAAGCTGTTTAATGTGTACCCTGCTTTAATCCAGTGTCAGCTGAGGGAGGCTCTAGCCTTGCTGCAATCCTGATGGTAGGATTCAGCAAATGAGTGAATGAGTGAGAGAACATCAGAGAAGTGAAAAAAGGTGGGGCCTAGATGTTCACACAATGGAAACAGGAGGGGATTAAAACTAAAAGCACCCCTGAGTTTGAAGATGGTGAAAGAGGATACTAGAAGTCACAGTGGCACACAGACGAAGCAAAAACACACTAGAGGGTTAAATGGCTGCATTTGGCAACCATGATACAGTATACCAATGAATGCAGTAGTGTGGAGTGGGGTTGGAGTTTCCTGCATTGAAGGGGTAACACACACACACACACACACACACACACACACACACACACACACACACACACACACACACACACACACGTACACACGCATACAGTGAATTGTGACCCATAATGAAAGAGCAAACAGTGCATTCCTCACATTCCAAGCCAGGTCTGGTGAGTATAAGGGGGTAAAAGACCCGAGGATGAAAGGCATGCCAACACACACAGAGACAACATGTATTGGTGTATATTCAAACATATGCACAATCTTTCACACTGTAACTAAGAATGTGTAGGATGCAATGATACATTTGTGAGGCACTTGTCGTACGGACTACTTTCGACAAAATGGCCAAAAAAGTAAAAATGGTCATTTTTTTATCGAAATTCGGATTTTTGAATGAACCATTAAAACAAGTATTCAACTATCACTTGCTCAAGTAAAATTGACTAAAACTCACTAAAAATATCTTTTATGAGTACCCTCATAAAACTGGATAAAAACAGTAGCAAACTTACTGGTTTTCTTTGCAATTATTCACCGAGTTTGGTCCAAGACACACTGTTATCCATACACCAGAAGAACGGTTGTGAAGTCGTCTCTCCATTTTGGAAACTGTTTTAATATTAAAATGCCGTTTCAGTGAATAAAATAAAGGTTATAAAGACGATATGCACGTAAACAGTGCAGGCTAGTTGCTAAGGAAGATCTGAAACGAGCACACTGATTGGTCAGCTCGGGCTTGCACATACGCAGTGCTCATCACACGTTAACTTCTGGTTTACTTCCTGACTCTAGTATATGACATACGGAACTTATCTCCGACTTTCTCTTCAATAACAGTAAGTAAGTTTATTTATAAGATTGTGAATACACATCATTTCTGGAAAAGGAGAGTGAAATGTCATCTGTGATGTCTAGAAGCATTAGTCTGTCTGTCTGTCTTCCTTTCAGCTTTTTCCCTTTTACTCGGGAGTCGCCACAGCGAATCATCTGATTCGCACGTTTGATTTGGCAGAGGTTTTTACGTCGGATGCCCTTCCTGTCACAACCCTTTTTAGCAAGGGACAGAAACACGCTGACGACTTTGCAGCCTACTCTTTACGAAAGTCAGCAATGGTTCTTTTACATGCCTCTCACCATAGACAGTGAGAGACATGGCCCGCCTTTGATAACCCAGTTAGCTGCACTGGGGGGGGACAGTGACAACCTTGTGGAGAGTAGGACTTGAACCCCCAACCTTTGGATCAGTGATCATTAGTATAGATGTTAAATTCAACGCTGGAATTCGGCTTAGAAGATTATTTCTCTCTCTCTGTCTCATACACACATGTGTGCAAATGGTTAAATTAGCAGCATCCAGATGAACTAGTGCAATTTGAATGGAAGAAAATACAGTATATGATGGGAGTGGGGCAAATGAGTGCAAATGGTCCGATAGATGCACAAATGAGCAGTCATCCACTGATTACAGTCTGTCTGTGTGTGTGTATGTGTGTGTGTGTGTGTGTGTGTGTGTGTGTGTGTGTGTGTGTGTGTGTGTGTGTGTGTGAGTGTGTGAGTGAGTGTGAGTAAGATACCTCAGGTCTGCTGGAATATTAAGAAAAAGACATGATTGCATTGCAATTCAGTCAAAGAAAATCCAATATGCTCAGTATTATGTACTTTAGAAACTTAATATGAGTATTGGTATTTTTCTCTGCATGCAAAATTCGATTATGGAATTTTTTTTTGATCAATTGATTTGTGTGTAATCTTGTCTGGACTGGACATGCTGGATCGTGGGTTGTTTAGTTTTGTACGAAATTTGTAAAGACCTAAAAAATACTTAAATGTTTCATACCTTTCACATATAAAAAAACTGATGATGATGATGATGTGTTGATGAAGATTTTAATTTTGATGTTGATGAAGAAGAGGCATCTGTTAATAAAAGTGTGATGACTGGTGTTTGTGAAGAAGATATGATTTTATCTGCTGAGCAGGCTATAGATGAAGATGATAATGCTGATGGCATTACTTGTAGCTTACTTGTACAAAGAGATCAGAGAGTTTTGTTATATGGTTATCTTACATATAGTTTTCTTAATTTCAGTGTGATTGTTTGAACCTGACAGTTTTTTTTTTTTAATCAGTATCATTTGAAGATACATACATCTTATTGGCATAAACAAATGGAAAAAAAAGTAGGTTTTTTTTGTTCATTTTTGGGGCTTACCACGGTGACTGATGGGTTTAAAAAGGGCCTTTTAGAAAACGTTTATATGGCTGAAGTGCATAAAAATGTTTGGTTGCTCAGGATTAATGATCTTGGAAGAAGGGCAATCTTTGTGCTCATTTTTCTCTAAAACGTCTTTTCAAATTTTTAGTTGAATGCTGACACAAGAACTGGCATAGCTCGCTCAGTTTTCAAGTTATTGACAATCTTTTTGCTGCATTTTGCAGCTTAGGGCCCCCTCTATCTGACTCTGTAAAAAGCTAATTTTTCATTTTTGGACCCAAGAGCCTACTTTCGGTGGAGTGGCTCACATTTAGTGAACAGTTGTACATGTGGTTCCATTAGTGTATGGCAGTCAGCTACGACAGATGGTGGATGGTGATTTCCAGCTACGTCCACACCCGCATATATGTCGAATTAGGTTACATTCAGTCCTCATGACCTGGGGTGTGACCGACTTGTACTAGGACAGCTGGTGTTAGGCTACTGAGAGAAAAGAGAATGGAAAGAAGTCTGGTATTCTGTGCAGTGAGCAAGCATGCTGTTATACACAAAAAGGAACCGCTTTATTCTTTATTAAAGTCACAGAGAGGTAAGTGCCATCCCAGCTGATTCCAGGCAAGGGGGTGGCATAGCTCGCTAATCCACGGTAAGGCAACAATACACACATCCATTCAGACTCAGATACACACCTAGGGGCAACTGAAAATATACAGTTAGCCTAATGTGCATGTTCTTTGGACTATGGGAGGAAACTGGGGCACCTGAAGGAAGCCCATGCAGCCACAGGGATAACATTCAAACCCAGCTGGAAGAGAAAAGTCCTCAACACTACACCAACACGTCACCCCACAACCGTAAGACTTTGAAATGTATGTATTGTTTGCTAATGTACCAGCCCACTGATGCATCAAAAAAATGACCATAACTATACCAACATGCCTTGTAGTATTTTCTGTGAAATAAACATTTAGTTCTCAATAGGTTACACACACAAAAAATACATAGAACATAAAATGTTTACGGATACACGAAGAATATTTCATGATCTGTCTGCCTTAACCCTTAAACAAATACAAGTGGGAAACAATTTGTAAAAAAAAATAATAATAATAATTTAATGTTATGTTGATCTAAATAAAACATTTACCTTTCTTTTTTTTTAATCGCCCAGTATACGTTGCACAAGGCGATAAACAGTAAAAATAAGTAGCATCTGCATGCACACTGTCTGTATACGGGTTAATTTGAGAGGGTCGGATTACTATTTGGTAATATTAATTACTTTTATTTTTGTGTTTCTGGGACCAGCTCTGTTTTCTTCTTGCATCTGTGAACAGTGAGATACGCAGGTCTGTTTAAAAGGGTACAACCACCTCACCAATCAATACACAAAAACATGGAGATAAGCTCAGCTGCATGCACATGTTTCCAATTAGCCTTCCACAAAAATGGGTGGGGAGATCAACATTTCTCAACTCCACATACACACCATGAATCAATAGGATGACATAGTGTTTCACTGATTGTATTGTTGGTTACAATAACAGCAACACAGCTGAGATCAGTCAAAAAAAGGAAAAAACATTGCTTCAAATTGAGTTTAATCTTTTTGTATGAACCTATTGTGTCTTGTAACAAAATAAAACCCAAATCTTTCCTACTACTTTAAACACATCCACATTTAACCATCCTCTGATGTATTGTGTATTTCTCACTTGGAGGAAAGACAAAAGTCTCTCCCAAGCTCTTAAACAGGGTTCTTATGATGTCGTGCTTCATGTTATGTAGCTGCAGTGGCCTCATTTCAGTTTTACTTACTGTCTCTTTCTCCATATTAAATTTCTCTCCTTGTTCTCACTCTGTATGTTTTGCTGTGCGATCCTGGGGTTTTGGATGTAATAGCTGACAGATGTTCTGAAGTACAGAAATGATCCCAAATCTTTCATTTTTGCAGTGTTTTTCTCTTCAGCTCAGAAAATAAGTTGCATCATAATCCTGAAATGACTGTTATTTTATCCTATTACATGTACAGAACAGGAAGGTGTACTCTGAAAACTTCACTTCTTTTAAAACATTATTTAAACCCTTCTCACTGAAACTATGGCCAAGGGCCCAGTGAATTACAGGCACACGGCATGCATGCTTTCAGAATGATCCCACATCCTTCACTCCTGCTAGCAATTATCACAAAGCGCTACACTGGCTTTCCAACATTCTATCTTTCTCTCTCCATCTCTTATACACTCAATGTGGATTTGCGACTAAGAAAGAAATATATATATATATATATATATATATATATATATATATATATATATATATATATATATATATATATATATATAGAGAGAGAGAGAGAGAGAGAGAGAAAGGGAGAAAATAACAGAAAGAAATTTATAGTGGTATTCAAGAAAGAAAGAAAAGAGAAAGAAAGAAATTCATTGACAGTGGTATACAAGAAAACAGAATGGGATACTGACAGAATCAAGAAAAAAAGTAAGAAAGAAATGTTGACAGAAAGATATTGACAAAAAGTCATGTATGTTGATAAAAAAGAAAGAGATACTGAAGGAAAGAAAGGGAGATATTGATAGAAAACAAGAAAGAAAGAGATGCTGAAAGAAAGCAAGAAAAAAGACAAAGGAATAAAGAAATAGATGTTAATAGAACGAAAGAGATAAAGAAAAAACTAGGTATATTAATGAAGAAAGGAAGAATGAAGATCGAAAGCAAAAAAGAAATTAAGAGTGAAAGACATTTATCAAAAGAAAGAGATGCTGACAGAAACAAAAAGTAAGAAAGAAATGATTATAGAAAGAAAGATGTTGATTGAATGAGTTCAAAACAGAAAGATTATAATAAAAATGAACTAAATAAGATGAGAATAAAAATATACATTGACATAAAAAGTAAAAGAAAAAAGAGATTCTCGAGAAAATAATGAAAAGAGATGATAGAAAAAAAGTAGACACTTCACAATACTAAATCCTAAAGCCCAGCCAATCCCCTTATAACCCAAAATATATATATATATATATAAAAAAAGTCCTATCTCACAATGTTAATTAATTCCAGGTTTGCTGCAGTCATTTTCCAAAATGTAATGTAGTACTCCCTTTTCAAAACCCCTCCGTTAGTAGAATTTTCAATCTACACAATTTTTGCATGATCCTGCTAATAAACGCACGTGCGCACAAACACTGGTTAAAATATTGGAAGGGGGAATAATCATAATCAGACTCAGAATACCTTATTAATCCCTGAGGTAATTGTGTAATAAATATCCCTCTCTGGCCACTAACAGCTGAAGAATAAGCAAAAATTGAAGGAATGCGGGGGGGTGGCGATGACGAGAGGATCTCTCTGATACATTTACAGTGGAGCCTCAGTACTCGAACTTACTCCGTTCCGGACGGCTGCTCGGATTCCGATTTGTTCGGATTCCCAATCCGCTTTTCCCATTACAAATAATGTAAATGGTCCTAATCCGTTCTGTCGTCTTTTGAACAGAAGTTAACGGTACAGTAACTCATACCATAGACCCTCAAATTAAGTGAAAAAATTATTGAATACAGTACATTATGTTATGGTTTGTGTTGTGACAGACTATTTAACTTTTCTGTGGTTTTTATTGTAGGGTTATGGTCTCTCAGAAAAGAGTTGTGCGTTGAAATGCGTGTTGCAGAGGGGCGTGGCTCGAACATTCGGGATGGAGTGCTAAACACACACACACCCATTTAATCATTTCCATTTAATCACAGGCTATAAAGACTAGCAGCGCTCTCGGTGCTAGAAGATTGTCCCTCTTGATCTCTCAGCTCTGTGCTCAAGCAGTTCAAGCTTTAGTTTGATTTCCGTGTTTCTTCGCATCTCTATTACATATGATTTCCCCGTTTTATCTATGAAAACAGCTGTGCTTTATTGTTCATAGGGAAGGCACTAGAGCATTAGAAACAATAACTAGAGCACTACAAGCCTGTGAACAATAAAGCACAACCCGCTTTCATAGATGAGTGTGTTCGAGCCACCTCCCTCTCCAATGCACATTTCAACGCGCAAGTCTTTTCTGAGACCATAACACATTAAAATGAAAACCATAGAAAAGTTGAAGCATAAAAACAATAAAGATAAGAATTTTAACCTTTGTGGTGGTGAGCAGTTGGAGAGCATACGTACATGTTGAAGAGGGAGAGAAGCGGAGGGTTCCCTTCCATAACAGAGGGGGTGAGAAGCGGAGGTTTCCCTTCCTATAACAAATTCAGGTAAATCAGCCAACGGTGTTTTTTCCTCTTGCTACCACTTTGCATAGATGACTTTCTTTTCTTGAAGAACCTTTCTAACCTGGCTTGTTTCTGCCTTCTTTTCAAAACTTTACAGAAGTGGCTCATGACCTCATCGTTAAAGGTGTTCACAGCGCTGCTAGCGCTTTAGCATAGCTTACATACATACATCCTCTTCAGCTTTGTTTATGCAGTTATGCCTATAAGCCGATCTGTAGGTTTTCTGTTCGATACTCTAAATCGTGTTTGTCACTGGAAGTGGTATATGGCGTTAGTGATTAGGTAGCTTTAGTGCTTTAGCGCTAGCTTTAGTTTTAGTACTGTATCAACAGCTTCCAGACTTCCCAGGACAGCTTTTAGGGTGATACATAGTATCAACAACTTCCGGACTTCCCCAGGACAACTTTATAAGTGTGATACATAAAGCACCGGCCTGACGAACCACTAGGCATGGGTGTAAAAGCCCAAACAGACCTTACATAGTATCAACAACTTCCGGACTTCCCCAGAACTTTTATAGTATCAACAACTTCCGGAAGTTGCGCTTTTCCTCCCTCTCAGTTTCATTTTTTTCCCCGCGCGTTTCTCGAGTTTGACTTTTAGTTTTTATTCGGTTTCTGGGACGATAAAAGTCACAACTTTTTTGTTTGGATTCCCATTTGTTTGGTCTCTAGAGCATTCAGATTCTGAGGGTCCACTGTATAGCATTTGGCAGACGCTCTTATCCAGAGCAACTTACAATTAGCATTTTTTTATGCAAGTGAGCAATTGAGGGTTAAGGGTGTTGCTCAAGGTCCCAACAGTGGTGATAGTAAGGACTGAACTTCTGACCGTCAGAGCAGTAATCCATCACCTTCAGCCACCACTGCCTTTTATCATTTCATGATAAGCATCTTACATTCACCCAAAATTGATTACATCATTGAAAAATGTTTGTGATGATAGAATAGCTGAGTGAGAGAAAAGTGTTCAATATTCTGGGGAAAATTTATTCTTGATCAGATGTTGAATCTGTTCATTAGATTTGGCTAGGTTCTCGCAGCTCTTTTTAATCTGGAAACATTTAGCTTAAGTTTGATGTGTTGTTTAGCATCACAATCCTCAGTCGACTGTTAATATCTCTCAAGCAGTCAAGCGTGCTTAATATGGCCTTACCTCGAGGTGGTAAAATGTACAAGGTATGTGTGTGTGTGTGTGTGTGTGTGTGTGTGTGTGTGTGTGTGTGTGTGTGTGTGTGTGTGTGTGTGCGTGTACGCGCACACATGTTCTTGGCTCACACATGAAAAGACAAGCACATCTGCTGCATTCAGCTGTGTTTGTCAGCACCTGATTGCCAAAAAATGCCAGCTGACTGATTCACCAGCAGCTGTTCAAGTGGCAGATACACACAAACACATCATTTGGTGGTCTCAGTATGTCTCTCGAAAGTATGTTCAAAGACAACAGCATTTTCCAGTGCTTGGAGAAAGCCTCAGCATGTTATAACATCTCTGTACCACCCAGGTGATAATGGTTTTAATTGCTGGCATAAGAATACGTCAGTGCCAGGACAAACACCAGCTGTAAGCATCTGTCTTACAGCTTCTTGGCTTTCCTCGTGGCTTTTTACACTTATCTATTCATGTGAGTTAATCAGTCAAGCTGAGCAACTGGGAGGCCACACAACATGTTCATTAGCTAAATAAACACCTTCAACTTGCCTGCCAAGCAACAGAGTGATAAAGTCACAGCAGCGAGATAGACCATCAGCAAGAAGGAGACGATCGAAGAAGTCTACAAACCATAGACATGATTAGTACCCAAAATTTGGCTTCCTTTAATTAAAAATTAAAACACTACCATAAATATATGGAAAACAACTATTTTGAATAGTTGGGTTTTTTTTGTTATTCTGACAATTCATAATTTAAAAAAAAAAAAATGGGGCAGTGGTGGTCTAGTGGATAGGGCGCAGGATCGCTGATCCTAAGGTTGGGGGTTCGAGTCTCCACAAAGGTTGTCACTGTCCCCCCCAGTGCAGCTAACTGGGTTATCAAAGGCGGGCCATGTCTCTCACCGTCTATGGTGAGAGGCATGTAAAGAACCATTGCTGAATTTCGTAAAGAGTAGCTGCAAAGCTGTCAGCGTGTTTCTGTCCCTTGCTAAAGGGTTGTGACAGGAAGGGCATCCGACGTAAAAACCTATGCCAAATCAAATGTGCGAATCAAATGATTTGCTGTGGCGACTCTCGAGAAAAGGAAAAAAGCCGAAACGAGAAGATGACAGTTCATAATTTCATCATCATTTGCCAAACGACTTCAGCCTATTAGGGTCACGGAGAGGCTGGAGCCTATCTTGGCTAACACTGGGTGAAGGCAAGGTACACCCTAAACAGCTCGCCAGACAATGGCTAACACACACAACCATTTACACTCACACTTAGGGGCAATTTGGAACAGCTAATTAGCCTCATGTGATTTTTTTGTAGGGGCTTTTTTTTGGAAAATACAGCACCCATAGGAAACCCACACAAGCACAGTGAGAACATGCAAACTTCACACAGAAACGCTCAAGCCCATCAGGACCATCTTGATGTGAAGTGGACATGTTAACCCCTACATTACTATGCAGCCCTTATGAAAATTAAATACATAAAATGCTCTGGAGTGGCAGAAAACTTCTTAAGCACTGAAAATGTTTGCTATCATGTTTAAATTATGCAATTTTAAAGACTTTAAATTTTAATTGTATTAAATTTTACTGCGAGGAGCCAGTTGAGGTGGCTCGGGCATCTGGCTAGAATTCCTTGAGTTGAGGTGTTTCGGGCATGTACAACCGAGAAGAGACCCCAGGGTCTACCTAGAAAACGCTGGCGGGATTGTCTCTCAGCCGGTCTGGGAACACCTCGGAGTCTCCCCGAAAAAGCTGAAGGAAGTGGCTGGGTAAAGGGATGTCTGGACCTCATTTCTTAGGTTGTTGTGCCAGTGACCCGACCCCGGATTAAGTGGAAGGTGGAAGATGATGATGATGATGATGATGATGAAATTTTATAATAAAATTTTAATGACAGCTTTGCACATCTTCTTCTTCTTTTCCTTTCGGCTTTTCCCTTCAGGGGTCGCCACAGCGAATCATCTGCCTCCATCTCACCCTATCCTTTGCATCTTCTTCTCTTACACCAACGACCTTCATGTCCTCCTTCACCACATCCATGAATCGTCTCTTTGGTCTTCCTCTAGGCCTTCTGCCTGGTAGTTCCAGCCTCAGCATCCTATTACCAATATGCTCACTATCCCTCCTCTGTACATGTCCAAACCATCTCAATCTAGCCTCTCTGACTTTGTCTCCAAAACGTCTTACATGTGCTGTCCCTCTGATGTGCTCATTCCTAATCCTATCCATCCTCGTTACTCCCAAAGAGAACCTCAACATTTTCATCTCTGCTACCTCCAACTCTGCCTCCTGTTTTTTCCCCAGGGCCACTGTTTCTAACCCATACAACATCGTTGGCCTCAACACCGTCTTGTACACTTTTCCTTTCATTCTTGCCGATACCCTCCTATCACACATCACACCGGACAATTTTCTCCAACCATTCCAACCTGCCTGCACACGCTTCTTGACCTCTTTTCTACACTCTCCATTGCTCTGGATTGTTGAGCCTAAGTACTTAAAATCCTCCACCTTCGTTATCTCTGCTCCCTGTAATCTCACCGTTCCTCTTTGGTCCTTGTCATTCATGCACATGTATTCTGTCTTACTGAGGCTAATCTTCATTCCCCTCCTTTCCAGGGCATACCTCCACCTCTCTAGATTTTCCTGCTCTCACTACAGATCACAATGTCATCTGCAAACATCATAGTCCATGGGGAATCTTGTCTAACCTCGTCTGTCAGCCTGTCCATCACCATAGCAAACAAGAAGGGGCTGAGAGCTGACCCTTGATGCAGTCCCACCTCCACCTTGAACTCTTGTGTCACACCGACAGCACACCTCACCACTGTCTTACATCTCTCATACATTTACATCTCTCATACAGCTTTGCACATAAAATGTCAAATATAAAAACAAGGTGTCCCAAAAGCACCCACACTTAAAGGCAATAGGATCTTGGTTCTGGACTTAGTATGGTGCTTTGGTTCATGGCCCCTTGGTCTGAACAGACTTCAATCAATTTAATTTTACTTGTAAGGACACGCAAAGGCTGCCAGGAAAAGATACAGCATGAAGATGAGTTAAAGGAATGCACTAGAAGAGTAGTTACATGTGAAACACCAGAGGTGTTGACATGAATTCATCACGAATGGGAGAGATTACTCAATGTACATTTATTGAAGAGGAATCTAAAAGTGTTATTGTACCCTATGCATTGTGACTTTTGGGACAGCCGGTAGTACAATATATTTACAACATGAAGTCATGATGCAAATTGTTGGTAATTTCTTATTTCAAGTCTTATTGTTTGCTCATAGCTCAGAATTAAAGAAGTAAATGTGACTATTACCAGTGTGTCTTCAATCAGGTCATTAGGCATATTCCGGTGCAAAATAGATTTTTTAATGTTGGGTGTGTCACAAGATCTAACGTAAACATTTGAAATTGGCAGAACAGTTTGTACTCGCTTATGATGGCAATTTTTAAAGCTTCCATTTCGGGTCATCCACAAAATGGGTTCAAAATCGCTGTAATTTGAAATTAGTTATTTCACAAGATCATACACTCACTGTCCTTCTGAAGTCCATTCATTTTTGCCAAAGTTGTGATATAGATGTAGGCACTGCCTAAAGGCCCTGATAGATATCTCTATGGATCAGTGTCTAAGGCTGGTGTTTTTAGAGTAGTGTGCTTTCAGCCTTGAGCAAATAAATTATAGCCCCTGATTTTCCCAACTATGCTTTGGAGCAAAAGCAGGAAAGATTAACACTGAATTAACCCCGAGTGAACCCTTTCACTCACTGAGTGTGCGCAGATTGATAGAAATGTCACACATTTATTTGTGCCTTGTAATGCATTATGGTAAGGATAAAAGCTGTACGATTCACATATTATAATACAACAATATTTCTGTCAATCTGTGTTCACCTTTTGTAAAAGTCACGGCCTCATCTTTAGCGAAGTGGGTTTGGGACATAAATACTGATGAGTTTGATTCCTGCATTGGCAGGAAAATTCTGTGTGGCAAGGGTTGAAGAGCCTGTGATCAAGATATTTAACCCCAATTACTTTCTGTAGTGCAACAAATGAGCCTACATTACTTTTAGAACTTACCAGGTCACCAGCCTGGTAAATACAGTAATAGCATTTACATTATCAATTCATTATATACAGATTACTTGAAGCAGGTTTATTTATTTTTGCTTAGATTGAGAGTGTCATAGTAAACAGTGGGGCAGTGGTGCCGGATCACTGATCCCAAGGTTGGGGGATCAAGCCCCACTCTCAACGGGTTGTCATTGTCCACCAAGTGCAGCTAACTGGATTATCAAAGGCGGCCATGTCTGTCATTGTCTATGGTGGGAGGCATGCAAAAGAACCATTGCTGACTTTCGTCCAGAGTAGGCTACATAGCTGTCAGCATGTTTCTACCCTGCGATGGTTTGGCGAGCCATCCAGAGTGTACTCTGCCCCCGCCCAGAATTGGCTGAGATGGACACCAGCCTCCCCGCGACCCTAATTAGGATTAAGCAGTTCAGAAAATGAATGAATGAATGAATAAATCAACAGTACCAGGGATTTTATTTAATTTAATTAAGCAGTTGACAGCAGACTTTCACTGCGATGGCCTGGTGAACGGTGTACATCGGCTGAGATGGGTGCCAGTCTCCCCGCAAACCTAATTATGATTAAATGGTTCAGAAAATGAATGAAGTAGTCGATTTCGCCGATATTCTGTTTTCAACATATCGAAGAATGACCACAGAGGGGGCCTATTAGTATAAAAGTTACCCCTGACTTGAAACCTCTAAACAACTTCTCCGTCACACATTTATTTTGTGCCTTGTAATGCATTATGGGTAAAGATAAAAGCTGTTAGATTCAAACAGCTATTTAGTTCTAATTATTTTGTAATTATTATGCACTATTATGAAAATGTCATTTTGTAGCATTTTCAGTCTTTATATGATGAACATAAGATCAAGCTGTTGATATGCATTTACAAGTAATGTCCAAGGACTTATTATGTGGGTGAATATTAACAATTTGGACATTTGTGGCATGATTATAAACCGGTTGTAACGTGCTTTAAAATATATTTTATAAATATATGACAGTGTTTTTAAAAACGGACGACATGGTAACGTTATGGTTTAGCACGTCTGCCTCACAGAAGAAGGTCCTGGGTTCGATTCGCATTTCTGTGTGGAGTTTAAATGTTCTCCCCGTGCTTGCTTGGGTTTCCTCCGGCTACTCTAGTTTCCCCCCCAAAGTCCAAAAACATGCAGAGTAGGTTAATTGGCTGTACCAAATTGCCCATAAGTGTGAGAATATGAATGGTTGTGCGAGTGTTGGCTCTGCGCTGGCCTGGCGAGCTGTCCAGGGTGTACTTCACCCTCGCCCGGAGTAGGCTGAGATAGGCACTAGCCTTCCCATGACCCTATTTAAGATTAAGCGGTTCAGAAAATGAATGAATGAATGAATGAATGTTTTTAAAAATGAAAAGTGAAAAAGTAGTAACAGCGTCTTCTTATAAACTTAAGACAAATGTAGTAGTTTTGAAGTGAATAACTGACTTCTTACTGACTGAGTGACTGGATAGTCTGGAAACACTTTTTAAAGTAAAGTTTATCTCCCCCCCCTCTACAAAAAGGAGATAAAAAGAACAGCTCACCTCGACGTGACAGACAGCCACGGAGAGCAGAACGAATAAAGATGCGCTTCTCAACATCTGTGAAAGAGAAAAGAGAGGGAAAAAAGGCTCAAATAGATTCTAAGCATCGAAAAAACTGAAAACACAAAAACCGCTAAAAGACTTTTCTAGAACATGACGTGACTTACTCCGGCCAGGTGTCTCAGTCTTGCTCGCGCGCTCTGAGTGACTCCGCGTGCCTGTTTGAAGCTTTTGTAGCTGTTAGCGTTAGCTGTGACGATGGGAGCTGAGGGGAAAAAAGCTCGCGCGCATCACATACAGGCTGGGTCTCCAAACCGCACGTGGGCTTCTGTTTAAAAGAGTCGACTCTTTCGGCTCCCAAACGGTTCTTCAGTCAATACTGTACCACTTTCTCATTTGCCGAATCAATCATTTGGGTCGCTGAGAGGCTTGTAGCCTGCCTGTGCCGACACTGGACGAAGTTGGAATACGCCTTGAACAGCTCACCAGACGCTTGCATGCCCACACACATATACACACACATATCTAGGCGCAATTTGGAGAACTGTGGAAGAACCTGAAGTACCCAGACGAAACCCACAGAATCACAGGGAGAACATGCAAACTCCACACAGAAACGCCTGAGCCCAAGACTTGAACCCACGACCCTCTTGTTGTGAAGCGGAAATGCCAACCACTATGAGACTGTACCACATATACAGTTGATTTGAGTACACAGTATGTATTTAATTTGCAGGTTCTACACACTAACCTAGAACACTACATTATGGTTGATATATAACTGGAGGGAACCTACATGGACTAGCGTCCCATCCAGGAGGAGTTGTACCCCTAGTCACTTCACGCTATGAAAACCAGGGATAAACACCAGCGTTAATCCTAATTTACCTTACCTTAATCCTAATTAGGGTCATAGGAAGGGTGATGCTTGATTGGGACTTGTCAGCGCCTCCAGAGCCTTTGCTTTACTGTAGTACGTATCATGTTAGTGTCCAAACTCACAATATTTTCATGGCAGTCCGTAAAGCACAACGATAAGGCATTTTCAATTTTCAAAATGGCCTTATTTGCGCTGTTACTGTTATGGTCTGTGCTAGTTGGCAGTGTTTAACTTCTCTCTGTGCATACACTGGTGAGGGGCGTGGCTGTTACCCCAGGCGAAATCCAGAGAGCGTACCTGTTCACTCACCCATCAGCACGCTACAGGAGCTCCGTTCTCGAGACTGTTTTCCCAGTGAACACGATTTTTCCCGCACCCCAGTGCTTCCCCTGAGTTCAATAAAAGTCTTTGTTTCATCGTACTTGGTCTCCTGCATCTTTGGGTCCGACTGATATGCATATTTTCTCTTCCTACTTCTTAATGTAGCGCACAGTTGACTCGTTAATGACATAATGGCGAGCCACAGACGCAAACCTTCACCCTTCTTATACTAGTAATAAATCTAGAAGCTTAACTTTCTCACTAACTGTCATCATTTTTCTTTTCTTTTTCGCTTCACGAGATGATCTTCCTGTGACGCCGGAAGCATATCAGTAAACGTGTTCAATGTAGTGGTGAGAGAAAAACACAACCAAATCACAGAGTGTCGAGCACGGAGCTCCTCCAGCGCGCTGGTGGCTGAGTGAATTCAGGTGCGCTCTCTGGATTTCGCCTGCGGGTAACAGCCACGCCCTTCACCAGCACATGCAGAGAGAAAGAGATAAACGCCGCCAACTAGCACAGACCATAACACTTCCTGGGCATTTTGGGGCCATTTTCAAGGCCTTAACGTATCCAATAGTACTGAGGAGCACAAAGAGAGAAAAACCTAGGCGCTTGGCTGGAGAACTGTCGATACGTAGCTTAAATGAACTAAAAATGCGGCTTGAACACAAAGACAGGAATCCCCATGTGTTGGATGCTGTGAAATATAATCTCGACCAATCAGCTTGCTGGATTCACAGTCAATCAGAGAACACTCAAGTCAAGCAGGCGAACAAAGCATGTTGGGTAGCGTAGTTGAATGTAGTGCGTGTGAATTTAGAATACTGGACTGTAATCTTTAATTTTTTTTAATTTCCCGATCCGCGATATTGCGGGGACGCGAAGTGGCGGGGGATTACTGCATTTTCGGTTCGCTGACTGTTTTCTTTTAATTAAATTTGATTCGAGGTTGCATTAATTTTGCAACTTGCACGCATGGTCTGCCATTGCAGCATGGACAAGCATGTAGGCCTAGCATTGGAGCCTCGATCGGACGGTTCTAATCTTGGAATACTATATTAATATTGAATCTACTCTTTATGTGCATTGTATATCCTGGTTTATAGATTTATTTTGTAACTCTTGTCCATGTTTTATATCAATACAGATCTAGGGTAGTGAAAGTAAGATTATTCACTTAGCAGTCAGGCCGGCTACTCGAGCAGACCGCGTGACAAAATCGCCGTCAGGCAGCGGTATAGTAACCACATGTCAGCAGAGGCTATGATTATTTATGAGTGTTTAGGGGTGTCAAACTACTGGCCCTTTGTGGCATGAGTTTGACACCCCTAAACACTCGTCAATAATCATAGCACACCTGACTTGGCTTATTTAAACAAACGATTTGAGTCTTCAGGCAATTGATTGGTCAATCCGTGTGCTCTGTACAGAGACTGACCAATCGACTGCCGAAAGACTCAGATCAGTTGTTTAAATAGTCCAAGTCAGGTGTGCTTCTGCTTGGTTGAAACAAAAACCTGTAGCCACATGGGCCTTTATGGCATGAATTCGATACCTGTGGTTTAGGTTCTTTCGAAATATATAATCATTTGGCTTTATGTGAACTTATATGAAAAAAGTTATTCAAAATTACTCGGCAAATATGTTGTTCTTTCTCCAAGTACGTACAATGCAATATGTATGAAATTAATCCTTCACGAGGTCCTTAAATATGGCGGTTGCTTTTTCTGAAATAATCGCCTACGTCACTGTATCTCTGCTTTTAATGCCTCCTTGTGCTTCAACATCTTGATTGTAGAGCGGTTTCGACCATACTCCTTTACGATTTCGGTCAACCGAATCCCACTTTCGTATTTGTTTATTATCTCTTGCTTCACTTCGATTGATAACGGAGCCCGCTTCTTCTTTTCGGTGTCACCAGGAATCACTTTCTTGGGGTCCATGATCTTCTTCTTCTTCTTTTCCTTTCGGCTGCTCCCTTCAGGGGTCGCCACAGCAAATCATCCGCCTCCATCTCACCCTGTCCTCTGCATCTTCTTTTCTGACTCCAACGACCTTCATGTCTGCCTTCACCACATCCATAAATCTCTTCTTTGGTCTTCCTCGAGGCCTTCTGGCTGGTAGTTCCAACCTCAGCATCCTACTGCCAATATACTCACTATCCCTCCTCTGTACATGTCCAAACCATCTCAATCGAGCCTCTCTAACTTTGTCACCAAAACATCTTACATGGGCTGTCCCTCTGATATACTCATTTCTGATCCTATGCATCCTCGTTACTATCAGAGAGAACCTCAACATTTTCATCTTCGCTACCTCCAGCTCTGCCTCCTGTCTTTTCCTCAGCGCCACTGTTTTTAAGCCATATAACATCGCTGGCCTCACCACCGTCTTGTACACTTTTCCCTTCATTCTTGCTGCCACTCTCCTATCGCACATCACTTTTCTCCAACCATTCCAGCCTGCCTGCACACGCTTCTTCACCCCTTTTCCACACTCTCCATTTCTCTGGATTGTTGAGCCTAAGTACTTAAAATCTTCCACCTTCGTTATCTCTGCTCCCTGTAACATCACCGTTCCTCCTGGGTCCTTCTCATTCACACACATGTATTCTGATTTTCTGAGGCTAACCTTCATTCCTCTAATAAGGATGGATTACGAAATATAACGCTGCAATGATCACGCTCAAAAAAACTCACGAGCCACTTTCGTATTTTTTTATTATCTCCTGCTTCACTTTGATTGATAACGGAGCCCGCTTCTTCTTTTCAGTGTCACCGGGAATCACTTTCTTAGGGTCCATGATGGATATCGAAATATAACACTGCAATGATCACTCTCAAAAAAACTCACGAGCCAACAGTCCTGTTCAACTCTCCTTCACGCGTGGGACAAACAGAAAGTATGGGTACAGGAAGTATGGGTACAGTTCTGCTCCCTTCTGGACAATGGAAGGCCAGCGGGGCAGGATGCTGGGAGACAGACAGTGAGAGAGCAACTCGCACGTTGTTTGAATGGCGCGTTTGAATTTTTGAATGGCGCGTTTGACGCTTTTCATGAGAAGAAGTTGTTTCGTATACAGAGGGCGAAAATGTTTTTCGTAACCTGGATTTTTCATATTCAGAGGTTTTCGTAAGTAGAGGGCCGAGTGTATATTGTTTTGGAGAGTAGTGAAAAAGGCTTTTTTTTAACCATGTTATAATAGGACTAATAAAAGTAATATAAGTAATGGTCCCTCGGTTCTTGACCACAATTCGTTCCAGCCAGCTGGTCGAATTCCAATTTGGTTGAATTCCGGATCTATTTTTCCCATTACAAATAATTTAAATGGTCTTAATCCTTCCATTGTCTTTTGAACAGAAGTTAACTATACCGTACCTCGTCCCATAGGTCCGCAAATTAAGTGAAAAATTATTGAATACAGTACACTAAAATAAAAACCACAGTACAGTTAAAGCATAAGAACAATAAAGATAAGAATTTGTACCTTTATGGTGGTGAGCAGTTGGCGTAAATGTTAGAGAGGGAGAGAGGAGGAGGATCCCCTTCCATAACAGCTTCAAGTGAATCAGCCAAAGGTGCTTTTTCTCTTGCTACTCGCTTTGGTGTGGCTGACTCTTCTTTAGGATGTCCCTTTCTTTTCTTGAAGAACATTTCTAACGTGGCTTGTTTCTGCCTTTTCAAAACCTTAGGGAAGTGACTCATGACCTCACTGTTAAAGATGTTGACAGTGCTGCTATCTTTAGCTTTATCAGGGTGACACAGCTCAACAACTTCCGGACTTCTGGAAAGCGTGCATTTCCCTTCCCTCTCAGTCTTGTTTTTTTCTTGTTCATTCTCGTTTTTTCTTGCCCTTTTTTTAGTGTTCGACTTTCAGATTCTGGTCGACTTCCGGGACAAAAAAAATCCCGAATTCCGATTTGTTCGACCTCTAAAGCGTTCAAGTACCAAGGTTCCACTGTACGAGTATTTTTGTTATCTAGTCCAGGCCTTAGAGGTTTGTCAGTATGATAATTATAATACTATATATAAAATACTCTTTCTATTCTCCTCCTTAAATTGATTTGGGTATAATTTAGCAAATGATATCATGTTGTGGATCTCTTTGATATTTCACACGTTTATTAAAATAAAATATCAGAAAATTATTTGTCTGTCTTTTTCTCTTTCAGTACATAATTTACAGCAAATCTTTATTACTGTACCAATTACAATAATATACAGTACTGCCAAATATTGCCCCATACCACTGTAAAATTACAGTACGATGATGTTCATATTACAGTCACCTATACAGTAGTGATAAAGTGATACAGTAATATATTACAATATTTTTCTGTTGTTGTATACAGATTTACAGTAACTTTTCTGCCACTTTGGCTGTCACTCTGGCAACTCTACTACCAGTAAGTTACTGTAAATTTTACAGTAATTTTTTTTACAGTGAACCTTTGACAGTGGAGCTTTGACAGTATATGTGAGTATATATAAAAATACACTAAATCTAGTTTGGTTAGTTGGATGCATTGTCGTCAGGTCTCCACTGCACATAGATTGAGTTTATTCTCTCTTTATAAGTGTACCTTCTGTTTGGTGTTAATTCAGTTTTTGCAGAAATCTTAATGTAAAACACAAACACAGGACATAATAGACATTACAACATTATAGAATTGCATCATGATAACATTTTAATAATCCACTATTTAATTTTTTTACTGTAATAATAATAAAGTTCCAGCAAATATTAAATTATCAAGAAAAAAAATCCACAATCTAAAAAAAGTGCTCATGTAAAAAGCGACTTCAACATTAAGAAGGTTTTTGAGAAATGTGACAGTGTCAACCAAACACTTCATTATATGTGACACGCTCCACCGAAAGTGGGCGCTTGTCGCAAGTGATACACTGCGCTTGTGAGACAAAGCGGGGCTTATCCGGACTTATGCTCTTTCAAGTGAGCAAGTGATGGTTGAATACTAAACAGGTACAGTTGGCCTTCTACTTACGAAATTAATCCGTTCTAGTGCCTTTTTCGGAACCTGGAGTTTTCGTAAGTAGAGGTGCATTTTACATGTAAAACATGTGATTCGTTCCAAGACTACCCCATAAACCCGTTAAAAATGATAAAAGTACAACAATTTTGTATGAAATATGTGTCAAAAGTAAAAGAAAACTATGAATTAAACCATTATTAAACATGTTTTATTAACGCACATACACACAACACTGTCTCTTTCTATTGCTTTCTCTCTCTCTCTCTCTCTCTCTCTCTCTCTCCCTGTCTCACACACACACACACAAAAAACTCTCTCTCTCTCTCTCTCTCTCTCTCTCTCTCTCTGTCTCTCTGTCTCTGAGTGGCGCGCTCTCCCGAAGGCGGGCTCCGCCCACACGCAGCACGCAGCCGACGGAGCTTTTGAGACAGGTGTGGTATTTAAAGCGGAATTACCTGTTTGAAAGATCTGAGGTCCAGATTCAATATTAACTTGCTTCTTTGCGAGATTGGGGAGCATTCTGTGCACGAACATTTGTGGTGCCACCTACTTCCTAGAACAAAAATGCTTCATGTCCGAATGCGGAGCTTTTGAGATGGGGCGCAGCTCATCCAGACCTTCTCAAATAAGCTGCAATGAATACTGTACTCTCAAAACTCACGAAACTCATGAACCAACAGTAACCTCTACTTTACATGTGAGACAAACAAGCTTATGGGTACAGTACGATGGAGATTCAGCTGCCTCCTGGCCAATGGGAGACCAATGGGAGGCCAGCTGGGCAGGATGTTGGGAAACAGCCAATGAGAGAGCAACTCGTGCATTGTTTGAATTTTTGAATGGCGCATTTGGCGCTTTTCGTAAGAAGAGGTTGTTTCGGAAACAGAGGGCTAAATTTAGGAAGATGTTTTTCGTAACCTGGATTTTTCATCTTCAGAGGTTTGCGTAAGTAGAGGGCCGACTGTATTCAACGCACACTTGCTCACTTGAAAGATCGGAAGTTACTTTCGGTGGAGCACGTCACGGATGGGGAAAAGAAGAAACTGATGTCATTACCACGTGTCAGTCAGGTCTGTCACAGGCCAAAATATTAACAATAATAAAACATTTCAAAAATGATTTCAGTTTTGATTTCTTTTAGTGCCCTAAAGGCAGAAAAATGTAAATAAGGCTATTAATAAGACTGGTAAAATTGTTAGCATGAGCTATTTAGCATTAAAAATGGCTATTTTCCAAAAACGTGTTTTGATTTAAAAAGTTATACTGACCCCCAGTGCAGCGAACTGGATTATCTAAGGCCGGCCATATCTCTCACGGTCTATGATGTGAGGCATATAAAAGAACTATTGCTAATTTTCGACAAGAGTCGGCTTCATAGCCGTCAGCGTGTTTTTGCCCTGTGATGGACTGGCGAGCTGTCCAGGGTATACTCTGCTCTCGTCCAGAGTCGGCTGAGATGGACACCTGCCTCCTGGTGACCCTAATTCGAATTCAGAAAATAAATGAATGAAAAAATTATACTGAGATACATGTGCATATGTATGCAAACATGGTGCACACTGCTTCATTCAGGTGAAATGAGATTAAATTGGCATTTATGTGACATGCAACATAAAATAAAATATAGAGCATATTATGAAGCTAGATATTTTTTCTAGTCTCGATTGCATAGCCATGCGCAATTTTTGTCTAAAAAAATTACACTGATGCTCTGTTCAAATGAATACTAATTGGAAAGGTTCCAGCACTTTGTAATGTGGAGTGGGTGGCAGTCCTGGTCCGATGATAGGTTGCTGGATTACTAATACCAAGGTTGGGATTCAAATCCCACTTTCAATGGGTTGTTGCTGCTTTGCTCCCACTGCAGCTAACTGGGTTATCAAAGGCTAGCCATGTCTCTTACTGTTTGGGGTGAGATGCATACAAAAATCCCTTGATAATTTTTGTCAAGGGTAGGCTGAATAGGATGTACTCTGCCCTTGCCCAGAGTTGGCTGAGTGAGCCGTCAGATTCCTCCCGACCTTAATTAGGATTAAGTGACTCAGAAAATGAATGAATGAGGACTTGATAATGGGTTTAAATTAGCATGCCATATACTCGTCATCTGTCAGTCCACTGAATAAACCTTTAGAGGATTTAAAGATTTAAAAGGGAGTCAGTATTAGCATTGTGGGGCCGGAGGCGTAGTGGTTAGGGTACTGCACTCATGATCGGGAGGTTGTGTGTCAAATCCCATTTAGACCCCCCTGGGCAAGGTCTTAACCACAAGTGTGCCTCTGTTCACCCCGCAGTATAAATGGGTACCAGTAAAAATATACTGGGAAGGTAACCTGCGATGGACTAGCGTCCCATCTAGGAGGAGTTCAACTCCTCGTCGCTTCATGCTATGGAAACTGGGGATAAGCACCGGTCCGATGAGCCACTATGGCTCAGGTGTAAAAAGCCCAATAAACTTTACCTTTACCTTTACCTGTACAGTCGGCCCTCTACTTACGAAAACCTCTGAATACGAAAAATCCAGGTTACGAAAAACATTTTCCTAAATTTTCGCCCCCTGTATACGAAACAACTTCTTCCGAAAAGCGCCAAACGCGCCATTCAAAAATTCAAACCCGCCATTCAAACGATGCGCGAGTTGCTCTCTCACTGGTTGTCTCCCAATAGCCCGCCCCGCTGGCCTCCCATTGTCCAGAAGGGAGCTGAACTGTACCCATACTTCCTGTACCCATACTTCCTGTACCCATACTTCCTGTTTGTCACACACGTGAAGGAGAGTTGAACAGGACTGTTAGCTCGTGAGTTTTTGGAGATTGATCATTGTCGCGTTATATTTCGATATCCATCATGGACCCCAAGAAAGTGAAAAAAATACGAAAGTGGGATGTGGTTGAGCGAAATCACAAAGGAGTATGGCCGAAACCCTTCTACAATCGGCACAATGTTGAAGCAGAAGGAGACCTTAAAAGCGGAGATACAGTGACGGAGGCGATTATTTCAGAACTTTATTGAAGCAGAAGGAGGCATTAAACCAACCACCATATTTAAGGACCTCGTGAAGGAGAGCGGGAGTGGGGGTGAGGGTTCTTCAAACCAGCAACCCCTGGACTTTAAAGTGTCGCATGGGCGGTTCGAGAGATTTAAAAAAGTTAAATAATTTTCTTTTACTTTTAACACATATTTCATATAAAATTGGTGTACTTAATTTTTAAAGGGTTTATGGGGTAGTCTTGGAAGCCTTGGAACGAATCAAGTGTTTTACAGGTAAAATGCACCTCTACTTACAAAAACCCCAGGTTACAAAAAAGGCACTGGAACAGATTAATTTCGTAAGTAGAGGGTCAACTGTATTAGCGTTAGCAATATGAATAGTAGCATTCTAGGCCTCCATACTGCACTATATGGATATAACAAAAGAGCTCCATTAAAGATTCAATCATGGAAAATATACAGTATTTTCGGCAGAAAATGCAAATGGTCATTTTTCTTTAGGGAAAAAACAAGACAAAACAACATTTTAAAAACAATAAAGTAAATAAAACACATTGCTATATCAAGTTTAACATAATAATCATCCACCAAAAAAGAGATGATAATAAGAATTGAATTATGCAATAAGTAGACAGAGAACCTCTGTAATATCAGTCCACCTTTCTAAACTGTAACATGATCTAAAATTATCTGAAATACTAGAAAAAAAAGATTTACTTTGTTTATTAGAAGTCAGGTCTTACCTTTGCCGCTCTTGAATCAAAACTCGGTGATCTAATTGTCCTGCAATGACAAAATTCAACCACATGATAACCTACCATCATTACTGTATTCAGAATCTTAATCTCTGTTACTCACCTTAGATGTATCTCTTTAAAGAGTAGGAGTCCAATAGCATAGATAAGAACCAGACTAATGGATAACATCAAACACAGAACGGCAAGCTCTGGAAAGACTTAAAAGTACATACGTGTATAAAAAGTACAAGAGATTATCAGTAAAAAGTGAGCTGCATACATAGTAATCAATGCTAAAAATGATAGATACCTTAAGTTACACCTTCCATTTTTATTAAAACTAGAAACTCATTATTATAATATGTACTATATGTTCTAATCTTACTGTACATAAAATATATCTAAATATTTGTTAGCGCACCAACCTGAACCTGATTTGTTGTCTGTTTCACCTGTTGTATTAACTGGAGAAAAGAAATACATGTACTTTTTTCACTGAGAAAAAAAGAGCATTACATTATTTTAAATATCGTCTGAGAAGCATGACATACCAGCAGCCATACTTGTATTGTCTCAGATGCTTATTAACACCTACACAGATGCCTGACAAGCATGGTTTTTAAATGACATTACTGCAAAGGAAATGAAAAGGTTGTTTTCACACTTAAGTCAATTGAAACCACAGTGCATCTACTGTGCACATATAAACTGCAACAACAAAAAGAAACACTTGATATTAAAACCCTTTAAAAAATTATAAGTATTTTAGCAGACAGTGGTTATAATAACTTGTACTATTCATTAAAAAATATTATCAGCTTTACAACACTGACAGTGGTTGGGTCCAGTTTACCACTACGACGAAACTACAATGTCTTATTGGGGATTCCCAGAATTGGTCAGTACGTTTAATGAATGAAATAACTAGCTATTAATTACAAAGGTTACGTGGAGGTTTATCAGTATTATCGGACAATGGCATACTTTTCAGATCAGATTGCAGGTCCTCACAATTTATTTCTTATTGTTTTCCCAAGACAATAGAACTGTGGGTTTGTTTCTTATTGTTTTCACTTCCTGTCTTACCAGCATGCTGAGTCTGATAATCAGCTTAGATATCTACAGGACCATGTCGGTCCTTTTGCATTGTAAAGAATCCACTGTGTTTTTTATTTATTTATCTTGTTTTGTTTTTTGTATGTCTGTATATGATGTATTCCTGGGCTCGGGTGTTTCTGTATGGAGTTTGCAGATTCTCCTTGTGCTTATGTCGGATTCATTTGGGCACTCTGGTTGGGCACCACAATACAATGATCAGCACATTAATTATCCAAGTTCCTAATTGATCGTAGGTTAGGATGTGCATGTGGTGTGTGTGTTTTGCTCTAAAGGTCAGGCAAGCCCACACGAGCTGTACTCCACCTTCACCCAGTATATGGGACTAAAATTTCAAATTTTTTCAAGATGAAAAATCAGTGTATTTTCATTTTGTTATATATTCTTGGTAGTAGAATTAAGCAGTTCTGCAAATGAATGAACTCATTCGTTTTAAAGATAGCATGAGGAGATTCTAAAGGTCTTAAAAGAAAAATAGGAAGCATTATTTACACTGACCACAAAATTTACACCTTATAATGTGTGAAACAGAGCTGCAAACAAACAAAGCTTATGAGCATGAAGTGTTAGGCATGAAGTATGCAGACCAGAGATCATTTAATGTGTTCAAAACCTATGGTAAGTAAATATATATATATATATATATATATATATATATATATATATATATATATATATATATATATATATATATAAAAGGTGGTTGAATGCTGTCCTAAGAGTTTACATACATGTGGTTCTTATAGATAATATACTAAAAGATATAACAGGAAAAACTAATATATAAAAAATTAGGAACATGGTCATCAAATTTAAACTATTAAAGATAACTTTTTCAGTCCAAAAGTTTGGGTAAAATGCACTCACCCGAGATACTTTCTTGTTGTAAATAAATTTCATCTTTAAAATCAGTTTTAACTGTGAATATTTTAAATAATTCTTAAGTAAATACAGAGATGTACATTCAATTATTTGGTTGAATATCAGATGTTGTGTACTACATTGATGCATTACATAGAGTAAAACCACAGCTGTAAAAATGTTTTCAAAATGAAATATTTCAATACAAGGCAATAATAATTGATTGAATGTTGGCCTGTTCAAAGTCTCACAACCATTATGTTTTCCGTGCTAAAAGGCTCGAGGTGAAATGTAACTGACAACCCTGGGTATCGAGGTGTTAAACTATTAAGCTATTAAACACCTGACTGTTATCAGTTGAAGATTAAATATGTCAACCACAATATTACTGCTACCACTGCTACTATTACTACTACTACTACCAACAGTATAACTACTACTATTACTACTACTACCAGTATAACTACTACTACTACTACTACTACTACTACCAACAGTATAACTACTACTATTACTACTACTACCAGTATAACTACTACTATTACTACTACTACCAGTAAAACTACTACTACTACTACTACTACTACCAACAGTATAACTACTACTATTACAACTACTACCAATAGTATAACTACTACTATTACTACTACGACCAGTATAACTACTACTATTACTACTACTACCAGTATAACTACTACTACTATTACTACTACCAGTATAACTACTACTACTACTACTACTACTACTAACAGTATAACTACTACTACTACTACTACTATTACTACTACCAGTATAACTACTATTACTACTACTACTACTACTACCACCAGTATAACTACTACTACGATTACTTCTACTACTACTACTAACAGTATAACTACTACTACCAACAGTATGACTACTACTATTACTACTACTACCAGTATAACTACTACTACTACTACTATCAGTATAACTACTACTACTACTACCACTATCAGTATAACTACTACTACTACTACTACTACCAACATTATAACTACTACTATTACTACTACTACGACTACTACTACTACCACCAGTATAACTACTACTACGATTACTACTACTATTAACAGTATAACTACTACTACTACTAACAGTATGACTACTACTACTACTACTACTACCAGTATAACTACTACTACTACTACTACTACTAACAGTATAACTACTACTATTACTACTACTACCAGTATAACTACTACTACTACTACTACGACTACTACTACCAGTATAACTACTACTACTACTACCAACAGTATAACTACTACTATTACTACTACTACCAGTATAACTACTACTACTATTACTACTACTACTACTACGACTACTACTACCAGTATAACTACTACTACTACTACCAACAGTATAACTACTACTACTATTACTACTACCAGTATAACTACTACGAACAGTAGAACTACTACTACTACTACTAGTACCAGTATAACCACTACTACTATTACTACTACTACTACTACCAGTATAACTACTACTATTACTACTACTACTACTACTACTACTACTATGACTAATAATAATAATAAGAAGAAGAAGAAGGAGAGGAAGAATTTAAATCACTATGATGGCCTGATGGGCTACCCAGGGTGTACTCTGCCCTCAGAGTTGGCTGAGATAGGTGCCAGCCTCCCTGTGACAGTAATTAGATTTAAGCGGTTCTGAAAATGAATAAATGAATAATATAAATCAGTCAATCACACAAACAATTCTTTGTTGAAATTCAAGTTTTTAATAGGGCATATTCTTTTTCAAGTTACACCTCATAATGAATTACACTGTAGATTATTTGCATAAATTTGATTTTAGTGTTAATCACTGATCGCATTTGATTTCAGTTTCTCATGTCAGTGACTTCAACTTGCTTTTATGACAGAGTCAAGAAGTCCATTTTAACGACAGGTACAATCTATAAAAATACTGAGCAAAGATATGAAAGATTCACTCGTACTTATTATCTGAAATAAGAGTAATTCCATTTATTACTGAAAAGGAAATTTGTTTTCCATTTCAAAACAAGGTGTTGAAAGGAAATTGGTCACCTTAAACTTACATGAGCATTTGAACAGATCAAACCATGCCTTCATCGAACTCGGCACTTACCAGAGGAAAAGTACCTATGTGGATTTCCTTCAGAAATCATGCAGTGTGCATGTATGGTGCACCATATAACAAGGTCAGGCCCCATTCCATATATGGTAAAGGACACCGGTGTGCATTTTTCAATCTGGCCTTTTCGAGAAACACTTAATTTAGTTAATTAAACATACCGTCGATGTGGGACAGTTAAAAACATCAAAGTTTTATGACTTAAATTTTTTTGTTGAATTTTATGACAGATTTCCTTAAATCAGTGCAGTGACTTGATTTCAGTAACACACACAAAAAAAGATCAGTTTAAAATTCAGTATAATAATTAAACAACACGGAAGACAGTTTGCTAAAAAAAAGTGCTCAGAAATTATATAGGCTTGAAAGTTTTTATTATTATTATTTTTAAGATAAAAGTAAAATACTAAAATATAGTATTTTCTAAACCAATAAGCTACAACACATCAAGCATGTACTCTATGACTATTGCTACATTTGGATTAACTTGATATATCAAGCAGGATTAATTTTCTTGTAGTATTGATTGTACAGTTTTGTTTTCTTTAGGCCAAGGATGCCTGCTTGTCTATAATGTCTATTTTTAAACTTTATTTATTTATCTTTTTGTTCAAAATATGTTGTGCATATTTAGCACATACCTCAGTCACATTGTTCAGGCATGGATAGAACGACTGGAAGCAATAGTTTCTTTGGCCTTTGTTTGAATCTCTAGCAAGGAAAGGGTAACAAATACCATGCAACATGTATAAAAATTATTCTCAGTATAATAATACAGTGCTTTACAAAATACGAGTCCACTTGTCACAGTTGTGTCTAATGCAAATCTTTTCTGGCCAAGGATTCAAATATATTTCGGGATGAGAACTATCCAGGAATTAATTTAAAATGTGTCGAGGTTTACGCAACAAGAAACAGCAATCTGAAAATTAATTTTGAATTTCAATTGATTCTACTTGAACAAATATGAGATTTATTTGATTCACAAATTGATTGCATAAAACTTTCCTCCTCCAGAGACAGTCTTTGGGAAGAGTTACAAACAATTCGGAATACAGTGACACCAGAAACTATGGGAATCGACATGAAAACAATGGCAGTAAGAATACATGCTGTTAGAAAGGTCAACGAAAGGTCAAACTAAGTCCGCATTAATATTTTTAAGGGATTTCTGTAGAGTTTTGGATTTTATATTTTATTTTTATTTTTATATGTTCGAGTTTCTTTCCTCAATTAATAATAAATAATGTACTTTTATTTATTTCATTAATGACAGAAGGTACAGATATTTTGTTCAGCACTGTATTTTTAAATATATTGTGCTATCCACAGAAACACTTTGCATTTTATTCACCTGTGACATACATACCGTTTGAACCAAGGAGACTGTAACGGAATTCACAGTACGTAAACAAACCAAAACCATTACTGATCAGTCATTGTATTTGATATTTGGATGAGTTTTTGAGGTGAAATTGATGTTACCCTGACAGCAGTGCAGAAAGAATCTGCCAAACTCTCCAAAACAACAGTAATAAGACATACACAACCTACGACATGGAACTAAATGGCTAATGAAAAAATGTAAACATTAGAATTTAGATCAAAATGTAAAATTAAATTTCTGGATAGAAAATGTGATAACAAAAACAAAAAAAAAAATTGTTATAATATAACATTCCTTGTTGCTCATCACCATAAGAAACCTATCGAGAATGTTTCTTCTGGTTATCTAGCTGTTTTCAATTGATTTGATAAAGTCAGTACATAACTACTGCTCGATAAAGATTACTGGAGTTAAGTATTTTGGTGGGGGGAATTGCATGGCATGTTTAAATATCAAGATATTTGTGTGTCATTACAACTGCTGTAAGACCTGCTGTCTCTTTCTTCGGTAGGATTTCATGTTCCTATTATTGAATTCTAATCCAATTTTATACTGTCAAGTCATCTGACCTCGCCCGGCTGCTGGCCTTGCTCAGGCTACTGAGTGGTCTGGTGTCCTCTATGGTCTCGCTGGCTTCCACATCCTCTTCTTCATCCACCCGATTAATGCCAGTAGCTCCTTTTGGCCCCACCATTGTAGTCTGGACATAAGAAGGCAACGTCTCATCATACATCTTCGACATGTCTTCCTGCGGCGCTGTCGCCGCATCTGTTTTCCCCCCAAACGGTTTATAAGATGTGAGCCCACACCCAGCCTCCATGCCAGTCACCTCTGTCAGGGGAAAGAAGTGTGAAACTGTTTTGTCCTCATCCAATAACTTGTAGCCTTTGGATTTCTGAATAGAGGACGCCGCTATGGAAGGCTTCTCCCCTGCACCTGCTCCCTCAATTTGGGGCTGAGCTGGTTTGCGAAATGCAAAGTGAATCTTCTTGAGGCCAAGGTGGCTGATCTCTACAAAGTTGAGGAAGAGTGAGACACAGGCCACAGCCAACATAAAGATAATGAAGACAGTCTTTTCAGTTGGCCTGGACACAAAGCAGTCAACTGTATTGGGACAAGGCCAGCGGCTGCACTTATACAGCGGCAAGATACGAAAACCATACAGGAAGTACTGGCCCAAGACAAACCCTACCTCAAAGAGTGTTTTGAAGATGATATGGCAGATGTAGGTTCGGAGCAGCGTGCCTTCCAAGCGGAATTTCTTGCTGCCTTTAGTACTGGTCTCTTTGGTTGTACGGACACTCCCCTGGTCAGGAGCAACTGGCAGGCGCTCCTCGCTTGTCTCTTGTTGTCGACTCAGCTCTGCCTCCTCACGTTCTTTACGTTTCTCCTCCATATGAACATGGTGCACAGCATGACCCACATACACCAGCGATGGTGTGGAGACAAATATGATCTGCAGAACCCAGAGACGTATGTGTGAAATGGGAAAGGCCTCATCATAGCAGACATTCTCGCAACCGGGCTGCTGTGTGTTGCAGACATAATCCGACTGCTCGTCGCCCCATACAAACTCTGCTGCAGTGCCGAGGATCAGGATGCGAAAAATGAAGAGTACAGTCAACCACACCCTGCCGATCACCGTCGAGTGTTCATTGACTTCCTCAAGGATGTTGCCCAAGAAACTCCAGTCACCCATGGTCAACAATCACTATAATCACTATAAACAAAGGGAACAAAATGGAGTCACGATAAAGTGAATTAGTGAGTCCTATTATGGCACGTCACATAAGCTAACAAAACTAGCACTGCATTAAACTCATGATTCATGTTGGCATGGTTTGAAATTTTGGAATTCGGACCAAAGATTATTCTATTTTTTGCAATACATATTCATGCCATCTAAAACAAATCATTTATTCTATTTATTCCACTCCTTGTCATGTCTGCCTTAATGTCCAAATTAAAAAATATTCCTCCATCACCTTTAAAAAAATATCCCCCAAAAAAGACCTAACAAAAAAAAGCAAAACAGTAACAGATACACCACTCCAAACCACAGAAATCATCATGAAACTATCAGCAATAAGTTGGTATAAAATGGGCGACTTGCCACAGCGACCGCTCCAGAGTAGTCGTGTTCCCCCTTCTCTTGGCACTGTATGGTATGAAGTGAACTTTTTTGCTCTCTGGTTCCCACCTAAGGCCCCCTCTACTTGTCGGACCAATGAGCAGAAGTGAATGAATCCAGTCTGATGGTTGGTTTTTAGTTTGCTTCAATATTTAAGCTAGGATCCAGACGGCCTTTATTCAGAAGGTGAATAATGATGACAATAGAACCAACAACCACAAATGGGAACACATGAAACTACTGTGGGGACTGGGAGCAGTTTTTGGTTGTGTAAATTTCTTATCATGTGCAAGTGTGCATGAGGAGTTTCCCTACAAAATCAGAAAAAAGAACCCTGAGACTCCTTATTTGGAATAATCCCATCATTTAATGTTATTCATGACATAATATTACAATATTACAGGAATATATATATATATATATATATATATATTTACACACACACATACATATATATATATATATATATATATATATATATTTACACACACACACATACATATATATATATATATATATATATATATATATATATATATATATATATATATATATACCACACTCACATACATATATATACACACACACACACACACACACATATTTTATATATACGTGTATATATATATATATATATATATATATATATATATATATATATATATATATATATATACACACAAATATATCAAATATATGTATATATACAAATATATATATATATATATCGGCTGACTCTGGACAAGGGCAGAGTACACCCTGAAGCACGCGAAGGGCTATGCAGCCTACTTTTGAAGAAAGTCAGCAATGATTCTTTTACACAGATGGTGAGAGACATGGCAGGCCTTTGATAACCCAATTAGCTGCACTGTGGGGCAGCAGTGAAAACTCGTTTCCTTTCATCAGATTTGAGAGAAATATTTCTACTATCAAAGCATATTATTCTGTGATGAAATGTAACAAATAATAAAAAATTGACAAATTCCTCTCTTCTTCTTTATACATAGAGTATATACATATATATATATATATATATATATATATATATATATGTATGTATGTATGTATGTATGTATATATCTCCCCTCCTCGCGACCCTAATTAGGCTTAAATGGTTCAAAAAATGGATGAATGACTGATGAGAGGATCTCATGAGGATCTGAATGAATGATCTCATTTTGCAGAGAAATTCTTTTTCAGACAAAGAATATAAAAGATTTCATCATGCTGTTTATCAACTTTTAAATTATTTTTGGAAAGAAGAATTTACCAAATAAAGTTTGACATTCGATAGTCACAATTTCTGATGATTATCTAGATGTAGAGGATGATATTTTCATATATACAGGATATGAGCTCACAGACACCCACAACTGCAGACGAGTTTCTCATAAACAAGGGAGAAAAAAGAAATATGACTCAAAATTTAAAAGTATGCTAAATCATCGCACATACTTCCCAGATAGTGTTATTTCAAATATATATATATATATAGTATTTTGTTCCAAACCTGAAAGCACTGATTTAATTTTATTTGCATTCATTTTGAAAACCAACAAACACTTATTTGTTGAATACCAGAGCTTATTTTGAACAGCTATTTTTGTTACCTTACCCCCTTTCCCAATTAAAATTTGATTGCTCTTAATAGTTTATGACCATATACTGGTCGTTCTCAAAAAATTAGCATATTGTGATTAAGTTCATTATTTTCTGTCATGTACTGATAAAAATCCAACTTTCATATATTTTAGATTCATTGCACACCAACTGAAATATTTCAGGTCTTTTATTGTTTTAATACTGATGATTTTGGCATACAGCTCATGAAAACCCAAAATTCCTATCTTAAAAAATTAGCATATCATGTTCAGGTAGTCTAAACGAGCTATTAACCTAATCATCTGAATCAACCAATTAACTCTAAATACCTTCAAATGATTCCTGAGGCTTTTAAAAACTCCCAGTCTGGTTCATTACTCAAAACCGCAATCATGGGTAAGACTGCCGACTTGACTGCTGTCCAGAAGGCCATCATTGACACCCTCAAGCAAGAGGGTAAGACACAGAAAGAAATCTCTGAGCGAATAGGCTGTTCCCAGAGTGCTGTATCAAGCCACCTCAGTGGGACGTCTGTGGGAAGGAAAAAGTGAAAGAAGGGCCGATTCCAGAGCTTGGGGGACCTGTGGAAGCAGTGGACTGAGTCTGGAGTAGAAAAATCCAGAGCCACCGTGCACAGGCATGTGCAGGAAATGGGCTACAGGTGCCGCATTCCCCAGGTCAAGCCACCTTTGAACCAGAAATAGCGGCAGAAGCGCCTGACCTGGGCTACAGAGAAGCAGCACTGGACCGTTGCTCAGTGGTCCAAAGTACTTTTTTTGGATGAAAGCAAATTTTGCATGTCATTCGGAAATCAAGGTGCCAGAGTCTGGAGGAAGACTGGGGAGAAGGAAATGCCAAAATGCCTGAAGTCCAGTGTCAAGTACCCACAGTCAGTGATGGTCTGGGGTGCCATGTCAGCTGCTGGTGTTGGTCCACTGTGTTTTATTAAGGGCAGGGTCAATGCAGCTCGCTATCAGGAGATGTTGGAGCACTTCATGCTTCCATCTGCTGAAAATCTTTATGGAGAAAAAGATTTTGATTTTTCAGCACGACCTGGCACCTGCTCACAGTGCCAAAATCACTGCTAAATGGTTTACTGACCATGGTATTACTGTGCTCAATTGGCCTGCCAACTCTCCTGACCTGAAGCCCATAGAGAATCTGTGAGATATTGTGAAGAGAAAGTTGAGAGACACCAGACCCAACACTGTGGATGAGCTTAAGGCCGCTATCGAAGCATCCTGGGCCTCCGTAACACCTCAGCAGTGCCACAGGCTGATTGCCTCCATGCCACGCCGCATTGAAGCAGTCATTTCTGCAAAAGGATTCCTGACCAAGTATTGCATGCATAACTGAACATAATTATTTGAAGGTTGACTTTTTTGTATTAAAAACACTTTTTTTTATTGGGCGGATGAAATATGCTAATTTTTTGAGATAGAGATTTTTGGTTTTTCTTTAGTTTTTTGCCAAAATTATCAATATTAAAATAATAAAAGACTTGAACTACTTCAGTTGTGTGTAATGAATCTAAAATATATGAAAGTCTAATGTTTATCAGTATATTACAGAAAATAATGAACTTTATCACAAAAAATTAGCATATTTCATCCAAAGCTCACGCTCACACACACACACACACACGTGTATATATGTATATATATATATATATATATATATATATATATATATATATATATATATATATATAGTGCTATGCAAAAACTTTTTGCCCCCTACGGATTTTTAACTTTTTTGCACCTTTGTCACACAACATTTTCAGACAATCAAACAAATTTAAACATCACACAAAGATAACCCAAGTATTCAAAAAATTCAGTTTTCCTGTTGTGATATTCGTGTTATTCATGTGTTCGATATTCATGTGTTATTTGTTAAGAGAAAAATCCTATCCAAACCTACAAGAATCTCTGTGAAAAAGTAATTGCCCCACTTGTTAAAAGGTGAGGTAATTGTGATTAATCCTATTATTGGGGGAAATTCAGTTCAATTTCATGGCCACACCCAGGCCTGATTGCTGCCAGACATTTCCAATCAGGAGATCCCCAACATAAAATTGTCTGACAAGGTGATGAAGGCCATACAGAACACACATCATCATGCTGCGAGCTAGTGAGCTTCAAGAACAAACAAGAAAGAAGATTATAGAGATGTCTCAGTCTGGGAAAGGATACAAAGTCTTTGCTAAATATTTGGGACTCCAGAGGACCACTGTGAGAGCCATTATCCATAAATGGAGAAGACACGGCACAGTGGTGACCCTTCCCAGGAGTGGCCGGCCTACCAAAATTACTCCAAGAGCACACGCAGACCAACCGGAGAAGTCACAAAGGATCCAAAACCCACTTCTGAACAACTACAAGCCTCACTTGCCTCAGTTAATGTCAATGTTCATGACTCCACTATCAGGAAGACATGAGGCAAAAATGGCATCCATGGAAGAGTTCCGAGGCAAAAGCCACTGCTGACAAAAAAGGATATCAAGGCATGAGTCACTTTTACCAAGAATCATCTTGATCATCCCCAAAGTTTTTGGGAAAATGTCCTCTGGACTGATGAAACTAAAGTTGAACTTTTTGGGAGAAATGCATCTCATTACATCTGGCACAAAAGGAACATTGCATTTGAGAAAAAGAACATTGTGCCAACAGTGGAACATGGTGGTGGAAGTGTGATGATCTGGGCCTGCTTTTCTGCATCAGGACCTTGGGCGACTTGTCACGATTGATGGAACCATGAATTCACTACCACGAAATCCTGGCAAAGAATATTCGTTCATCAGTTCGAGACCTCAAGCTAAAGCGCACCTGGGTTCTGCAGCAAGACAATGATCCAAAGCACACCAACAAGTCAAATTCTGAATGGCATAAAATGAACAAAATGAGGGTTTTGGAGAGGCCTAGTCAAAGTCACGACTTGAACCCTATTGAGTATTAGTTTTACAGTTCTTCACAATGTAACTTCTGTTAGGACTTTCACAGTTTAGCAAGTTGAGATACTTGATCAATGTGATATTACGTTATAAAAATGATGTCAAATTTAAATGATTTATTTTCTTAAAGCAAAAGTATTTGAATATAAAAGTATACAAAATTTCTTCAATATTTTATACTGGGGTTTAACTGTTCGACGGGAAATTAATTATTTATAGGAATGTTATAACAAAGTTTATTTTAAAAATGTATATTATATAAATGCATTTAAATATATTATTTTCCTGCATGTCAATGGCACAAACTGATTATCTGACAATTTCACACATTTCAAGAGTCTTAAATGTCAATATGTTAACACACGACGCAATTTTGTGTGAGACTCAGCTTTAAAATCAACTATCTCAGAAATACTAAACATTATCCCAAGTGGATAATGAATCAGAACAATGGACTCGTTCACTTTATCAGGATTACTTGGTGCAGTCTTGGTGTTGTCTGTCTTTAAAATGGAAGAAATCAAACCATAAAATCTCATTTTATGTCTGCGAGTATTATTCGTAGTATTATTAGGTGTAGTATTGGCATTATTATTTATATTTGTATTTCCACGTAAAAAAAAAATTTAATCAGAATTTCTAAAATTTCCATGGAAGTATACACGAACTGTGAATGAGTAGGCTCAAAAGATACTTAGCAACACAGTGTTATTAGCTTAAAGCATGCAGAGCTGACATCACCTGTCTCTATAATAACTTTATATAAAAAGTTTCAAATAAAATATATAAAATGATAAAAATCTTCATTACATTTAATTTTTCTTTGTGTTTCAGTGAAATATGAAATAAGCTGTGAATAACGAGGCTCAAAACACGTCATGGTTAAAATATAAAAAACAGAAATGCTAACAAAACAAATGTCTAATTTATCATTTAAATTTTCTTTTCTTTCATTTGCATATAGAATATACCTTAATTGTATATGGGAGTTTATTTTTGCTATTTTTCTGCCCTGATTCTTTGTATTATGTATTAAATCATGCTTGGTGGATATCACTGAGTAGTCCAGCGATATCCACCTTCGGAGGTCTTGAATAATTGTTAAATATTATATTATTGCAGTACATATACTGTCTTAATCCTGCAGGGGATTTTTTGTTTGTTTGTTTGTTTTTTTGCCTCTGCATTTAACCCTTCCACTGTGAGCACACACACACACACACACACACACACACACACACACACACACACACACACAGAGCAGTGGGCTGTCACCCACTGGAGCACCCAGTGAGCAGTTGGGGGTTAGGTGCCTTACTCAAGGGCTTGTCAGACATGAAGGTGAAGGACGGGAGCTCACACCCCGACACCGCACATTTTTTCTGTTGGTTCAGGAATTGAACCGGCGACCTTTTGGATCCCAAACCCATTTTTCTAACCATTAGACCATCACTGTCCCCACTTATGATACCTGGCTGTACATATAAATCCTAAATTATTACTCATTGATTAATTCATGCTGTGTTAGGCTCCAGCCTCCCTGAAACCTCAGCACGGTCAAGTGGCTTGGCAAATGAACAAAAAAAAAAAATGAATGAATGAATCATCGCTATGCTCATTCATAATATTCTGTATCTTTTTTCAAAACTGAACATGACTAGCTTTCCTGTATTGACTCTTGAAATCTGCTAATAATTAATACAATGTTCTTCCCTGTGCTGGATACGTACAGTCACTAGCGGTTGGTATAGTAAGTGCTTGTGGTTTAAAGTCACAGTAAAGCCTTGAATAGCTGTAGGGATTTCGCACAAAAGCATGATGTCATGATGAAATACACCAAAGTCATTGAACACGCGCACTGAGGCGTGATCTCCGATTGTGCCAATGAAGCAGGCCTCAGGCTGGAGCTGAACACAGGGACAACCCTGAAACAAAGTTATCTTATTATCTGTCTACGTGCTGTCACACCACATGATTTCTGCTCTTGAGAGACAAAATAGCTAACGATAGTAAACGTACCTGAGGAATATGATGCAGGAAAAGGTTATCATTTGAGTAACTGGGTACAGCAGTGAACCTCAGAACATACTATATAGTTAGGCCATATAATTTCTTCATTTATTCATTTTCTAAGCCCCTTAAGTGTAGTTAGGGTCGCGGGGAGGCTAGCACCCATCACAGCTGACTCTGGGCGAGGGCGGGGTGCACCCTGGACAGCTCGACAGGCCATCGCAGGGCCAACACTCACAAAACCATTCACACTCACACCAAGGTTCAATTTGAAACAGCCAACTGTGCCTACTGGGCATGTTTTTGGGTAGTGGGAGGAAACCAGAGGACCCAAATCTTCTTGTTGTGAGATGATAGAGTAGATACTAACCACGAAGCCCCGCATAATTTTTGTCTCAGAGAATAAAGAATGTTATAAGAGCAAATAATTTTTTAGCATCTCATGTCAGCCATCTTTTGGAAGTTTCGTATTCAGAACCTGAAAGTTTCCCCACAAACATGGTTAGGAAATTTACCATTACTGCCTTCTCTAACATTTACTGACTCTTTAATGTCTCTAAAATGATGCCACGGACACAATTCTAGTCCCATGACCAATAAGATTTAAAACCAACGTTTGTCTCATACATCTTATCTCATATATCTTGCTCTTGCCCAATACAAAATTCCCATAGGATGTGCTATTGGACTTCCCTCATCTCACTCTTGCAATAATCCCCATTAATCTCTACACCAGGCTGAATCCTTTAATGCTTCCAGTGTGGGTCGCTCTCTTCTCTATCCTTTGTGCATTCCACAGATACCAACTACAATAAGAAGGATTTACCCGATTCAATCCACATCCATTCCATCTAGTGAACTGAGGACTGTGAATGGAGTTCATTTGTTCACTCTTGTGTCTGTGAAGCTGGTCTTCATGAATAATATTACTCCTCATTTATTCTTTCTTTCAGAATATTTGATCCCGTGGCCATTTGGTGAGTTGTTGAAAGTGTAACTGTATCCATTTAAAAAGTTCTACTTGCCTTTGACTACTCTTTAGTGTCACCCAGCTTTAAGTCTCATGGTTCATGGTTTTTACCATTTAACAGTAAAAATGTAAATAATTTACTCACAACTAAAGTATGAATGAAATCACTTAAATAAATCATCAACTTTCAACTTGTGAATACAGTATATAGTGCATGTGTTTGGGTGTAATATTTATTCATTCATTGTTCATACTGCTTCTTACTGTGGTCATTGGGAAGCTGGAGCCAATCCCTGCTGACTTTGGTCAAAAGGCGGGGTACATCCTGGACAGGTCACCAGCCACTGTGAGGCTAATGCAGGAAACAAACAACCATTCATGCTCACATTCACAGTTATGGACACTTTAGCATAGCCAGATGACCTAATAGCTCGAGGAAACCCACATAAGCACAGGGTGAATTCCAGGCAGAAAGGGCCCTGTTTGACACAGGGTTTGAAATTAGGACCTCATTGCTGTGAAAGGAGAGTGCTAATCATTGCCACAATGCGATACAGGCAGAATATCATTTTGATGAGTAAAGTCCTTGCCTATAATTCGAACCCAAGAGGAAATAACAAAGTACTAATGTAGATAATCATAATCATTAGTCTCACCATCATCATCATTATTTTTATTACTACAGGGATCCCTCGCTACTTTGCGCTTTAATTCATGCGGCTTCAGTGCATCATGTTGTTTTTTTTTTTTAATATTCATTGAATTTAAAAATAAGGAAATTAAGGAAGAATCGGGGAAAAAGTTCAGGAAAATGCCACAAAACAAGGCCAATTATGCAAAAAAAAAAAAAAAAAAAAAAAAAAAGCCAAATAAATTACAATACAAAAAACAACCCGAAACCCCCCATCAAAACTACTTACATTTTTATGTGAGGCGCGTATTTGCGTGTCTGTATGTGTGTGTATTATATTTTATTTACATCTTACAAATTATTTTGTAATGTTTAATTGTTATTGTAAGCATTTATAGCATTGGATTTGTATTTATTGATATTATATACACATATACATGTACGTATACGTCAGTCAGAGGGTGTTGGGGGGTTGATCCTACTTCACGGAATTAGATGGTCATGGTGCAATCTCGGTCCCAATTAACCGTGGGAAGTGAGGGATCCCTGTATATGATTATTATTATTATTATTATTATGATTATTATTATTATTATATTAATATTATTATTATTCTTTCACAATATTTTCTTAGCTTGTGTCTTCACTGATCAGTGGAAAGCTACGAAATAATTCCTAGTACAGTGGTACCTCACATTACAAAAGTCTCACCAAACGAAAACTGCAGGTTACGAAACGCATTTTCCTAAAATGTCGGTCTCTGGATACAAAACAAGTTCACGTTACGAAAGCACCATCTTAAAAATTCAAACGCGCCATTCAAACATTCAAAAATGCGTGAGTTGCTTTCCTATTGGTTGTCTCCCAACACACCGCCCTGCTGGCCTCCCATTGGCTAGAAGGGAGCTGAATCTCCATAATACAGTAATGTATCCATAATGCTTTTTGTGTGTCTTCGACCCATTGTTCGAGATACGCCTGAAGGAGAGTTGTCCTGTTGTAAAACAGGAGATGAAAAAAAAATAAATATTTAAGTGGGATTCGGTTGAGTGAAATCGCAAAACAGTATGGCCGAAACCCCTCTACAATCGGGACGATATTGAAGCAGAAGGAGGCATTAAAAGCGGAGATACAGTGACAGAGGAGATTATTTCGGAAAAAGCAACCGCCATTGTAAGACCTCAGGAGGGTGTGGGGGGGTTCTTCAGACCAGCAACCCCCAGACTTTAAAGCGTCGCATGGGTGGTTCAAGAGATTTAAAAAAAGGTCAATAATTTTCTTTTATTTTTAACACATATTTCATACACATTTCATACATTGGAACAAATCAAGTGTTTTACATGTAAAATGCAGTTCAACTTACGAAAAATTCCGGTTATGAAAAATGCGCTGGAACGGATTAATTTCGTAAACAAGGTACCACTGTATCCCATCATTGCCATGAGATCTTTATTATTGTCTAAATCGAATAATTATTGAATAATATCTGGCACACAGAACATAGTCATAGACTCCATTGTCTACTTTACAATATTTTTGTGAAGAATAAAACAATCATAGAATTATGTTTTTATATGATATGGAGAATTATCTCACAAAGGGTGTGATAGCATTGGCAATCATACTTTGTGTCACAATAATTGAATCATTTCTTCTTCTTATTATTTTTAATAATCATTCATTCAATTCCTGGATATGACGTAAAACTGCAACCATTAATATGAACGTAAGAAGGGAGAGGAAAAAGCTAGTAAGACAGAGAATAACCAAAGTCAACACTATAGAGGCTATAATGCAGAAGACAATTGAATTTAAACAACTTCTTCTTCTTCTTCTTCTTCTTTTCCTTTTGGCTGTTTCCTTCAGGGGGTGCCACAACGAATCATCTGCCTTCATCTCACCGTATCCTCTGCATCTTCTACTCTTACTCCAATTACTTTCATGTCCTCCTTCACCACATCCATAAATCTTCTCTTTGGTCTCCTTTAGGCCTTCTGCCTGGTAGTTCTAGCCTCAGCATCCTATTACCAATATACTCACTATCCCTCCTCTGTATATGGCGAGACCATCTCAATCTAGCCGCTCTGACTTTGTCTCCAAACCATCTTACATGTGCTGTCCCTCTGATGTACTCATTCCTGATCCTATCCATTCTCGTTACTCCCAAAGAGAACATCAACATTTTCATCTCTGAAGACAATTGAATTTCAACTAAAGCTAGAAAACCACTTCGAAACACAACAAGCGAAGAAATAGAGGAGATGACTCATGAACTCGCAGAAATCATCAAAACGTGTGCCCTGGAAACAGCGGGGAAAAACAGCAAGGGAAGCAACGAGAAATTGAAAGCTACAGAAAAAGAATGACTGAGGAAAAGAAGGAAGATGGCAAGCAATGACAAAGACGCCAGTATGAAGATTGAGTATTGTGAATTGTGCAAGACCATCGGAAAGGAAATGACAGAACATCTCAGAGAACACAATACCATGAAAGTGAAAGAAGCAATAGAGAACGAAAAAGGACTGCAAAAAGCAAATAGCACAAGTCGGAAAGCTATGATACCAGCACTGCAAAAAGAAGATGGAGCCATCATCACCAACAGTGAAAGAATCGTGGAGAGATGTTCAGAGTTCTATGAAAACCTATACAAAGAGACGGCCAGTAACATCATGTGAACCCAGGTGGAAGAAGTACCACCTATCCTAGTCTGTGAAATTGAAAAGGTGATGAAAAGTATGAAAAACAACAAAGCACCTGGAGAAGATCAAATCATGATGGATATTCTGAGAGTGGGAAGAGATATCGTTCGTGGAAAGCTGAGAGGACTATTCAACAAAGTGTTGATAGACCTATCAAACTACAGATCCATCAGTTTGCTCTCCCAAGTCTATAAACTCTTCATGAAGATCTTGAAAAAATAGGCTGAGCGGAACGCTGAGTGAACACCAACCACCAGAGCAAGCCGCATACCGACGAAGACATTCCACAATTGTCTACTTGCAAACAGTAACACAGATACTCGAGAAGACCAATGAATACAGTACAACATACCCATATACGTGCCATTTGTAGACTATGAGAAGACCTTTGATTCAATCCAACACAAGGCAGTCTTCAAAGCTCTAAATTCGCATGGTATTGATGGTAAATACATCAACATCGTCAATGAAATGAAATATATGAGGGAGGAACAGCGAAAGTGAGAACTGAACTACTTGGAAGGAAAATTAACATTGTGAAGTAAGTCAGGCAAGGTGACATTTTACCGCCAGTGATGTTCACAGCGGCACGCGAAGAAATAGTTAGAAGAACAGAAGACGGAGCCGCTATAAACATCAATGGAGAAAAACTAAATAATCTGAGATTTACAGATGATATTATCCTGTTTTCTCGGAAACCAAGGAACAATTAGAAAGAATGCTGCAGAACCTGAACATGGAAGGCAAGAAAGATGGAATGAAGATGAATAAAAAGAAAACAAAAATTATGTGCAACGAAGTGGCAAGAAAAAGAAGAAATGGAATATCGCTCGAGGGTGAACAAATTGAAGAGGTGGATGAATACAAGTACTTGGGAAGACTGTTGACATCAGGCAACGAGATGGCCAGAGAAATCAAGGAAAGGACAACAGCAGGCTGGAAGAGATTTAGTCAGTACAGCATTTTTTTAAAAGACAAAAAGATGTCCATTTGCCTGAAAAAGAAGATCATAGATACGGTCATACTGCCATCGATGACGTATGGAGCGGAGACATGGGCACTAACAAAGCACCAAAAAGAGAAATTAGCGGTAGCCCAAAGAAGCATGAAAAGAGCAATGCTTGGTGTCACGAGAACAGAGAAAATCAGGAACAGAGAAATTAGAGCATGGACAAAGGTGAAAGCCATCATTGAAAAAGTAGTGGAGGCGAAAGGCCGGTGGGCTGAACATCTAGCCTGAATGAGCACCAATAAATGGGCCAAAAAAGTAACAGAGTGGACACCGAGAGATAAGAAGAGAAGGAGAGGCAGACCAAAGTGTAGATGGAGAGACGAAATCGAGCACAAAGCCGGAAGTAGATGGATGCAGTTGGCACAAGATCGCCAAAATTGGAAATGTATGTGGAGGCTATCCGCCAGCAGTGACAAGACAGGCTGAAAGAAGAAGAAGAAAATCATTCATTCATTTACTGAAAACACTTTAACCTACTCTGGTAGTCTGATAATCTGGTGTCTATCTCAGCCGACACTAAGTGAAGGCAAGGGACACTCTGAACAGCTCATTAAATCCATTGCAGCGCAACGCCCTATGTGCTATTTGGAACAACCAATCAGGTTAATATGTCCTTGACTGTGCGGAAAACTGGAATACCTGGACGAAACCCACACAAGCACAGAGAGAACATGCAAACTCCACATAGAATCACTCTTGTCAAGCTGTCTCATACCTAGGACCTTCTAGTTTTGAGGCAGATGTACAAACCACTATGAGACCATGCCTTCCACATTAGAGATCAGTTAACATGAAGAAGTGATGTCCAGTACTACACTCTGTTCTATTTAAGTAGACTGTATATGCACAGTTGTCATCAATACATGCTAAATTTCTAAATTCTCAAACTGTGCAAAAATAAATTGAGTATGGAAACCAATAAGCGGCCGGCACGGTGGTATAGTGGCTGGCACGTCGGTCTCACAGCAAGAAGGTCCTGGGTTTGATTCCCAGCCTGGACATTTCTGTGTGGAGTTTGCATGTTCTCCCTGGGCTTGTGTGGGTTATTTCCGGGTACTTCAGTTTCCTCCCACAGTCCAAAAAACATGCACAGTAGACTAATTGGCTGTTCCAAATCTCACCTAGTTGTGAATGTGAGTATGAATGGTTGTGTGAGTGTTGGCCTAGCGAGCTGTCCAGGGCGTACCCCTGCCCTCACCCAGACTCAGCTGAGATGGGCACTAGCCTCCCTGCGACCCTAATTACGATTAAGCTGATCAGAAAATGAATGAACCTATAAGAGAATAATGCTAACTGGCAACATTAGCGGTCTATTTATAGTCATTGTAAGACTTCTGAGGGACTCTACATCTTATCAGTTCAGTTCATTTTCTGTAACCGCTTCATCCTAATTAGGGTCATGGGGAGGCTGGCGCCCACCCCAGCCGACTCCGTGCGAGGACAGAGTATGTTATGTTATGTTATATTATGTAGTAGATTTATATAGCGCTTTATCCGTACTGGAATATTATGCTCAAAATGCTCTGGGGAGTGTTCAGTTATTTATTGATAATAACTCTTTATTGTCAAAGTACATTACATACATGAAATCTGGTCTGTTGTGCTCTGGGCACCTGTCGCCACTGTGCAGCACCAGTTATTGAATTGTTCTATCCTTTGATGCTGAGCGCCAAGCAGGAAGCAACAACTACCAAATTTTAACGTCTTATGGTATAACACGGCCGGATTCGAACTCCGACGTTCCGGAGGATAAAGTGGACCCTCTACCAACTGAGCTAAATCCTTGGTACTGTTCAGAGTACACCCTGGACAGTTCGCCAGGCCATCACAGGGTGGAAATACACTGACAGCTTTGCAGCTACTCTTGTCGAAAGTCAACAATGATTCTTTTACATGAGCCTCACAACATAGACAGTGAGAGACATGGCCAGCCTTTGATATCCTAGTTAGCTGCACTGGGGGGACAGTGACAACCTTGTGGAGAGTGGGACTCGAACCCCAACCTTACGATCAGCAATCTAACAGCCTATACCACGAGGCCACCACTGCCCGTCACTCCACATCTTATTCTTTTTTAATTTCATAGTGTTTATTCAACATTGGGTGATTCCATATTTTTCCCTACTTGATTTTTGAAAAAAATATGCCAATAATTAAATAAGTTTATTTGATTATGCTTGAGTGTATGGTTTAGAAACAGTGGCCCTGGGGAAAAGACAGGAGGCAGAGCTGGAGGTAGCAGAGATGAAGACGTTGAGGTTCTCTTTGGGAGTAACAAGGATGGATAGGATCAGGAATAAGTACATCAGAAGGACAGCACATGTAAGATGTTTTGGAGACAAAGTCAGAGAGGCTAGATTGAGATGGAATGGACATGTACAAAGGAGGGATAGTGAGTATATTGGTAGTAGGATGCTGAGGTTGGACCGAGCAGGCAGAAGGCCTAGAGGAAGACCAAAGAGAAGATTTATGGATGTGGTGAAGGAGGACATGAAGGTCGTTGGAGTAAGAGTAGAAGATGCAGAGGACGGGGTGAGATGGAGGCAGATCATTTGCTGTGGCGACCCCTAAAGGGAACAGCCGAAAGGAAAAGAAGAAGAAGAAGATTTTATTATGCTTCAATATGCCAGAATTTACAGAAACTTAACAAAAATAGCTTGCCACATCTGTGATTCACTTAATTACTATAAAGTCAAACAATTAGATGAACATGCCATCCATGCCATCACAAAATTTTTGCCAGGGGACGCAGCAAACAGAAGCCTTCAGTATTATGAATGTATTTACACAAGAGGAGGAAAAAGGTGGGATATGGTGATCAATTGTTCCCACCAATCTGATGGGAAGTATACTTGTACCCTCCTCCATGTGATTATGGGGTTAAGGGAGCAGGAGGAGGGAAGAAAAGCCACAGGCAAGACAATAGCAAAGAGGAAAGGCGATACATGGGAGAGAAAATGTACAAATCACAAAGCAATATGTGAAGTGAATGAGTGCAAAAGAAAGAAGAAGGAATATGAAATCATTAATTGTGCTCATGGCCTCCAATCTATTAAAAGCCTGAGTGCAAGCTGAGTCTAAATTCATCTTCAGGGTTCGGGTCATTCTTGAACCCTTTCCAGGCCTGGATTCTGCCAGGAAAGATATACAGACATCTGTATGACAGCATATCGGTGACGAGGACATACGCTGTCAGAAGATAGCCCTGGTCTCTTGGGTGTTGCAATTCCACATGAGCATTTTGCATTGCCAGGAAGCTCATTAAAAGTAGGTGGTTTGTTTCACACTCCCCTTGACTATCACAAGGGGGAAAAAAATCAACACGTGAGGCAAGCAAGTAAAAGTATCCCAGCCGTATGTTCTAGCACGTGTGTCCGAGCTACCTTCACACCTTGACTGTATCACTGTGCATTAAACACAACTTACAGCTTTTTTAAATCATAAATTAAACTGGAGACAACATTGCATTGGTGCAAATTTGAAAAGTCAGACATGTTATGTGAAGAAGTAAGTGAAGTCAAAGTTGGCATTTATGGAAAAATATGAAGCACTGTTGAGGAATCAGGCGCATAAATAGCATCCTGAAAACATTCCAACTTTATCCTGGAGCAGCTGGAGGATTGTGGGAAGGGGTATTAGATTTACAAGCATAAACAAAAATGTATTTTCTTAACTAGATACTATTAAAGGCATCATGGTGAAAACATGGGAGTCTGTAAACACCTATTTTAAAATTAAAACAATTTTAATTTTAGAAATGACTCCTTTTGGATTCTTTATGGTCTGAAGATCTTTTTTAAATAAGGTAATGAGAATATATTAAAAAAATTACAGGGATCCCTCACTTTCCGTGGTTAATGGGGACCGAGACCCCCCCCCCCCCCATGCAACCACTGATTTCCGCGAAGCAGGATCAAACCCCACCACCCCCACCCCCCGACTGATATATACGTACATGTACTGTATGTGTATACGATAACATCAATAAATACATATTCAATGCTACAAATGCTTATAATAACAATTAAACATTCAAAAATAATGCATAAGATGTAAATAAAATATAAATACACACACATACAGATGTGTGCACGCATACACTCAGATGCGCACTTCACATAAAAATGTAAGTAGTTTTGTTGGGTTGATTTTTGTTTTTGTTTGTTTGGGGTTTTTGTTGTTGTTTTTTTGCATAATTGGCCTTGTTTCGGGGCATTTTCCTTAACTTTTCCCCCTATTTTTTCCTTAATTTCCTTATTTTTTTATTTTTCAATAAATATTTTTGAAAAAACTGCTATACACTGAAGCTGCAGAACGAGAAGCACGGAGTAGCGAGGGATCACTGTATTTACAGTGACAAGTGTGTTCAAAAATGATCTTTAGTGTCTTCACAAGACTTGCCAAAGGGTGAATGAGCTCCAAGTAAGCTAAATGCCACTGAGCAAATCATGGTTGAAGAGTTGCGACCCACCATGTTTCCATTATTGCACTGTATAGCAAGTGACACTATTGGCTCAGCTGTGGCCAACAGAGTAGGTTGGTTTCATACAACGTCGAAAGACATGCGCATTAGGCTACCTGTCTGTTGGTAGTCTTTAAGTGCGAGTGTGATTAGTGTTGTGTATGTTGCCCTGCGATTTAGTGATTAGCTGTTTAGGGTGTACTCCACCTTAGTGTTGGCTGAAGTTCGACAAATGAGTGAGTGAATGAGTGAGTGTATCAAAAATTTGGATTTTGCATGTGTACATTGTGGTGTCCTTTTCAGTATCTGCTTGGACCGAACTAAATAAGCAGGTTGTTGCATCAGTAAATTTTTTTCCTTCTCTGATGTTACAGACATAAAATTAGGGTACAAATAGTGAAAGAGTGGTTCAGAGAGCACAAGAAATTATTTTCACACATTAAAATTTTAATCTCAATCCCTTGTAATCGCAAAACTACATTACTTACTCCTGGAAGGTCTAGCTTTGAACACTATTAAACCTCTGCAAATGATCCAGAATCAGATGCATGGCTTGTTTTCAACCTTCCCAAATTTTCCAACACCGCACCACACCACACCACTGCTATGATTTCTCCACTGGCTTCCTGTAGCTGCTCGCATTCAATTAAAAACACTAAGACTTGCCTACAAAGCCAAAAATGGACCTGCACCTTGGTACCTCAAAGCACTTAGCACACCTCACACTTCACCGTGTTCTCTCAGATCCTCTTGCACTGCGAGATCGATCCTTCCCTCTAGCCAGGAACAAGGGGAAAATGCATCTAAACTCTTCTCTGTTCTGGCTCCAGGTGGTGGAATGAACTTCCTTTAGACATCGGGACAGCTGATTCACACCATGAGTCACAACCAATACAAGAATATATTCACTGATATAGAATTTAAAGCACTTCTGTAAGTCGCTCTGGATAAGAGCATCTGCTAAATGCTGTAAATGTAAACATTTTTGGGATGTGCTGGAAAAGACTTTATGGAGGGGCTGAATTTTATTATTATCAGTTCAGTACGGTGGTGAAAAATTAACCCAACTCTGGATGGAAATCAATGTTGTGATGTTGCTTAAGTTTGCTTAAATATTAGAGTGCTAGACATTTTTCGCTGGACAGTGGATGATTTGCGCTTCCAGTTTGTATTAATGCTCTTCAAATATCACAAAAACCAATAATCTTTTTTAGCCTATAACCTTTTCACTATTTAAGTTAGGGCTTAGATTTCAACAGAAACATTATCAGAGAAAGACATTGTTCGGAAAGCTTAAAAAGAATAGATGATAAAGGCAAAGAAAAACACCAAGAGGTCTCCTACTTTTTCCTTTGTCTACTTTGCTGAGTAGGCTAATCCTCACAATAGTTCCAAGAAAAACAAAAAGTGTGGACATAAAGAAAACTTTGCTGTTTCAATACAATTAACAGGTGCAATGCAGCAACACAGGTATTGAAAGGTCAGCTGAGTTCAATGGAGGTCAGGGGGTTCATGGCAGTTTTACTGTGTGTGCACATTGGAAAGAGCTTGGCTAAAGAAAGACCAGATGTCATCATTCTCATGGTTCTCACATGTAATACTACTGCGATGGATACAACGTCCCAGAGTGTACTCCTGTCTTACAGCTCTGGAATCAACACAACAAATAAGAATGAAGATGAATGAATGGGTGGATAGATGGATGGATGGATTATTATAATATTTGAACCCCTTCACTTGTTTTTGGCACATGGCTGGGCCAACTTAGACCAGGGGTAATAAATGAAGTCGAAAACATTTTATCACTGTCCACATGACCTGGACTGGAGAAGCATGATAAATAAGGTGTCTAAACTCTTTGGAGGTGTTGATGACAAGTAAGAGTGCTGTTGTCACCCTTGAGCTCTTGTGCCAATACCATTGAGTATGAAGAAACCCAAGTACTTCAGACACATTTTTTCCACAAAGCCACTAGATTTTACTATATGTTTGGATTTGGACATGTGTGAGAAGGACAACGTACACAAAGCACTTCTGAGAAGAGTCAAAACAAATTGTCAAATCCTCAAAGGGCCAACAGTATTACCATGGAAGTACAAGAAGCCCAGGACCATGAAGAAAGAATTCAGACTGAGGCTTGTGGATGGTGAGCAGTGTGAATGATGGATACTATGGTGGCATAGTGGTTAGCACACACAGCAACAAGATCCTGGGTTTGATCAATGTGCCTGGCAGGCATGTTTCTGTGTGGAGTTTGCAAGTTGCATGCGTAGGTACTCCAGTTTCCTCCCAGAGCTCAAAGACATTCACATTGGGCTAAAAGCTGTTCCAAATTGCCCCTTGGAGGGAATGGTTGTGTGTTTATCGGTCCTGTGATGCTCTGGCAAGGTATTAAGTGTGTACTGTCTTTGCACAGAGTAAGCTGGGATGGGCTCCTGCCTCCCCACAATCCGAATAAAAAATAAAGCCATCTAGAAAATGAGAAAGAAGACGAGCAATAAGATTGTTTCATTAGCACAGACAAACTATGACTCAGGCAATCATTCATTCATTATCTATACAGGGCTAACACAGGCAAATGTCATTTTTTTCACCTAGGGGCGATTCAGAAAAAAAAAAACAATTAGCCTAATGTGCAAGTCTTTGGACTGTAGAATAAAACCAGACTACCCAGAGGAAAAGCTTGTAGGCACAGAAGAACATGCAAACTCCACACTGAACCCAGAACCCAAACCGAAAACCTTTTCGCTGTAAGGCAAAGTGCTAACCACTACGCCACCGATCCTTCACTTGCAATCTAGAGGCGAGGATAAGGACAGCCTGAATTAAAACCTACAGCTTTGTGGTCACCACAGCCATCTTAGCCCACTGAGCCACTGCAGAATGTCGACTGGCCTAAAGAGGGGGATTGTTTTGCATGTACAGTCGGCCCTCTACTTACTAAATTAATCCGTTCCAGAGCCTTTTTTGGAACCTGGAGTTTTTGTAAGAAGAGGCGCATTTTACATATAACACCTTTAGACAGAGAGAGAAAGAGAGATTTTTGTGTGTGTGTGTGTGTGTGTGTGTGTGTGTGTGTGTGTGTATGTGAGAGAGAGAGAGAGAGAGAGAGAGAGAGAGAGAGAGAGAGAGAGAGAGAGAGAGATTGAGAGAGACAGTGTTTTGTGTGTGTGTGTGTGTGTGTGTGTGTTCATAAAAAAGGTTTACTAATGGTGGATAACGAAATATAACGCTGCAATGATCAATCTCAAAAAACTCACGAGCCAACATTCCTGTTCAACTCTCCTTCACGCGTGGGACAAACAGGAAGTATGGGTACAGGAAGTATGGGTACAGTTCAGTTCCCTCCTGGACAATGGGAGGCTAGCGGGGCGGGATGTTGGGAAACAGTCAATGAGAGAGCAACTCGCACATTGTTTGAATTTTTGAATGCTGCGTTTGGCACTTTTCGTAAAAAGAGGAAGAAAATTTCGGAAAATGTTTTTCATAACCTGGATTTTTCGTATTCAGATGTTTTTGTAAGTAGAGGGGCAGTGGTGGTCTAGTGGTATAGGGCGCTGTATCGCTGATCCAAAGGTTGGGAGTTCGAGTCCCACTCTACACAAGGTTGTCACTGCCCCCCCAGTGCAGCGAACTGGGTTATCAAAGGCGGGCCATGTCTCTCACTGTCTATGGTGAGAAGCATGTAAAAGAACCATTGCTGACTTTCGTAAAGAGTAGCTGCAAAGTCATCAGCGTGTTTCTGTCCCTTGCTAAAAAGAGTTGTGACAGGAAGGGCATCCGACGTAAAAACCTCTGCCAAATCAAACGTGCGAATCAGATGATTCGCTGTGGCGACTCCCGAGTAAAAGGGAAAAAGCCTAAAGGAAAACAGACAGAGGTTTTTCTCAGTAGAGGACCGACTGTACTGGCATTCACTTTAAAGTGGAAAGAAAGCCTCCCAGTAATAGTATGTAACGTTCTTCATTTCTTAAATAATTAAAAAAAGCTGAATAAAGTAATGTAATAAAATGTGTGTTTGTTTTATTAAACCAACAAACCTTTCAGCTTTTCAATGGATCTAACTTTACTGGCAGACAGGATTTAATTACAGTTTTGGTCATCATCTGAGAAAGAAGCCATTATTTAACTGAACTTTGGTTAAATTTATTTTTCCATTTGCCAAACTGATCCTACTCAGAAGGTGCTGGATCACTGATCCCACTCTCAACGAGTTGTCACTGATCCCTCAGTGAAGCTAACTTGGTTATCAAAGGCCGGCCATGCCACCTCACTGTCTATGGTGGGAGGTATGTACAAGAACCATTGCTGACTTTCGTCAAGAGGAGGCTGCATAGCCGTCAGCATGTTTGGGCCCTGTGATAGCCTGGTGAGCTGTCTAGGGTGATTCTGCTCTTTCCCAGAGTTGGTTGAGATGGGCACCAGCAATGCCCGTGACCCTAATTAGGATTAAGCAGTTCAGAAAATGAATGAATGGATGATCCTACTGAGGTCATGGGAAGGTTGTACTTATCTCAACAAATACTGGATGTAGGCAGGGTAAACACTGAACAGCTCAACACTTCATCGCAGGGCTAACACATACAACCATTCCCACTCACACTCACACTCACACCTGGGGCAATAAATAACAAATGTGGCTAACCGCCAGTTAGTCTAGTGTGTGTGTCTTTGGACTATTGGAGAAAACCAGAGTACCCAGAAGAAACCCACAAAGCATGGGAAGAACGTGCACACTCTGAATAGAAACACTCTCACCGACAATGGGTTCAAACCCAGGACCATCTTTCCGTGAGGTGGAAGTGCAAACTACTACACCACCGTGCTGTTCCTTTAAGCTTGTATGATCTGTAAATATAATAGGAAATACCCACTGTAATACTAAACACATGATTGTGTTGTAAAAATTGTATAAATTGTTCACAGATATATTATTGTATGACTGTAAATCATGTTTGTAATCCATATACTATTACAATGTGTGTCTTGAGTATACTGAGGCTAGAAATAATTATCATGGGACTCAGACCTTTAGGTGGAACCCTGATTGTTTTCCCAGTGTAGATCTTACTTCCTGTGCTGATGTCGAGATATTCGCCGAAACAAAAATAGAGTACCAGGCAAGCAGACAGGGGGCATTGTGACTCGCTAGAGGAAGAAGGAGGAGGATAAGAAAGTGAGGGAGACAGGGAGGGAGGAGTGCTAGAGAACGAGAAAAAAGTTTGCTGGTATTTCTTCCAATGTCCCAATGCCTGCTGGTATATTCTGGACCACGGCCTGAAGCAGCTGTTCCTGTTCATCGTTTGCTAGAGCTCTAGAACCAGCTTTACTATATCCGTCCTGCTCTGGATGAGTCTACACTTCCATTCAACCATTCCTGACACTGAGTGCCTAGAGTTGGTATTTCGTAGTGGGGAACAAGGGAAATAAAGGGAAAGGATTCATCCTCACGCCAACTTGAGGATAACATCTAACAGTCTGTCATTGCAAAGAGCACAAGACATCTTTTGGCAAAAATAACAGAAATCTGCCATCAAAAACAGCAGGAACTGTTGCCACTTACCCAGGTTGAAGGACAGCAAGGAAATAGGTCAGATTCCTCCAAATTAAACAAAGCGGGACCTTCATTATCAACCTCTCCTGTGGAACCAAAACCCAGATTTCATACTAGCCGTCAATTCAAGGACTGTCAAAGGAAAAGAATTTAAAGGAAGAGATCAAGGGTCAATCCACATCTCTCAGTCTTTTACCAGCAAAGAATTCTGCTAATTTTGAATCAAAGCATAAAAAGAGTCTGCCCACCAATTTCTGGTTATCTTTCCGAGAGCAGACATCTAAATTCCGACATCTGCACTCCAAGAAAAGTTGGCACTAATTGGAGACAAGTTCTGATCTTTTCACTAAAGTAAGCCATCACAAAGGTAAGAGAGATCAAGCTTTGAGGTTTGAAAGTGAACTTCTACTTCACTTATATTTTACTGTTAAAAAAGTTTGGATATTGAATGGTAGATAGTTAGCAACGCTATAAATATAGAAATTTCATATTCATAAATGGATGGCTGTTGAACTGACAGAGGTCTCTACATATCTTCCCAGAAATCCATCAGGTGAATATATATCACGCATGTTGCATACCTTAATTTCAGAGTATTATAATTATAATAATGGTAAAAAAGGTAAAGTCTGTTGGGCTTTTTACACCAGAGCCATAGTGGCTCATTGGGCCGGTGCTTATCCCCGGTTTCTGCAGCATGAAGCAACTAGGAGTTCAACTCCTCCTGGATGGGACGCTAATCCATCACAGGTTACCTTCCCAGTGTATTTTTACTGGTACCCATTTATACTGCTGGGTGAACAGAGGCACACTTGTGGTTAAGACCTTGCCCAGGGGTTTTAGCACAGTGAGGGTCCAACTAGGATTTGAACTCACAACCTCCCGATCATGAGCCCAGCATTCTAACCACCAATTATAATCATAATTATTATTAATTTCAAATCAAATTACTGGAAGAGAATGTAGCACAGGTGGCAACAAGCCCTGTCGGCGTTCTAGAACTCAAGTCAATTGCAATAGAACTGCTTTTGCAAAGCCTCAACCTTAAGGTCATCTATGTTCTAAACAGTTCTCTAGTCTTTCAATAAAATTTATTTGTAGTACCATGATAACTGGAGTTATAGTCACTTTCTTCATGTGCTAGAGGGTTTAATTCTTGAATTATCATCATCATTGTTATTTCACATCTGGGAAATGTTACCCAGCATATTTTGTGTATGTATTTAAAATGCTATTTTTTTTCTTCGTATTTATCAAGTGTTGAATAAATAAAGGATAAAGGGTATATGGTATACAGTAGTATGGTAGGCCTATATGCTGTTTCCAAAAACTTTTAGCACACGACAGTACAAAATACTTTTGTATGCAGTAGCATTCATATTTCCCTGAAAATCCATTGGAACTGTGAGTTTCCCTTTGACATGTTCTAGTATTCAGTGTCCCTGTGCACAAATGAGGTCCATAAATACAGCTTGTTCAAGTTGCTCTGGAAAAACTCAAGGGGCCTGAACAGAGTTATGAACTTAAGCCCAATGAACACCTTTGGGATGAAATAGAATGCTGACTGCACCCCAGGGCCTTCTCATCTAACATCATTGCCAGACTTCACTAATACTCTTGTCGCTGAATGGCCACAAATTCCCACGACCACATTTCACAATCTGGTGGAAAAACTTCAGAGAAGAGTGCAGGCTATTTTCATCGCAAAAGGGAATGAATATTGCATGGGATGTTCAACAAGAAAATATCGGTGTGATTGATCAGGTGTTCAGAAACCTTTGGCCATATCGTATACAGTGTATGATATGTACTGTATACCGACAGTGGAGGAATGGGGTGGGGGGCATAATTTGAGTATTGGAAGTGATCATTGAAATGCAGCAATGTTTATGTGCGGGGTTATTAAACATTGTTTTCCTCTGTTTTCTATAGTCTGGGGATGAATAATGATAAATATATGTGACAAATTAAAAGGTTCCGAATCATTAGTGAACAATCTATCTGTTTTCTCTTTAATTATCAATTGTCAGTTCATTTTCACAATTCCAATAACAAGACTGCATGATTGAAGGAATGATCATGAACTTGTGCTATAACTCGGCAGTCCAATTGTTAGAAAGTTAAAAAGCTCAAGATCAGCTGATAAGAATCAAAAGCAATATAAAGTAATTTATAGAAAAATAAAAAAGATAGCAATTTTTTGCTAACATCATAGCACACAATGCAAAGATCAGTGACACTTGCACACAGAAAGAAGAAAATGGCTTCAGAAGGACATTGTGGTTGAATCCAGTTCATTTCCATGAGACAACACATTATTTCATGTTTTTAATATACCTGGTAGGTGAACCTGGACACCTTTAAAATAAAAATTTAGAATAGATTATAGCCGGTACTTATCCCCGGTTTCCATAGCATGAAGCGACCAAGAGTTCAACTCCCCCTGGATGGGACGCGAGTCCATCGCAGGTGACCTTCCCAGTATATTTTTACTGGTACCCATTTATACTGCTGGGTGAACAGAGGTACACGTGTGGTTGAGACCTTGCCCAGGGGTCTTAGCACAGTGAGGGTCTCAGTGGGATTTGAACTCACAACCTCCTGATCATGAACGCAGCACCCTAACCACTACACCACCAGCCCCACACATATATATATATATATATATATATATATATATATATATATATATATATATATATATATATATATATATATATATATATATATATATATATATATATATATATATATATATATATACTGTTTTTTATATATATATATATATATAAGTACAGGGGGGCAGTGGTGGTCTAGTGGTATAGGGCGCTGGATCGCTGATCCAAAGGTTGGGGGTTCGAGTCCCACTCTCCACAAGGTTGTCACTGTCCCCCCAGTGCGGCTAACTGGGTTATCAAAGGCGGGCCATGTCTCTCACTGTCTATGGTGAGAGGCATGTAAAAGAACCATTGCTGACTTTCGACAAGAGTAGGCTGAAAAGCCGTCAGCATGTTTCTGTCCCTTGCTAGAAAGGGTTGTGACAGGAAGGGCATCCGACGTAAAAACCTATGCCAAATCAAATTTGCGAATCCGATGATTCGCTGTGGCGACTCCTGAGTGAAAGGGGAAAAGCCGAAAGGAAGACAGACATATATAAGTACAGGGAATTTACTGCAAACAATCCAAATCTGGTAGTGAAATCAATACTGAATTAAGTAGGTGTGGCACAAATGGCATTTTTTACTTTATTTTGTTACTACAGTCATGCAGGTGGCTGTAAACGTAAAATGTTACATTTTCTGTAACCGCTTAATCCTAATTAGGGTCACAGGGATGCTGGCGTCCATCCCAGCCGACTCCTGGCGAGGGCAGAGTACACCCTGGACAGCTCACCAGGCCATCGCATGGCAGAAACACACTGATGGCTTTGCAGCTACTCTTTTCGAAAGTCAGCAATGGTTCTTTTACATGAACCTCACACCAGAGACAGTGAGAGACATGGCCAGCCTTTGATAACCCAGTTAGCTGCACTGGGGGGGGGGGGGGGGGGGGGAAAGTGACAATCTTGTTGAGAGTGGGACTCGAACCCCCAACCATTGGATAAGCGATCCAGCGCCCTATACCACTAGGCCACCACTGCCCCCCTGTCAAAATGGTCAAAATGTACTCACTTAAAATACAAATAATAAAAACTGTTAATTATCATAATTATTTTTTAACTAAGCAAAGATTGAGGTCAGGTCATACAAGTGGGCAAACATCTAAGTTTCAGAATTAATTAAATTTGACTTGCATCAGAGTAAGTTTCCGTTCATTGGTGTAATCATACTTTGGCTTTAGATCAAGATTGTTCACGTATTTCAATTGACATTGTAAAACCAGACTCATATCTGAAAATAGATGCTATTCTTTAATATTGTAACGATTCTCAAAGGTATACTTCAGAACAACACACACACACACACACACACACACACACACACACACACACCTCCTGCCATTGCCTTGTACAGTATTACTAATCCTTTTTTAATTAGCTTTAATTCGTAATCAGACACAACACTGTTCCATAAATCAAGGATGTCATATTAAAGCGTCACCACAGGCCACTTCTTATTTTTTGTATCCAAAAAAAAAAAAAGATTGAAATAGCATGAATATATAGCTTTTCTCAAAGTAAAATGCATACTTTTGGAAAATCGGGTTCATGGCGAGTCTTATAATAAAAAAAATTCCTATAAACAATTGAGTCAGAAGAATGCATTACTTCCTCTCCTGTCAATCAAAGTAACATTAGCCAATCATGGACATGTTCGTGGAAGAGAGGTATTAGAGCTTTCCTTACAGTGTATTCAGCAGCGGCCTAGCATGAGCAGCAGTTTCTATACCAGCAAGTGGATTGGTATATTATCCTTATAAATAAGTTAACCATATTAGTATAGACTACATGGAAACAGGTTATTTTATCTCGGGATTAAAAAAACGTAATTTGGAGGGGATAATGTGTGAGTCAAAATGAGAGGCACTCACTGTTAGTCATGGTGACTTGGAGCAGCCGGCATCATCATTTCTGGTTTTTAAAAATAGTATAAAACATCTTCTTTCAGTTTGGTTTTCTTGTATTTCCACATTCTTTTCAAATTAATATAAAAACCCACCTTTGGGGCAGTGGTTAGCACATGTGCCTTGCAGCAAAATGATCCTGGGTTCGAGTCCCATCTCGGGCATTTGTGTGAGGAGTTTGCATGTTCTTCCTGTGCTGGCGTGGGTTTCCTCCGGGTACTCCAAATGAATGAATCCAACTTTATGGGGTTATGTTATTTTTTCCATGTATTCTACATAGTGTGTACTGAACTCTGAATGAATAGGTGCAAAAGTCTCTCTGGGCTGTACGTAGCCCCGAGCTTGTAGAGCTCACCTGACCTGAAGATCCTTTTCAAACCCGTTTAATCCTAATTAGGGTCCTGGGGAGGTGGCACCCATCTCAGCTGACTCTGGGAAAGGGCAGGGTGCACTCTGGACAGCTCGCCAGGTCATTATAGGTGGAAACATGCTGATGGCTATGTAGCATGCTCTTGACGAAAGTCCGCCATGGTTATTTTACATGAACCTCTCACCATAGACAGTGAGAGACATGGCCAGCCTTTGAAAACGCAGATAGCTGAACTCGGGGCAGCAGTGACAACCCGTTGAGAATGGGGCTTTAACCCCTGACCTTGGGATCAGTAGTCCAGCACCTTACCACTGGTGGAAATGAGAGGCAATTAGCAGGACAGCCCTATAAAGGAATGGTTCTGCAAGTGGTGACCACATACCATTTCTCTGTCCTCATGTTCTCTGGCAGATTTTTTGCCCCTTTTGAAATTTGGCAGTACTCCCACCACTCGAGGTGTAATGAGGCGGTATCTTCAACCCACAGAAGTTGTCCAGGTAGTGCAGCTCATTCAGGATGGCACATTAATGTGCACTGTGACAAGAAGGTCTGCTCTGTCCCCCAGCACGGTGTCAAACGCATGGAGGAGATATCATGAGACATGCCAGTTCACCAAGAGATGTGGAGGCTGCCAAAGGAGGACAACAACCCAGCAGTAGGACCGTTATCTGCTTCTTTGTACACAGAGGAACAGGAGGAGCACTGCCACAGCCCGACAAAGTGACCTCCAACAGGCCTCTAATGTGCATGTTTCTGCTCAGACAGTCAGAAACCAACTCCATGAGGGTGGTACGAGGGGCCCGATGTCCACAAGTGGGGTCTGTACTTACAGCCCAATATCGTGGAGTCTGGTTCGTATTTGCCAGAGAATGTTGAGATTGGCAGAGTCGCTATTGGTGCTCAATACTCTTCACTGATGAGAGCAGGTACACCCTGAGAATATGTGACAGACGTGCCAGAGTCTTGTGACACTGTGGAGAACATTCCACTGCCTGCAACATCCTCCAGCGTGACCAGTTTGGCAGTAGGTCAGGGATGGTCTGGGGAGACATTTTTTTGGAGGGCCGCACAGCTGACCCTGACTGATATTAGGTACTGGGATGAGATCCTGAGACCCATTGTGAGACCATATGCTGGTACAGTGGGCCCTGGGTTCCCTCTGATGCATGACAATACTAGGGCTCATGTGGCTGGAGTGTGTCAGTAGTTCCTGCATGATGAGTGCATTGATGGTATATACTGGCCTGCCCATTGCCCAGATCTTAATCCAACTGAGCACATCTGGGACATCATGCCTCATTCCACCCACCAGTGCAAAATTGCACCACAGACTGTCCAGGAGTTGACTGATGTCTCTGATCCAGGGCTGGGAGGAGGTTCCCCAGTAGAGCATCCGTTGTCTCATCAGGAGCATGCTTGGGCATTGTCGGGAGAGCATACAGGCCCGTGGAGGCCACACTGACACTAATATCCACAGAAGTTGGCTCAGGTTGTGGTATGATTTTCCACATCGATTTCGAGTGAGATTCTGAATCCAGACCGCCACGGGATGAAGATTTTGTTTTCCATCAACCATTTTTATGTTGTTTTGTTCTCAACGCATTCTATGATGTAATGAATAAAGATTTTTATCCAGAAGTATGTCATTCATCTTGGAGGTGTTGTTTGAGTGTTCCTTTGTTTAAGAGCACTGTGTTCAAATAATTATGAACCTCATGAATGTCACTGATTTGACGTTCCATCTCGAGTACGAAGCAGTGACAGCAATCAAGCCTTCAGTGCACAACTGCTCCAAACTTATATATACACTGATTGCTTCCTTTCGTGGAAAAAAAACTCCCAATATTTTTAACTTTGAAGAATGTTTTCTGAACATTATTGTGAATTTTTTAGATTAAAAAGGAGCACTATAGAAACTTTTCTCTAATCTTAGCTTTGTCAAACCCGGAATATTATGGTCCAGCAACAGCGATAAGCAAAACATTACCACAGCAGATGTTTATAGGGAAATTGCCAGGATATTATTATCTGGATCTCTGTAGTTCTTCTTTGATTAACATTCTGTTTATTCCTATCAAGTATTCTGGGGATTTACCGGGGATTTAGCGCAGGTGGTAGAGCGTCTGGAAGGTCAGAGTTCGAATCCGGCCGCGTCATACCATGAAACGTTAAAATTTGGGAGTTGCTTCCTGATTGGCGCTCAGCATCAAAAGGATAGAACAACAAAACAACTGGTGCCGTACAGTGGCGACGGGTACCCGGAGCGCAGGGGTCTCATGCACATTGAGCATACGTGTGTATGAAATTGTGCTATATAAGCATCCACAATACGTATATATATACAGTCAGCCCCCAATTTACGAAGACCCCTTTGTACGAAATCCCCAGATTACGAAAAACATTTTCTTGAGTTTCCGTCCCCGAAATACGAAACAACCCCCTCTTACGAAAAGAAATTCATAATTCAAATTTCACACAACATGCCAGTTGCTCTCTCATTGGCTGTCTCTCAACATCCCGCCCCGCTGGCCTCCCAGATAGAGACAGAAGGAAGCTTCACGCTTTAGTTTAGTTTTTTAAGTTGTTTTAATTCAGTAAATGTTTAATAAATGTGGACGCATTTGAGCTCATCTGGCATCCCGATCCCTCAAGGAGTCAAATTAAAGTTGAGTTTGTCAAGCAGGGAATGCGGGTTGAATTCACGTCTTGTGGGCGTGGCCCGCAGTGCGCACAAGAGAAGGAGATAGAGAGAGAGGGGGAGAGCGAGAGAGAGAGAAAAAGAGAGAGGTGTGTGTGTTAATAAAAATGTTTAATAATGGTTTAATTAATAAATATGTTAATAAAATGGTTTAATAAATAATTTTCTTTTACTTTTAACACATTTCATACAAAATTGGTGTACTTTTATCATTTTTAAAGGATTTATGGGGTTTATCCAGTCAAAGGACTGAAGACTTGGAACATATTAGGTGTTTAACTGTGGTATTGTATGAGGAAGTCTGGAGTGACAGAGAAGTATGTTAGAGTGGTGCAGGACATGTATGAGAGATGTAAGACAGTGGTGAGGTGTGCTGTCGGTGTGACAGAAGAGTTCAAGGTGGAGGTGGGACTGCATCAAGGGTCAGCTCTCAGCCCCTTCTTGTTTGCTATGGTGATGGACAGGCTAACAGATGAGGTTAGACAAGAATCTCCATGGACTATGATGTTTGCAGATGACATAGTGATCTGTAGTGAGAGCAGAGACCAAGTGGAGGAAAATCTAGAGCGGTGGAGGTATGCCCTGGAAAGGAGGGGATTGAAGGTCAGTCTTAGTAAGACAATACATGTGTGTGAACGACAAGGACCCAAGAGGAACTTTGAGGTTACAGGGGGCAGAGATAAAGAAGGTGGAGGATTTTAAGTACTTAGGCTCAACAATCCAGAGCAATGGAGAGTGTGGAAAAGAGGTGAAGAAGCGCGTGCAGGCAGGTTGGAATGGATAGAGAAAAGTGTCCGGTGTGATGTGTGATAGGAGAGTATCGGCAAGAATGAAGGGAAAAGTGTACAAGACGGTGATGAGGCCAGCAATGTTGTATGGTTTAGAGACAGTGGCCCTGGGGAAAAGACAGGAGTCAGAGTTGGAGGTAGCAGAGATGAAAATGTTGAGGTTCTCTTTGGGAGTAACGAGGATGGATAGGATCAGAAATGAGTACATCAGAGGGACAGCACATGTTAGATGTTTTGGAGACAAAGTCAGAGAGGCTAGATTGAGATGGTTTGGACATGTACAGAGGAGGGATAGTGAGTATATTGGTCGTAGGATGCTGAGGTTGGAACTACCAGGCAAAAGGCCCAGAGGAAGACCAAAGAGAAGATTTATGGATGCGGTGAAGGCGGACATGAAGGTCGTTGGAGTAAGAGTAGAAGATGCAGAGGATAGGGAGAGATGGAGGCAGATCATTTGCTGTGGCGACCCCTGAAGGGAACAGCCGAAAGGAAAAGAAGACGAAGATGTGACCCCTACCTACGAAATCCCCGCAATACAAAAATGGCTCTAGAACAGATTAATTTCGTAAATTGGGGGCCGACTGTACTTTTAAAATCAATATTGACAAATGTCCATGGAATAAGTAGCATAACAGACAGATAATAAGCAGATCATTGTTGTGAAGTAAACCCCTTTAGGGTGATGCAAGACCCATCCGCTGCACATTGAGGCCTTGCGTCCTCTATCAGGGTTTATTTCACAGTACTGATCCTCTGTCGGTACATATATTCTCAGATCGCCTCTATGAGTCAGAAACTAAAAGAACTTTAATTTCAACCCACCACTTGTCTCAAGTATTGTGTCCAACCAGATGCAGGAAAACAGAAGTGCCTGGTTTCTATGCTGTTGTTTCCAGAAGCCCGTTTGAGAACATTGCAGCCCCAGTCCCCCTATCTGCAGCCCCTCTTACAGCAAAAAAAAAAAAAAAAAAAAAAAAAAAAAAGAGCATTGTTCTGTTTCTGAAGGGTAAACAAATAAAGGAGATGGGTGTGAGGTTCTCCCTCTTCCTCCCCTAGATAGATACAGTCTGTAGGTATGCTGTTCTGGTTCTGGGCATATAAAAGAAAGAGCTGACGAAGAGGAAGCAGCTTTGAAGACAGATTAAATTTTACTTGAGGAAGATCTTTCTAAATAATATTTCAGAGATACTGTATTTACTTCTATGGAAAAAAACCTTTATCTCAGTGCTGTAAGTAAATCCTACTCATGATAGCATTCCCACTAACCTACATATACAGTACAGTATATTAATATATGATGATTTACTGCAGAGTCACTCAGTGGGGGGAAAACTGTCTCTATCGGATATTTATGGCTTAAAAAGTAAAATGTTGAATGTGCTCAGTACATTGTATAACAGTTATGGGATTCTTTTTTTTTTTGAAACAAAAGAATGCCATTTACATGGGCTCTTTGTTCGTAAGTGCTAAATGCTGCCCTTTTTGGCCTTACCGTCTCTAACTCTGCTAGTTTCCTTTTAAGTACTGTGTAAGAGGGAAATGATATTGTTTGAGATTGCTTCCCGTGATGGGAGGGGGGGCAGAACAGTGGCTCTTACCCCACATGCGGAGGCTCCACGTGGGCTTCCGTGCCACCAGCCTGTCTGCCGGATGGTTCCGCTATCAAAATTGGCGCTTCCGTGATCGCATCTTAAGTATCTTAAGACTGAGTCCATGACTCAGATTCCACATATTTCAGTAATATTACACATTTATAAACAAGTATGTTAAAAAGGGGGCAGTAATGGCCTGCTGGTAAATCACGCTAGATTGCTGATCCTAAGGTTGAGGGTTCGAGTCCCACTCTCCACAAGGTTGCCACTGTGTCAACCCCCCACCACCACCACCACCAGTGCAGCTAACTGGGTTCTCAAAGGCCGACCATGTCTCTCACTGTCTATGGTGAGAGGTTTATGTAAAAGAACCATTGCTGACTTTTGTACAGAGTAGCTGCAAAGCCGTCAGCATGTTTCCGCCCCTTGCTAAAGGGGTGTGTCAGGATGGGCATCCGACGTAAAAACCTACGCCGACTCAATCGTGTGAATCATTTGCTGTGGTGACCGCTGATAAAGGGAAAAAAGCCGAAAGGAAATCTCATAAACAAGTACTGTTTGTTAAAGGTAGTTTAAGTTTAGTCAAAGAAAAAACATAACATAGCATTTTCATTCATTCATTCCTTTTCTGAACCACTTAATCCTAATTAGGGTCATGACTAGGCTGGTGCCTCCCTTAGTCAACTCTGGGCAAGATGAAGACTGCACCCTGGACAGCTCACCAGGCTATTGCAGGGCTATGTTCATGCTTATAAAGATACATGTAAATATAGTATTAATAAAATGCTATTTATAACGCTTGAAAATCATTTTGTATAATCTGCATTAAGACGTTCTAGTTTTGGTTATACGCTGAGGGCAGCATGCCGGAACAGGTCGGCCTCACTGCATGAAAGTCCTGGGTTCAATTTCTGGGCTTGGGCGTTTCTATGTGGAGTTTGCAGGTTCTGCCTGTGTTTACTTCAACAGTCCAAAAACATTCGTACTGTATCACACGAACTGGCTTTTCCAAGTTAACCCTCAGTGTAAGTGTGAATGGTTGCGTGTGCATGTCTTGCCCTGCATTGGTCTGGCAGGCTGTTCAGGGTTATACGTGTGGCAAGCTGTGCGTTGGTCTGGCAAGATGTGGGTTATATTCGATACACTTGTGTGAGAGAGTCTTCTTCCTTTTTCTTTTCTTTTCGCCACAGCAAGTCATCTGCCTCCATCTCACCCTGTCCTCTGCATCATTTGTGTGAGAGAGTGAAATAAATTAATAAATAGTGCACTGTAAGATTTTGTTAGATCCTTTCGGCGGTGGATTTCATCGAAGAAAAATGCTAAATATTAACTTTAACAAGGAGGTAAATATTTGATCTTGAACATAGCATTAAATATGCCCTTCTCCCAAATGGCGTACCGACAAGATGTGTGATGATTAACCCATGTAATGAAACAGCCATCCTGCCAGGAGTCCATGGGAGCTCATTGGTTGAGCTCTTATGTGAGGGAGGGACGACATACGCTCACTTTCCTGTCACTCATAGTGATCGCCAGCAAATCATGGGCTTCTGTGACCTCATTCGTACGAGGGGGGCGGATAGCTATTTTCCTCCAAGTGTGTTAGACCGCCCCAAGATACACATGCGCCACAATTCGAAAAGAGTTGGGTGTCCAGCATAGAGGTGCATGCTTCTGCCCCTCCCTGATCAGTAGGGGTCATGTGATCGGGAAAGCAATACTTGATGATTGGAAACAACGAAATTGGGGGGAACCCCCCCCAAAAAAAAAAAAAAAAAAAAAACCACCCAGATGTCTAGACTTCACTGCCCTGGTGTACTGCCTCCATTAAACGTGGAGTGGTTTATAACAAATTACCGAAAATGCATTCAAAGAAAGACAAATACGTAGTTTTTTTGTTGTTATTAACTGACAAGGACAAATGTAATTATTTATTTATAATCTATATCTTGAGCACAGACAGCCGCATTGGGAAAAGTGAAAATATGCATTTGAGAGTATTCTGCCCAGACTGTTCCCACCATTTCCCTTGAGTAGCAACACAAACGTTCTGCGAGCGAGAGGGGGAGGGGGGCGGATTCTTGTACAAAATCAGAAAAGTTCTATTTCTCCTCAATGCCAGCATGAATAAAGAAGATGAATATAGAATATGTTGGTTGTCTGGAAAGGTTCTCATGGTGAGGCTGTAATGCCTTTCCTTCAGGTACCAGACCTCAGTGATAACTATATGAATATGGATGACTTACAGTTGAATTCTACATGGCCAATTAGGAAACCCATCAAATGTCACAATGGCTGAATTTTATTAACAGTAAACAAAAATCAAAAAGGTTTGGCAAGAAGAGTGACTGATTATTTATTTATGGTTTTGTACTGGTTTTTTTACATTAGAAAACTTACAAGAAAAAAAGGAAAGTACAAAGTAAAATCTACAAAACGCATTCCAGGTCACTTAACCTACTGGAAATACTACAGGGAGGCTGGAACCCATCTCAGTCAATACTGGGCAAAGCCAAGGTACATCCTGAACAGCTCACCAGCCCATCTTAGTTCAACACACACAAAACAGTGAAGTTCACACTTCGCAGCAATTTGGAACAGTCAGTTAACCGAACCTAATGTCTCTGAAATTCATTCATTCAGTTTCTGAATCACTTGATCCTACCTAATTGTGGTCACAGGGAGGCTGGTGTAATGGTTCTTTTGGCATGCCTCTCAGCACTGAGAGAGAAAGATTTTGATAACCCAGTTAGCTGCACTTTGGGGACAACAGTTGACAACCCGTTCATAGTGGGGCTTGAACCCCTGACCTTGGGATCAATAATCCAGGACCCTACTACCGGGCCACCATTGGCCCCGTTTTGAAATACCTGAAGGAAACCCACACAAGCACAGGAAGACGATGCCAAATCCACAAAGAAATGACCTTGCTGATCCCAGGTTTCATTCCCAGGACTCTCTCTTACTGTGAGGCAGATGCACTAACCACTACATCTACCATGCTTCCCACAATATCTGTTAATATGATGAAGTAATGTTAAATACACCTTACCTTACGATAGTACCAGCAAATGAAAGATCCAGGTTATGAATAACATTTTCCAAAATTTTTTGTCTCTGTCTACGAAACAAGTTCTCCTTACGAAACTCACCAAATGCGCCATTCAAACAATGCACAAGCTGCTCTCCCATCAGTGACGTTCAAACATCCCGCCCCGCTGGCCTCCCATTGACTAGGAGGGATGACACAGGTTCCTCCCACTGGCTATCTCCCAACACCCCGCCCCACTGGCCTCCCATTGGCTAGGAGGGATGACTCAGCTCCCTCCCAATGGCTATTATGGAGCTGCATCTCCCATAATGCTTTTTGTGTAAAGGACAGAGTTACTGTTGTTTCATGAGTTTTTTGAGTCATTATAACTTTATTTTTTGACTCAGGCTTTTAACCTTCCATAAACATTTGTAAGATTATAACTCTGCCAAGAAGACATGGTCAGCACGCGGCACACATACACACACACACACACACACACACACACACACATCTATACACCATGCATAGTGCGTGTGTGTGTGTGTGTGTGTGTGTGTGTGTGTGTGTGTGTGTGTGTGTGTGTGTGTGTGTGATTTCCGGTGCAAGTGAGAAGAAGAAACGTGCTCGTGGCATGCAGTTGAGTGATATCGCAAAGGAATATGGCCAAACTCGTCTACCATCGGTACGATATTGAAGCAGAAGGAGGTCTTAAAAGGTATACTTTAATAATTTTTAAAGGGTTTAGGGGGGAGTATTGGGAGCATTGGAACGAATCATACGTTTTACATGTAAAATGCGGTTCAATTTACGAAAAATCCAGGTTAAGAAAAAGGCTCTGGAACGGATTAATTTCGTAAGGTGAGGTACCACTGCACTACCTTTTTTCTATTTCAGAAATATAAGTACAGTTCTTATTATTACCTGATCAATTTTCAAACTCTTTAAAAATAAATTGACTTAATTTCTTAACTTATGAGTATGCCGACATTTTATATATAAGCCAACATTAGCAGTCATCCATTTATAGTCGTTGTGGGACTTTTGAGGGACTCTACATGATTCATAAATTAGGTATTCATAGATCTATCAATCTGGCTTTTAAAACAATCAGTAAGAGAATATGTCACTTATACAAACAGAACCAATAGAAATGAGCCACTCAGATCCACCCAGGGAAAGAAACCCTCTACATAATGCATTTGAATCTGTGCTTATTTTTAGTAAAGATGTCCTTGAAACTGTCAGCCCACTTCACATGGTCATAAGTATGTGAATGCATGGGAAAGGGAAAAGTTTATAAGTGCAGAACACAACAAACACACAGTTAAAGTGCACCACTACCAAACACACACATGATTAATATGGGATGCTTCATTCAGTCGTGCTTACATACAATTGAACAGCACTGTAACAAAACACTACAACAATATATACAACTCAGGTATTAAGAGGAAGCAACACATACCCATCCATCTTTAAAATTTTTTTATAAAGGGTTCCTAGACATATAAATTACTTTGAAAAATATTTTTTCGAGAAATGTACACTGACCAACTGTTTAAATTTAATTATAAAATAAAATTAACATGATCTGACTGATCTGCTGTTGGGCAGTCCCATACACAGGAGGCTGCAACATTGGTGGATCCAGGAATTTGCAATGGGAGGCACAAAGGTTAGAACAATTTTAGCTGGTTTATATTCAGGAAAGATCCCATGCATAGATAACAACATGTGCTTAGTTGCATCCATTCATTTTCTGAATCGTTTAATCCTAATTAGGGTCATGGGGAGGCTGGCACCCATCTCAAGTGACTCTGGGCGTGGAAAGAGTGGACCCTGGACAGCTTGCCACATCATCGCAGGGTAGAAACATGCTGCTGGCTATGCAGCTACTCTTGACGAAAGTCAGCAATGGTTCTTTTATACGAACCTCTCACCATAGACAGTGAGTTTGATAACCCAGTTAGCTGCACTGGGGGGCCAGCAGTGACACACCTGTTGAGAGTGGGGCTTGAACCCTCAACAATGGGATCAGTGATCCAGCACCTTACCACCAGGCCACCACTGCCCTAACATGCTTAGTTGCAGTCCCGTTGAATTTTTGAGATGCTCATACTGTATTTAAGAAATAAATATGTTTGCAGAAGATTATAAACCCCCCGCCCCAATCAAATGGTTGCCCCCGAACACTCATAGTGAATTTTCTATACGATATATTATTAACTGAAAGTCAGCAAAGAAAATTAGGAAAAGCTAAAAAGGGGTGGGGGTGGCACATACTCTCTGTCTCACCTATGTGATCCTCCTTTGTGCAATGCACTGTGTTCTGACACCTTACTATCATAGCCTTGAGCATACGCGTGTATGAATAATGCGCTATACAAGCATCCATAATAATAATAATAATAATAATAGCCAACTTTAATAGTAGTGCTTCTGTTGGATCAAACCAAACATATGTGCCTTAACCTCCCAGACATAACAGCGAGTCTTGGGCACCCATGACACTCTTCCGATTTGTTGGTTGTCCTTGGACGACCTTTAGTAGGTACTTACCACCTTATACCAGGAACACCACACAAGATCTGCTGTTTTGGTAATAAATATTCCCAATAGATCTATCTGTATAAATAAATAAAAATAATGTGAATAATAATAATAATACAGTCGGCCCTCTACTTACGAAATTAATCCGTTCCAGTGCCTTTTTCGTAACCTGAAGCTTTCGTAAGTAGAGGTACATTTTACATGTAAAACCTGTGATTCGTTCCAAGGCTCCCAAGACTACCCCATAAATCCTTTAAAAATTACAAAAGTACACCAATTTTGTATGAAATATGTATAAAATGTGTGTTAAAAGTAAAAGAAAATTATTTACTTTTTTTTTAAATCTCTTGAACCACCCATGCGACGCTTTAAAGTCCAGGGGTTGCTGGTCCAAAGAACCCTCACCCCCACCCTCCTTTACGAGGTCCTTAAATATGGCGGTTGCTTTTTTTCAAAATAATCGCCTCCGTCACTGTATCTCCGCTTTTAAGGTCTCCTTCTGCTTCAATATCGTCCCGATTGTAGAGGGGTTTCATCCATACTCCTTTGCGATTTCGCTCAACCGCATCCCACTTTCGTGTTTTTTTAACTATCTCCTGCTTCACTTTGATTGATAACGGAGCCCGCTTCTTCTTTTCTGTGTCACCGGGAATCACTTTCTTGGGGTCCTTGATGGATCACGAAATATAACGCTGCAATGATCACTCTCAAAAAAACTCACGAGCCAACAGTCCTGTTCAACTCTCCTTCACGCTTGTAACAAACAGGAAGTATGGGTACAGGAAGTATGGGTACAGTTCAGCTCCCTCCTGGCCAATCGGAGGCCAGCGGGGCAGGATGTTGGGAGACAGCCAATGAGAGAGCAACTTGTGCATTTTTTGAATGTTTGAATGGCGCATTTGGAGAGGTTGTTTTCGTAAAAATAGGACGAAACTTTAGGAAAATGTTTTTCGTAACCTGGATTTTTCATATTCAGAGGGTTTCGCAAATAGAGGGCCGACTGCAATAATAATACATTCATTTTCTGAACTGCTCAATCCTAATTAGAGTCAGAAGGAGGCTGGTACCCATCTTAGCCAGAGTACACCCTGGACAGCTCACCGGGCTGTTGCAGGAAATAATAATAATAATAATAATAATAATAATAATAATAATAATAATAATAATGACAACGATGATGATAATGATGATGATGAAGTGAATGATGTTTTGCTTTGTAAGTTCAAGTGGGTAGTTGGTTGCAGGACAAAGAAAACGATATTCATTATTAAAATGAATATATGATACTGTACTTTGCATTGTAAGCATTCCTTCATTCATCCATAACAGCTACATGCTTAGGGTTACTTTATTCAGAAATAGAAACCGAGAAGTCATACTGAAAATATTTAGAGTTGAGGCTAACAAACCAGGATTTACTGGACAGTGTCTACATTTCTATGTCTGAAGTACATTTTGTGTCCCCCAAGTAGATCTTCCCCGATTGCCTATGGCAGACTGGAGCTTACTGGGTAATTTCCTTGAAGAAGTGCAGGAGCATTCAACCTCAGTGGGCAAGGTATGGCTCACCATCCTCTTCATCTTCCGCATCCTCGTGTTGGGAACTGCAGCAGAGTCATCGTGGGGAGACGAGCAGGAGGACTTCACATGCGACACAGAACAGCCAGGTTGCGAGAACGTTTGCTACGATCGTGCCTTCCCCATTGCCCATATACGCTTTTGGGTGCTACAGATAGTCTTTGTATCTACACCTTCACTTATCTACATGGGTCATGCCATGCATACTGTGCGCAGGGAGGAAAAGAGGAGGCAGAAAGAGCAGGAAGCTCAAGCAGCTGATACTGGTGGTGGTGCTGGTGGAGGAGGAGGAGGAGGAGGTGGTGGTGGCGGTGGTGCTGAGAAGTACCCAGAAGAAGAAAAAACTTGTGAGAAGGAGGAAGCCAGAGGAGGAAAAGTGCATCTGAGGGGTGCACTGCTGAAGACCTACGTCATGAGCATCATGATCCGCAGTCTGATGGAGGTGATCTTCATCATAGTTCAGTACATCATATACGGAGTCTTCCTCGAAGCACTTTACCTGTGCAAAGGGCCTCCTTGCCCACATATGGTCAACTGTTACATTTCACGGCCCACTGAAAAAAATGTCTTCATTGTGTTTATGCTTGTGGTGGCAGGTGTGTCTCTGGTTTTGAGCATTCTTGAGCTCTACCACTTAGCATGGAAGCAGTGCAAGAGGTGTGTCAGGGAACACCACACTCGAAAGCACCAAAGATCCAATACGACATTGGCTATAACTTCTGCTTCTCCAGAGCTTTCAACCCCACACCGAGCCTGTACTCCACCACCTGATTTTCATGAGTGCCTAACAACACCCACGCCACCTTCTCACCTATTTCAGACCAAAACGCATGCAAACTCCCACACTCATCCAACCTTCTCGCCATTTTCCAACCACCTGGAATACCAGCAGAATTCAGCCAACATGGCAACGGAGCGTCACTGTGATCATGACAGTATAGAGCCGGAAGACTTTCTCAAGATGAACTTCTCCCAGGGATCTACAAACATGCCCAATATGTGTGTTCCACCGACGATGCTAAATAATGGATTCCTGAGCGACAAGCGGCGGTTCAGCAAGAGCAGTGGGTCCAGCAGTCGAGTGAGACCAGATGATCTGTCAGTATAATCATATGCACTTGGATGTGGTAGCCAATAAATGGTGCAATAGATTACTGGAAATATATATATATTATATATATACACACACACACACACACAAACACTGCATTATATTTTCATTTCCAAAACTACTTATTCCTACTTGGGTAATAAGGAGGCTGGATCCCATCTCCACTGACTGTGGGCAGTGTAAGGGGAAACCCTTGACAGCTCGCCAACCTACCAACACACCTAGCGGCAATTCAAAAAAGCCAATTAGCCAAATGTGCATGTGGAAAAAATCTGCAGAACCGACACAAATACAGAGAAAATATGAAAACTCCATACAGAAATGCCCTTGCTGAGCTTAGAACTTGAACCTAGGACCTTCTTGCTCTAAGAAAAGATGTGCTAACTACTAACCCACTGTCCTGCCCACAGTATATTGCACTGATATCATGCACTCGGTCTTACATTGACCACTGCTGTGTATTATAATGGACAGGACTGACTATAGTATAGCTGTAAGAACAGGGAACCTTGATTTGTTCATTCATCTGAGAAAGCAAAAATCCACCCAAGGAACACTGGATACCCCTTCGGTAGAATGCTGGCAAATCATGTCACCATTTATACTGGACACACTTTTACACTGAGAAGAGAACATGGACAAATTCTGCATGGAGAAAGGAAACAGGGCTGTACTAAATTATGCTCAGGATTAAGCAGGGGACTGTACAAATATGAAACCGTATATGTGCTGCTGTGCTACTCTGTTGCACTAGGACCTTAAACCGTGAATTGATAAAGCGGGGAAAATTTCACTGGATCCAGGTTCCTGCACAGCTTTCAAGAAACAGGGGGTGATTACAGACATCATCAAACCAAACCGTTCACCCCACTTTAAATTTATTTCACATTATTTTAGGTTAAAAATAATTCTGTAGTGTGTTGAATCCTTGCAATATATACTTTCTTTACTATGTAAAAGTCTTATTATTGTATGTGTGTTATCAAACAAGAATACCCTTGGCTTGCATACATAAATATTAATGTGTATAAGTTGATATTGCTTTTTTTCATTCGTGTGTTTGTCGTCTTTCTGAAATCGATTGGCTCAGCCCAGCCTTGCATAAGTACTGAACCACAGCTTGGACCTACTAGAGCGAAGAAAGTGCTATGTGGACGTCCCAAATATTATGCGTTGTACAAGCATAGTGTCCCGTGTAACACGGGGTCAGGTCCCCTTCCATATATGGGAACAATTTATAGGAAAACACTCATCCATTTGCCAAACTGCTGAATAGTACTAAGTTCCTTGTATTGGATCAAGCAGTCAAGAACCAAAAACATAGGTTTAATGTTCCAAAAAAAAAAACAAAACAAAAAAAAAAACCTTTTTAATTTATTTAAAAAAATTATTTGTACAAAACAAATGACTTCAGGTAATAAAATCAAAATTATAGAAGTCCTGAAAAAAAAAAAATCAACAAAATATAGCTTTCCTGAAAATCATCTTTTCCTTTCCCTTTTCCCTATTTCTCGCAAGTCGCCACAGCGAATCATTTGATTCGCACATTTAATTTGGCATAAGTTTTTACATCGGATGCCCTTCCTGTCACAACCCTTAACAAGGGACAGAAACACGCTGCCGGCTTTGCAGCTACTCTTTACAAAAGCCAGCAAAGGTTCTTTTACATGAACCTCTCACCATAGACAGTGAGAGACATGGCCCACCTTTGATAACCCAGGTCGCTGCACTGGGGGGGGGGGGGGGGGGGGGGGGGGACAGGGGCAAACCTGTGGGGACTCGAACCCCCAAACCTTAGGATCAGCAATCCTGCACCCTATCCACTAGACCACCACCGCCCCACCATAGCTTTCCTGAAAATAACACTCATAAAACCTAAAAACCAACTCAACTGACAGTCCTCCTTGAACTACATGCTGGGGCAACTTATATAGTGGTAAATCAAACCATATTTACCAGACAGGGAGGGGGACACAATACAGACACAATAACTAAAACGAATACAATAAAACAACGACCCCACCCCTTGATGTGAGAACCTTTGGTCTGGTCCATGAGGGGACCTTCAACATAAAGCCATGGTCTGCCCTCAACCCCATCTTGTCTGTCCAATCAGAAAATGCCACAGAGGAGGCAGGTAACACACAAAAAAAGGAGAAAATAATAATATTAAAAGCAAAATGACAAAACAATGTAAACTAAATGTGCTCCCCCTAGAAACAGCATATTGTCAAAATGCTAATAAAGCTATTTTTATTTTATTTTTTTTAACCAAAAACGGTTATCTGTAATCTAAATTACTGCCACTCAATATAATTATATATGTAATAATAATGCCTGTTAGAGTGTAAATGCGATAACCTTTTGTGTGGCTGTGGGCGTGGCCATCACAGTATTTCATCCTACTAATCCAGTAAACAGATGGGGTACACCCTGAACAACTTACCTATTTCTTAAAGGGCCAGTACACACAACCCTTCACCCTAACATCTATTGACAATGTGGGACAGCCAATTGTCCTAATATGGATGTCTTTGAACTGTAGGAAGAAACCTCGGTACCTAGAGGAAACCGACGCTAAACACCGTTAAAACATTCAGACTCCACTCAGAAATGCTTTGACTAAGCCTGGGTCTTGAGTCATACACCTATTTGGCTAATTAGAATTTTTTTTGTGTGATTATTGCCTTCTTTTTAAGCGTAGTCGAAATTACCAGACTAACAATCATTGAAAAATCTGAGGCCATAATTTGACAATTTTTTATCATAGTACTCAAGACTGGGTATTTATTTATAATATGTATAATTTGTTTAGCATGTTCGCTTAAAAAGAAAACAACAATAAACAGAAGTGACGAGAATAAATCTTGCACAACAAAACAACATGGCACATACCAAAATGAAAGTCACAAGAGTCAGTATCAGGTACTTCGTTTGCGATCCTGTTCAAGGAGTCGTAACTCTCTCTCGTCCTGGACGTGGTCTGTCATCAACTGACCTGGTCATGTTATGGCAGTCAATCAGGTTTTTTGAAGGTGGGTTGTGTATAGCCCATACGCCTCGCTACCTCACTGTAGCCCAATCCAACCTCCGCTATACCCATTGCACGGAGACATTGTTTGTGTGAGACGTGGCATTATAATGTGTGCTAGACTAGCGCTTCTTAATTATTTTCGGTGGCACCCCCTCTAGGAAGAAAAAAAAAAAAAAAAAAACATTTCATCCCCACTACCACCGCGCAGTGAGCGACAATACATACTGTAGTATTATTTGTCTATTAAATTGCTATTAGTACACCTCTGCATAACATTGTATCCTTAACATTAAAAACAAAAACGAAATATAGTTCAATTTACAATAAAGAAAAACTTCATTCGTATTTTTTAATCTGTAATTGAAAAGATTTAAAGTGCTATTGTTTGCTCATGCGAAAAATCGCTACGCCATAGCGTGACAATGAGAGTGCCACTGCCAACTACTGGAGTGGAGGTGCAATTACACTTAATTCTCGTACACTATTACAGAAAAGCATGTTCCCCGAGGTCATACGCACCCCCCTGGCCTCATACTGTGGCCCCCAAAGGGGGGCACGCCCCACTATTTGAGAAACACTGCAGTCGACTAAAAATATTGGACATTTTTGAGTCTTTATATCGGCTTTCCAAAGCACTCCTCAAATTGCGCAGATGCACATTGTTTTACTCAAGCTGCATTTGATCCACTTTTACAAAGTGACCTACACATCTGCAGTGAAGCGTGACAAAATGACAATGCATCCTTTTATCAAGTGCCCGAGTACCATCACTAAAGCCACAGGGTATATACTCCCAAACCCGAGGTACAGGAATTTCTCAAAGTTCTTCATGACTGTCAGCATATTTTGGGATGCATATGACAAGAGCTTTTATTTTAAGATAAACAACTAAAAACAAAACCCCAGATCATTCCAAAATAAATGTAATAATCCTCAAAAGATGAGAATACTTTTTCCAATTCCAAACGTGTCTGCATTATGCGTGATTTTTTTTTTTTTCTAATTTCTTTGTTGATCTCAGTTCGACAGATATATCAACGCAAGACACGGTTTATCAAACCATACAGTGTCCAACTTCTGGTTCGGTAATTCTGCCTCTACTGCAATGTTTGCGAAAAGAAGAGAATTTTTGTTGACCTCATGCTCTACGCCCATATCAGCACAAGAAGAGCTATTTAATGAGCTGAAGATGTTCAGCAGACTGTCCCAAGGATTCATTTGAACCACTAGATGGCAACACATTTCAATTGCTTTTTCTCAGTGCTGCTCAACTCTGAGTATAACACAACCAACCTATTTATCCAAATTCCAGTGCAATAGCTAAAAGGTCATGCACACTCATCTGTCTAATGAGGCTTCCACGTTCTGAGATTTCTTGTCCAGAGAAAACAGAAACTTGACATGCTTATGTTTCTGCAGCTGTTAAATAATCATGCCATGTCCTAAAATTAGGCCTGTATGCCATTCGTCCCCCTATGCAGGGTAATTATAGAATACAGAGCTGAAGCCTGGGAGGAGCACAATTTGAATGTCACTGGCTGATGTGTATTTAGTATGCATGCATGAAATTGGTGTGCAGTGTACAAACGCAATGGGAATGCAGATTGGACAGTGATAAGACTGGAATTAGTATTATGATTGGACAAAAGAAAAAAAAAAAAAACCTAGTTCACAATAGTAATCCCATTTTCGTGATGAATAATTGTATTTATGTTGAAGTTAATTAGATGCGATTAAATTGAATAATTATTCATAAATTATTCACAGAATTGAACAGTGGATTTAAATGAAACATGCACAACTTGAAGGGTGGGGGTGGACTTCTTAATCTGGTTATATAGTGATGGAGATTCCAAGGATAAATTTGGGAGATGGGGGACTCTTTCGGAACATCCTATTTGAGCAGCTTCTTAAAATATTAGCTGGTTGTTTTTAAAAAAAAAAAAAATGACTGTATGGCATTGAAACCAAAGTAGAAATCATCCAAGGAATTCTAGGCTCTACTCCTGAGAGGACAGGTCTATCATCAAACATTAACTATTTGTGAATGGGGTTTCATGTTGGTGTGTGTGTGTGTGTGTGTGTGTGTGTGTGTGTGTGTGTGTGTGTGTGTGTGAGCGTGAGAGAGAGATAGAGAGAGAGAAAAACCTTTTTCTTTGACTTCTAGTTTGAACTTCTCAAGGTAGGTACTGTATTCAAAATTGCCTCCATATCTGGGGAAACTACACTTACTTATGCACATCCCGAATCCTCCAGCAGGGGGCGGTGTAAGATCATCCACATACATTAAAAAGGACAATACCTCCTGACACTTTATACCAAACAATATATTTTATTTGTCTTCCAACACCACAGCCCAGCCTTAGGAAGTGGTTCAGTACCAAATTCAATGGAGTTACACATGACAAGCATCAACACAGGAGGGCTGGGGACATGAGGACAACCTATGAGCTTTTTCTGTTGTTTTTCCATCATTCGTTTTCTACAAAAAGAAAAAGAAAGAAAAAGAAAGAAAAAGAAAGAAAGAAAGAAAGAAAGGAAAAAAAAGTTCACCACCCCATCAGTAATCCAGCATTGCACTGTGTTGCTGTCACATGTGGCTAAAACAATTCGATTTAACCATTCCCCTTCAGCATCTTCCCAGGTATCTGGCATTGTGGTCTTTGTTTGAGACTTTGTGGCTCAGGAAATTGACGTAATGGTGATACTGAGTCCCAGGATCTGAAGTGCCACGGTCCAGCTACAGACAATTCCAGAACATGAACCAGAAACCACGATGACAGCAAACATCAAATTACTGTTTCTACAGCCTGTTGTCAAAGTGTTTTTCTCTACAATAATAATTAAAAAAAAAAAAAAAAAGTAAAGGAAAAACACTTCTTATTCTTTACAATTAATTTTTGTTTGTGCTTGCTTTTTTAATAATACTATGATCTGTATGAGGTCGTAGTTTGGTTTTATCATACACGGGAGTAGCAAAGGAAATTAAATTTAAAATATTCTGTATGCCTCAATGGTACACAGTATTTTGTGGTGGTGTGTGTTGCACCATATTGGCTACCAACAACCACCTTCCCAAATCCCCTCCCCCTTTACAAATGTAGATGGAAAAAAGAAACTATAGAAGTCACTGGTAAAATCCCTTTAACAACACAAGTACAGTACACACATACAAAGAGCATTTCATGACTCAGAGGAAAGTGATGTGATGAGATGTAAACATACAGCCAAGATGGTGCAACTTGTGACAAAATGTCCCTTGACTTTTTTTTGTTGCTGTTTTCATTTCTACTATTGTTCATTCGGATTCGTTTTTTTTTTTGTTTGTTTTTTGTTTTGTCTCCGGCCATATTTGCCACACGGTTATCTGAATCCTTTAGATTTTTAACATAAAAGTAAAACGATAAACCGTTTCAGGTCGTCCTTTAACTTGGTTTGCTGTTGGCTTTGTATGTGGCCTCACGCTTACTTACTATGGCCACACAATATCAGGCTAATTAAAAAACAAAACAAACAAACAAAACAAAACAAAACAAAAAAAACAACAAAAAAAAACCTTGAGTGTCTGAATCCAAATACATTCCCAATGTTCCAAAAAAATCGTTCCGTTGCAAATTATGCTAAATCTGGATTTAACTGTATGGAGGCTATACGGAGGCTTGTTATTGTAGTGTGCAGATATACCAATCTTCTCGTAGCACTCCACCTGCAGTCTGACCTCCATTCTCATGATTGAGGACCGCCTCTTTACACATCCAGGTGTCTTGTGAGCAGGTGGGTATGTGATGTGCACACATTAGCCTTGTCCTGCTCAAGTATGTGTTTGTGTATATGCACACAAAAAGTGTCCAAATTTTCCACATAGTTCATCACAAAACACACACCCACACAGCTCACTGTGTTTCCTTTTATATAAAAAGTTGTTATTTTCACAGGTTTTACAGTATCCAGAGTGTTCGGTGTTTTGCGGTGGAGGCTTGTTATTTCATTGTAGCAGCTCAGAACATTATATTCCCAGGATTTCCAGGGCCCGAATTAAAACCCATTCCTAGGTCTGCTGCCATGCCCCGAGGCCTCATCTGAGGAGGCATCATCATAGTCTGTTGATGACCACCCATCCCTTGTAGTGACATCATCATGTTAGGGGAGCCTACAGGGCCAGGATGGTTGTACATAGGCCTCTCCTTGCCTTGCATCATACCTGGGCCTCCCATCATACCGGGTTGCTGGCTTGGTGACAACATCCTGTGCTGGGGCCCCATCATGCCCTGACCCATAAATCCTGGTGGCCGCATGGGGTTGTGACCAGGGTTTACCATTGGCATGTCCTGAGGCCCCATGTGTCCAGGACCTGGAGGGACTCCCATGTTTTGCATGGGGAGGCTCATCCTTGGGTTACCCTCCCCAATCATCCCCTGCATAGGTGGAAAACCAGGTGGGCAAGAAGAGTGAGGTGGCTTTCCACCAGGTGTGTCTCCTCCACGTGGAAAGTAAGACAGAGTCTGGCTGGGTTTCTCTGAGGGGATAATACGCGAGAGGTCAAATTCGGGAATTCCAGACGCACCCGGCCGCATTACCTCGTGTAAATCTGAGTCATTGAAGACACCCGGCATGCTGTTAAACTCCTGACCTCCTGGTGTGTTGGGTTTGCACATTCCTGGTTCTCCACCAGGCCCATGAGCCATATTCCCCATTCTCGCCATTGGACCCCCCTCTCCCTGGAAGCCCATTCCATGAGGGAAGCCACCCTGAGGTCCAGGTCCATTGTGAGGAAATGGCATCTGCTGTGGCGGTGACTGCCCAGGGGGGAAGCCTTGTCCTCTGTGAGAAAGACCCATACGACCTTGGGGTATCATCTGGTTGTTACCCATGCCTGGGTCTTGTGAAACCGGTGGCATCATCATTCCATGAGACATCATGCCAGGACCCATGGGTCCAGAGTGAGGGGGCATGTTAGGGCCCATAGGATTGGGTGAAGGCATTTGGTTTGGCATGCCATGAGAAAGAGGCTGGGATCCCATGGTGTTCATTCCCATAGGGCTGAGTGAAGGCATGGGCCCACCTGAGTTGGGGTTCATCATGCGTGGATGGCCTTGATGGTGGTTTCCCATACCTGCAAGAATCATCACAAAGGGTATTTAAACAGTATTTCATATAGAGTTCTACTGCAATGTTCAACAATTTTAAACAACTGACGACACATGTTCACTGTGGCAGGGAACAAAATTTAAATAGTTATAAAAGGCAAAATGCCATACAGGCGGTATCACAGTTGGCATTCGAATACTTTGTAAACATCGTTACACTGGGGTTGAGGTCACGGTTCTTTCAGACAACTTGATTCCATCGACAAAACCAAGCCAAGCTACGAGGTCATGTATCGCACCTTGTCTGCAGTTGTATAATATAGGACCCTTAGCTCCAGTGGAGGAAAATATAACACACAATATGCGTACAGTCATCCGACACAATTCTGTGCTCCCATTTTGTGATAATATTTCAGATATACAGGGGTATGATAATCATGCACACTGGAACCAGAGCATGTAATGGATGGAGACAAATTTTTGAAGTTAACCAAAAAGGTTCAGCTTTTGTTTTGTTTTGTTTTTTTTTAAATATGTTACTGTTTAATCTATTGAATTATTTATGAAAATTTATTTAAAACTAAGTATGTAAGTGTCAGTTTTTCAGCACATCTTAGAAAATTTGATAAAACATTAACATTTATGGACTTGGACAGATACTCTTCTCCAGAGTGACTTGAATTTTTTTTTTTTTTTTTGGGGGGGGACAACTGTGTCATGGAGGGTTCAGGGCCCTGCTCAAGGGCCCAAAAGTAGCAGCCTGGTGGTACTTAGGCTTGAGAGTCTGACCTTTGGATTACCAACCCAGAGCCTTAACCACTACCAATATGTGAAGAAATGGTCAGTTTGTAAATTCACTCTTTCAATACAGCAAACTCAGAACAAAATCCACAAAATCAATTAACTTTCTTTTGAGTTTTTTTACGAGTTTATGTCAGACCCACAATTTTTTTTATCATCAAATTATAAATTGATGGATATCATAACATGAGCAACAAGAAAAATTTAGGGAAAAAGGGAAATAACAACGTGTACTTTTCTTATATACATACATATATATATATATATATATATATATATATATATATATATAGATAGATAGATAGATAGATAGATGGATCATATGACCCTGAAGGAATTACAGAGAATACAGCATATCCAATTAATTTTCAAAAACAAATAATTTATATCTCTCTGACACACACCCTCTTGCCTCTCTCTCTTCTCCCTGCAGCATATCTATCTTTGTCTGAACTCTATGCATTAGTGTATTACAAATCCAGATAGCTGCTTCTATTTCGCTTTTGATTTCTCATCACTTGCAGATTTGCATCTAAATTACAAAACATATTAGTCTAAAACAATCAAAGAAACAAGTTTCCCTGGCAACTCAGTTCGAGTCATATCAATCTTTGGCAGAGAAGAATTAATGCCAAGAAACACCCTCATCTCTCAGGATGCAGTCTTCCTCATTTAATGGAAAAAGCAGATCAATGACATGCTGGACATTAAATGGATAGCCACGATCATTATAGAGTTCAAATAATGCAATAGAAAACTCTCTCAAACCTCTTCATCACGCCAGGATGCCCTGTACCCTGCCCCAATGTACATAACCACACACACACACACACACACACACACACACACACATACACACACACACACACACACACACACACACACACACACACAGTTGAGGGGGGGCTCTAGTCTAGTCGGTAACTGAAGTCTACACTTCATTTAAGACACATCGTAAAAAGACATGTCAAAATCACGGAGGTCAATATTTGGTCCATTTTTTCTGGCTACTTGTTACTGAGCACATCACCGTCCACACACGGTGAAGAAAACAAAAATTCCTTCAGTAAGACATGTGCCATTTCTAAATACAGTGGTACCTCACCTTACGATAGTCCCAGCAAACGAAAAATCCAAGTTACGAAAAATATTTTCCAAATTTTTTTGCCTCTGTATACGAAACAAGTTCTCCTTACAAGACGAGCCAAACGTGCCATTCAAACATTCAAACAATGCACAAGCTGCTTTCCCATTGACCGTCTTCCAACATCCCACCCCGCTGGCCTCCTATTGGCTAGGAGGGATGACGCAGCTCCCTCCAATAAACGATTGTGGAGCTGCATCTCTCATAATGCTTTTCGTGTAAAGGACAGAGTTACTATTTTTTGTCTCAGGCTTTTAACCTTCCATAAACATTTGTCAGATTGTAACTCTGCTAAGAATACATGATCAACACACGCGCGCACACACGCGCATGTGATTTCCGGTGCGAGTGAAAAGAGGAAGCGGGCTCGTGATATTGCAAAGGAATATGGCCAAACTCCTCTACCATCGGTACAATATTGAAGCAGAAGGAGGTATAAAAGGTATGCTTTTATAATTTTTAAAGGGTTTCGGGGTAAGTCTTGGAAGCCTTGGAACGAATCACGCGTTTTACATGTAAAATGAGGTTCAATTTACGAAAAATCCAGGTTAAGAAAAAGGCTCTGGAAAGGATTAATTTCGTAAGGTGAGGTACCACTGTACTTGTTTCTGTCTGTGCTCTTGTTCTTGTGGACTTGTGAAACATCGTCAATAATGGCACAAGTTCTGCTGCAATTCAAAGTTCACCTAAAGCCAAGCACAGTCCAAATACCTGGATGTGTTCCGGCAGCCCCAATTTTTAAAAAAAATCTAGGACAGCCTGGGTGGTGATATCTGTGGACATTGGACCGTCTAATATCCGAAAATGAGAATCTGAAACCAGCATAATTGTATCACTTTTCCTCACCGCTGTTTTTCTGTATCTATGCCACAAATCCAGTACATTATTTATTACTATTCATTATATCTTGAAGTAGGTCTGTTTTATATCCTCATTTTATTGTGAATATACCTTACTGTGAAGTTAATCAGAAGGTATAATTATAGTGAAGGAAAAAAACACCATGCTTCTATTTGCTACAAATATATTTCTCTTCTCTTAATTTTGATGATGGCGGTGGTGGTAAAGAGGACTGGCTAACATGGCAAATCTATTAACAATGACTAGTTTACCATACTTGAATTGATCTCGTTTTGTTACATATTAATCCATTGTCAAATATCTGCATATTAGTCAATAAAATATGAATATAGTCTTACCAGGCATACTATTGTTCATGGATGGAAGGTTTGGCGATCTTGCAGGTGGCGAATCATCATCTGAGCTGGCCACAGTTTTAATGGCGTCATGATAAAGGGGAGTGGAGCTAGGCATAGCAAATTTGGACATTCGAGACATCATGATGGACAGAGGGTTCTGAGATAGCGTGGGTTCTGGTGGCATGGTGTAAGGACTGCTGGACGGAAGACTTCCTGGGACATTGATAGAGCCCGGCTGGCTGGTAGCACTGCTGGAAGGAGGTGCGGAGGGAGGAGCGCTTCCACCTGGAGAAAATAGGTACTGAGCTTAGTAACAATACAAGAAACCGTATTTTTGCCTCCATAGAATCAAGAGCTACATCCCCACAGTTTAAAAGAAAAAGTTTTACAACAAATATACAGTGAACTTGTACATGTTTAAGACAAGGAACAAAATGGAATACCATACCTTGTTCCACATTGCCCATCATATTTGGTGAGGTCATACTAAGAGGAGGTTTATTTTGGGGGATCCCTGGACTCTGCATGGGCGGCTTGGGTGAGGATGTCCAGCCAGGGGAAGGGGCAGGAAGTGACGGTGACTTCATATGGACGGGTGATGCCCCTGCTGAACCCATCACGGGAGGAGATTTGATGGAGGCAGCTGCTGCTGCAGCTGCTGCTGCTGCTGGTTGCCCACTAAGCATGCTGGCCAACTGTGAAGGTGTTTGTGGAGATTTGAGGTTACCCGAAGGGGACCCTAGCATGGGGGACTGGACCTGCCGCAAGGTGGGGGACTTGAGTGGATTTACATTGGGTGAATTGGCTGGGCCAGACTGCACACTAAGATCTGAGGGTTTGCGACCCATATTCCTCTGGCTAGGTGGGGGGCCTGAGCTGTTAGGAGGCTGGTTAGAAGGTAAAGGTGGCATGTGGCTGAGACGACCATTGCCACCTACATTGCCTCCTCGCTGATCGGTGGCAAAAGGCGGCTCACCTCTGGGACCTCTTTGATTACCAGGTCCTTGAGGACCCATAACTGGAAATTGGCGGTTTGGTGCCATATTGAAGTCACCTGGATGAGGCTGGTCAGAAAACGGAGGCCCCTGCATCATCTTTTGCTGTGGAGTCATGGCCTCAGACATGGGGCCTCCACCGTGCCTCATTTTCATAATCTCTTCTGGACTCATGTTCATCTGTGTTTCCCTCATCTTGGTAACCATCATCTGAGGACTGGGCCCCATGTTGACATTGAGACTGCCAGGTCCCATTCCAAACTCACCCATGTCACGCCCCAAACCTTTAACAAACTCCATTCTTGAAGAAGGGCTCATGGGACCTTCACCTGGCATTCTGGGAAACATCATTCCACCTCCATTCCCAGGCTCCATGGGTCTTTGGTTCCCCATTACTCTGTTCATTTCCATCATCATGCTTGGTGGTAAACCCATACCCTGCTTATCACCCATGCCCTGATGGAACATAGCTTCTTGTACAGACTGAGGATTGGGAAATCTTTCCACACGCCCACCTGGACCTCCAAACATTCCCTGACCTGGTGTAAACCCTCTTCCATCTCCCATTTTAGGCATGTCATCAGGCCAATTCATGCCAGGCCTCGGCATAGGGTTAGGCCCTCCCTCCATATCAGGATTCATCATTCCAGAAAAACCTGGCATTCTCTGCATGTGCGGATGCATTCCTCTAGGGCCCATGTTCATTTGCTCAGGAAATGGCTCTGGGGCCCCTGGTCCCCACATTTCACCAGGATTCATTTGGTAGGGTGGTGGTGGCCCACGCATCATGCCTCGTGGGCCACCCTGATGAAGCATCATGTCTCCCATTGGTCTGTGCTGCATTTGCTCCTGTTTACGCTTCTTCTCCTCATAGAACTCCTGCTGTAGCTTAAGCCACGCCATCTGCTCTGGTGTCATGTGGTCACTGTGTTCACCCCCGGGTCCAGGATGAGAATTCATGGGGCCCTGACCTTGTGGAGGAGGCCCAAGATCATCTGGTGAAAAGGGCATGTCCCTCGGCCCTGGTGGCCCAAAAGGAGGACCCTCTGGGCGTGGACCCCCAGGACCACCAGGCTTCCCCAAGCTTTGAGACTGAGCAATCATGGCTTGTAGTGGCCCCTGTTCAGGCTTCTTAGGACCACCATCCATCATGGAAGCATTAGGTGGAGGTCCCCCCAAGTTCCCCTGCCCCATAGCAGCCATGTCTTTGTCATCTGGGAAAAGCATACGCTGAATGTCACGCAAGGTTTGCAGAGAGCGTTCTCGATGCTCCAACTGTTCCTGGGAAAGACCCTCAGGGTTGTCCCCCATGCTTGACATAATCTCATGGGCAAGTTGCTGCTGGTGCTGGGCTGTTAATTTAACATCTGCTCCTTTGGGCAGGTCAAGGGAAGCGAATCCCTGCTGAGGGCCAGTATTTGGAGCCTGACTGGAAGCCTGACTACCAGGTGTCCCAGCAGGATTACTACCATCATGTGATCCAGCTCCGTCTTGGGGGCTACTATTAGGGAGGCTCTTTGAGTCCATGCCTCCTGATGGTGGGCCATCCTGAGTGAGGCTGGCTGGTTTCGCCACTTGGGCTGCTTGCTGAGGTTGGACTGGTTGCGCTGAAGATTGCTGCTGTGGCTGGCCTGGCTGTGCTGTTTTGGAGGCTGTTTGATGATTCTGGTCAGAGGAGTGAGAAGCCTGCTGTTGTTGGGATTGTGCCCCTTGCTGCTTGGGGTCATTTCTGTGTGGCCCAATTTGATTGTTCTGAAACAGATAAAAGAGGATTTTCAAATTTGTAAAGGACTTTTAAGGCTTAAAAACAAACTACTAAAAAGGTTAATTGCTTATTTACCAAAGGGAGTTGTGGCTTGCCACCCTTGCCATTAGAAATATTGTTCATGTGATAAGTGATTATGTTGTCTGCACGGCCTGTGATTACTGCTTCTGCAGCCCTGGAAAACAAACAGAACACACATATATACTCAGTGGATGAGCATCACTAGTTCTTTCACTTACATCTACGCCCAAAAACAAAATATTCACTATACGGAGGTAATACAGCTGAGGCAGCTCATCAAATTACAAATTCCAATTTCCCACCCAGTGTTTTATCCTACTCATTTAGAGTACTAATTGATAAATTACATTTGATCCTCTCTGGTTTTCAGTGCACTTGCTTGCAATTTTTTTTTTTTTTAATTCACAACATGACACATGTACAACACAGGCAGAACAAAAAAACCAGTCTCAAGTCAGTATAGTGACACCAGACTCATCACCCTCCCTGTGTAACATCAGCTCTGTAATGACACGCACCTCAGTGGGAAACACACCTTATAGTAACAGCATGTATCTCTAATAGATTGTGTCACTGACATTTGGAATCCTGCTGATTGTGATCTAAGTTTCTCTGCTACCATGCCAATGACACTGAATTCTCACGTTTTCAGAGCCCGATTTTGCAAATAAGCTGTGTTTCATGCATTAATTATTTTCTGAAGAATTAATTGTCAGTCAAGTGTAACTAGAGGGATTTGGCTTCACAAACCATCAAAATGAGACCGGGATTATGGCATAATGGTTGGCGCATCTGTGTCACGGCAAGAAGGATCTGGGTTTGAGTCCTGAGTTTTGGCGTCTGTGTGTGGAGTTTGTATGTTCTGCCAGTACATGTGTGGGTCTAGGAACTTCTGTTTCCTCCCACACTCCAAAGGCATGTGTATTAGGCTAAATGGCTACTTTAGATTCCCCTTCGCTGTAAATGTGCATGCAAACGGTTGTGTGTGTGTGTTGCCCTTCAAATGGTTTGGTGAATTGTTCAGTGTGTATATTGCCTTCGCTCAGTCTTGGCTGAGACGAGCTCCAACATCCCTGTGACCCTAATAGGATTAAGCAGTTCGGCAAATGAGTGCGTGAGAGACTTCTTGTAAGTTTGTGTGCATAGTGTTTAGTGGAATGGTCGCTAATTGGTTGGAATTCATCTTGAACAGCAGATGTTATGAATTTTTTTTTAATCATTTCAGACACCAGGGTAGAACCAAAGAACAATTTCTAACAACAACAACAACAACAACAATAATAATAAATACAAAAAACCCTGCTCCAATTCTTCAGTAAGTTCTTGTCCACCCCCTCCGAAAATGCCAATTTAGAGTGTAGGCCCTGGATGGCCTTTTTGCAATGGAAGACACTGGAGTCAGGAATGGAAGACAGGGATGGGCAGGGATAGTATCGTATAGTATCGTGTATGGTGGGGTGGGCCAGAGGGACCAGCTTATCAGAAGCCCCAGCACAACATCACAAACTAACATGCCTGAAAAACAAAATTACAAAAACCATGTATTTATTACCAGTTACAACAGCCCAAATGGAAAATATGCACTAATTTCATTCTTACTGTATAATGTATACATATATACTGTAACAACATCAGTGTGTTATGATGTCATTTAGGATGAAAAGGGGAAGTTTAATATTTACAATTCCAGTTGTGGATTTTGTGCCTACCATAAACCATCACGATTCATCTCAGTAAACAGCCTCCAGATTTCATGTCACATTAAAAATTAAGAAGTTATATCAAGAGATCGGTTTTAAAATTAAGTACTACATCCCAAACAAGATACCTTCAACAAAACTTTGAGAAGGAAGAGAACAAGAAACACACCTTGGCAATGAGGACTGGACCTGCATTCAATATGCACTCAATGACCACCACATTCATTTCCCAACAAGGCTGAAGTTCCTTACGACCTTTAACCAACCTGACAACTGTTCACCAACGAAATGCTGAAGATCAAAATAATCTCGCATAGCTTCTTATGCAACATGTTAAAGGGAGAATATAAAGGGAAAGGGTCCCCTAAATGTTAAGATCCTACTTTGCGGAATATGACAGAATATGATATGATGAAGTGAAACACTGAACAAAGTAGTCTTCTAATACGACTGTTCTCATTAACAAACACAGTGCAATGTCAATCAGATGCTAAAGAATTGCCAATATGTTTTCTACGTCAGCAACTATTCCACTTCTAATCCTACGCGTAATACTGGTTATTGGTCATTCAGAAATCAAGTTTGTGTTGAAGAGTTACAAGACTACTTGTTTGCAAGATCACAAGTTTAAATAATGCTTTAAATAATACCCAAATTATTAGAACACACCAATGTACAAAGAAATCTGTACTTTCAATATTTGCTGTTACAGCATACAGAATGTCCATTCATGGCATGAAAAACAATAGATTTAAATAAATCTAAATTAATGCTATTGACAGATCTCTCTTGTTTTCTTGCTTGTTTGGCCAGATTATGTTCTAATAAACTAATTAAGGGTACGTCTGAAAAAGAAATTCACACAGTAACAGTTAACATGAACTTTGACTTAATAAATAAAATTTAAATATTAAACAAACAAATGGATGTCTTACTTGTTTGCCATTTCCGTGGTGAAGACGTAAACAACCTTTGACCCAGTTTTCTGACTGCTGCCTAACTCTGATGATGTATTTTGTCCTCCAACAGCATTGTGGGTAGGCGTTGAGGCTGCCAGGGTACTCGGATCTGGCTTGATATCATTGGAGTTACAGTCTGAGAGGTGAGGAGTAGGCAGATAAGGGAAAGACAATGTCATTCAATTGCGAAAGAGGATAGATCGGGAAAGTAGTGTTCTGATGTGGACAAACATGGCCAAGTGCAGGTTTAGTTTTACTTCACCAAAAATTAAACTCATACCTCATCACTTACTTCAAGGGTATTTATCCCTAAGATAGAAACGCTCAGAAAGAAACAGAGGTTTATTTTTCCTTTTATAGTGCAAAACAGTACAAATTTTTTCCCCACTCAAACCAGTCTGTGAACTTGCAGTCAGATTTCTTCTGTGCCAAAAGCCACTGAGCCTGTTTTGAGTCCATCAATACTAAAGCCACGCTTATTAATATTAGAGGACGAGCAGTGCGTAATACTCAATTTACTTTATTATTACTTAACCTTTTAAACAAAAAAATTACTACTACTACCATCATCATCATCATCATCATCATCACCATAATTAGTACTCACTCTCTCACTCCTTTAATCGTTTAATCCTACTTAAGTCATGGGATGGCTGCAGCCTAACTCAGATGACACTGGGTTCAGAGTACACCCTGAACAGCTCACAAGTCCATCACAGGAACAACAGATTCTCAACCATTCAGACTCACATTCACACCTAGGGGCAATTTTGTACAGCCACTTAGCCTAATGTGCATGTTTTGCGTCTGTGGAAGGAAACCAGAGGACCCGGAGGAAGCTCATACTATCACAGGAGAAACTCCACACAGAAATGGGAGGGGTTGGGATTTGAACCCATGACCTTCTGGCTGTGAGATTGACATGCTAAGCATTACACCACCATGCTGCCCCTTATCATTAATAAATATAATTCTCCCCTTTATTTTCTTATTGTCCTCCCCATAAAAATTATTGTGATTTTTTTTTTTCATTTTTAAGAAAATCTAAAAACTGTCATTTATTTGACTTAATGTGGAAAACTAACGAAGTTAATTAGCTAAAACATACTATGAAAGGAAAAGGGGCAAAAGCTCCATTTATAACAACCCCAGTGGTTAAAAAATTCCAAAAGCCAGTCACTTACTGAAGAATCCTGGGTCGTCTTCATCACTCTCCCCTCCTGAACACCAATCAGCACCACTATAGGGCTGTCGTCGTTCGGCTACACATAACCTTTTCGCCCTGCTGCTCATTTCTGCAGGAAAGGAAGACAGAGGTAAATTTACACGTTCTTTCCTAAACAACAGAAAAAAACATTAAAAATAAATAGTAGCTTATAATCAAATAAAACCAACTGCTGTTTGAACCATAAACATGTAATGTTTGTTAGTGTAAGATTACTTTTTCCATAAAATGTTATATCTTTCATAAATTGTGGCTACAATCAGTGAAAAGTGATTCTTTTGGAAATTTTACCATCTCTGGGCAGTTATATTCTGACTGTTTTTATCCGTGACCTTGTAGTTCTACTACTCTGACAGTTAGCACCATCTGTACACTGCATACAAACCACTTCTCTGTATCCACGACACAGTAGTGTCTAGAACCATTGCAAGTATAATAGGTTTGGAATTTAAAAAAGAAAAAAGAAAAAAAGAGGAGCATAACAGAACTTCCTGTGTATCGAGAGAATACACTTGGTGTACAACGCCATGAGCAAACTCCCAACAGCAAAGTCAAACACACAAAACCAACCTGGCAGGCTGGCTCATAGAGATGTGCACATGCACAAGACAATGCAGAAGCTAAATCCTGTACGTCCTATTGAGTCAGATACACAAACACATTCACGCACAACAGACAGGTGGAAGACTTGTTTTATGCTTTGCACAGCTCTGGCTGCATCTTTATAAATGCATTTTCTTTCAGTATACCTCAAGTAAGCTCAGGGAACAATAAATGCAAGTCTATATAAACTTATTATAGGCCATATTTGTCTCCTAGTTAAATACCTGCATGACTTTACAGAAGATATTCTACACATGGTTAATTAAATGGCCAGTCTCTAGGTAAATAATCTCAATGCAGAGACATTAACCACCAGCAGGGGTCCTTCAGACTACCACAGACAGGGACTGAAAGGGAGGCTGCTCCCACCCGAAGCAGTCAAGATGGTACATTCCTTGGCATTTCCTACCTCTGAATCTACACTGTGATGTTTCCACTAAGAGACATATGGGGGTGTGTATGTCTTTATGCAGCACTAGAGTCCTGGGTACAGTGCTTGAGGACAGTGGGAAAGACATACGACCTCAAAAAAAAAAAACAAAAAAAAAAACAAAAAAAAAAAACAGCCCGAGTGAAAATGTGACTGCAATGACACACACTGCACATTTGTGTCTTAAGGGGCTTAAAATGTTAGGCCATATTTTACCATCATAACCCTCAACGTGAGACGAGAACTAAAGCAAGGGAATTATTCATTATATTTCTGAGTTATCAGGCAATCTCATGTACCATAGAGGGATTTACACAAATGCCACACGAACATCCTGAATCATAAATGTTTATAGAGGTTACCTACACCACCTCAACACCACTTTCCCCCCCCCCAAATTTAGTTTCCAGTTCCTATCTGCCACCTTCATGACATGCGATGCTACCACCTGCATCTTTACCAACTGCTGCACTTTCACATTCAGCAGCCTCATAACCTCAAAGGGAAATTGCTGTCTGCCCCACTGGACATCTGCACATGACCTCACAGCTGCACATGATTGGCTGGTGATCGCTGCCAGTGACAAGGAGGTGAGTGTAAGAGCTCAGCCAAATAGCTCCCACAAACTCCCAATGATGGATGTCTGAAGCATCAGCTCTGACCTGTGATTTCCAGCTAGGCAGTCGCATACCTTCTCGCTATTCTACTCAGGAGCACTTGTTAAAAGGTCATCTCAATCAAAACTCTCTGCTAAAATCAATGATGCACAAAATATTAGCTCGAAATCTGTTATTTTTAACAATTTTTTCATGCATTCATTTTCTGAACTGCTAATTTGGGTGATGGAGAGGCTGGCATCCATCTCAGCTTGACTCTGGTTATTTGAAAACTGAATCTTTGAATGATGTCATCGGTACTCAAGTAAACATAGAGAAGTATGGCTTTAAACATAATTTCTTTCATTATTTTAGGTGTTTATGCTTAAATATATTAATTCTAAGATTCCACCTCAACACATATCTGTCAATAAATGCCATAAAAATATCAAAATTGGTACAGTGGTACCTCACTTTACGAAAGTCTCACCAAACGAAAAATTCAGGTTACGAAACGCATTTTCCTAAAATTTTTGTCTCTGGATACGAAACAAGTTCACGTTGTGAAAGCACCATCTTAAAAACTCAAACGCGCCGTTCAAACATTCAAACAATGCACGAGCTGCTCTCCCATCAATGACGTTCAACCATCCTGCCCCACTGGCCTCCCATTGGCAAGGAGGGATGAGCAGCTCGCTCTTATTGCTATCTCCCAACATCCCACCCTGCTGGCCTCCCATTGGCTAGGAGGGATGACGCAGCTCCCTCATACTAACAACTGAGCTGTTGTTCATGTCGCCTTCACTCGAGCACCATCTTGGACAGGTCCACCTGATGCCATCTTGGACAGGGATCCCATGGGCTAGGAGGGATGACGCAGTTACCTCCCATTGACTATTATGGAGCTGCATCTATCATGATGCTTTTCGTGTAAAGGACAGAGTTACTCTTGTTTCATGCTTTATTTCTTGACTCAGGCTTTTAACCTTCCATCAACACTTGTAAGATTATAACTCTGCTAAGAAGACATGGTGAACACGCACACGCGCACTCGCGCGCACACACACACACGTGTAATTTCAGGTGTGAGTGAGAAGAAGAAACGGGCTCGAGTGATATTGCAAAGGAATATGGCCAAACCCATCTATCATTGGTCCGATATTGAAGCAGAAGGAGGGCTTAAAATGAATGCTTTTATAATTTTTAAAGGGTTTAGGGGGTAGCATTGGGAGCCTTGGAACGAATCACACGTTTTACATGTAAAATGTTCAATTTACGAAAATGCAGGTTACGAAAAAGGCGCTGGAACGGATTAATTTCGTAAAGTGAGGTACCACTGTACTTGGAAATATAAAGTTGGGTGTTGATCCTATTATTCTGAGACTCAGTTGCCCATTAAAAAAATTGCTAAAACAAAAGCTATCAAGATAAACATTTACACACACACAAAAAAAAATCCAGATATTCGAATGAGATTAATTTTTAACAAGTGATGACATCTCCTGTAAACTATATTTTCTCTTCAATGCAGAATTTTCCAGACATAAAAATTGCATATACATGTGTATCTCCAGTGGAAAAACACAAAACCTGGAAAGAACTCGAGATAATACTTTCCCTTACTTGAGCCATCCAAATAATAAGACCAGACATTCTAAACTTTATCCACAGATTTACAAAATCCAACTTTGGATAAGCAAATCACAAATTATTAAACATCATCACATAACAATTGATAAGATTCATACTTCCCCGAAGGCAACTAGATTTTCCTACCTTTCTGGTCCCCCTCATTATTGGGTGTCCCTGTATCCCTCTGTTCAAAGGATTCAATCGAAGTGCTTCGCTCCCTCTTGATCTTGCCTTTAGCTCCATTGCCAGAATTCAGGCCCTGTCCATTTTTGAGTCCCATGCTACCCACAGAACCCTGAGGGCCCTTGGGTGTGTGGCCTCCACTCAGCGCCTTGGGCTCACAAGGAGACTGCTGTGACTGGCTGCCGGCACCTCCTTGTTTTCCCTGATTGGGCAGTTTGGAGTCCATCTGGGCAGCGCTGGAAGGAGACATCACGGGTGGTGAGCGCACCATGGCCTCCTGCTTGGATTTTGGACTGCTAGATGAAAAGGAGAATGGAACAGACATTATTTTTAGACAATCTTCAGGTATCAAATTTTCAAACTGCAAGTATGAACGTCGACACGCAAACTGGTGAAAAGTTATGCCGGTTCATAACAACATAGTCTGAACATTTCATAGACAGAAAAATAAGGAACCTTTCAGTCCAACTGAGCATTTCATTCCCTCGTTAAAAAGGGCGGTGTCTTGTTGTCTCACAATAGTAGTCAGAAAAAAAGAAAAATGTGACTGAAAAATTTAAGGGGAAACCCTAATGTAAAAAGGTGATGCACCGCGTCAAATTTATGGTGCCCTTATGTTCAAAACCTCTTCACTCGAGTTCTCTTTCTCTCTGTTGACAAAGTGTCAAGTTAATATTTAATAAAATAGCCTGTTGAACCAGAATGGCCACTAGATAACCGGAGACCAGGCCCTGAATTCATGTCCTGTCACCATGGTGATAAGGAACACATCTGCAAAGGATTTGAGCTAACAATGTCATAGACAGTAGCAGTTGCAGTAGCAGGCTAGGTAGATGTGCAGACAGTGGAAAAACACTGGAGGTGCCGCATGAAGATTTAAACAGTTGCTAGTTTGCGCATTTCCGTTCAATGCGATGGCTAAACATGACCGTCATTCCTCACATACAACTTTGTTTTTAGCTGTTGGGTACAATATTTTGCAAAATCACTAAATCTAGATCGAAAATGGCTGCCAGAGGATGAGTTGGAGAAAATAAACAAAAAACAACCCCCCCCAAAAAAAAAAAAAAAAAAAAAAAAAATCAGGCACCAAGGAAAGACCTGGCCCGGAATGGCTCAGAATTTTGGTGCAACACAAGTCCAGTATGATCCTGGCAGGCCAGTGGGCTACTCCTTAACTGGCTACAGAAGCATACATCAACAAGAGAATAAGGGTGGGCACTTTGGCTTTGGCC